>CM076583.1:648891184-649491184 GCA_034641835.2 Pinus albicaulis | reverse complement strand
AATTTCCTTATCATTTCATAAACAGAGCCCTCCCTCAAAAGACTAATTTGAAAAGAAATCAATAACTCTTGAGTAAGGTTTTGTGACATTCAATTAAATTGCAGAATAGAGTTAGGAACTAGTCCTAGAATAGAAGATCTTATGATGATATCAATGTTTTATTCCAAACATATTTCAACAAATCTCAATCAAGATAAAATGTTGCATCATTATAAATGCTGTTCAAACCCATGAGTTAGGGAGACTATAGCTGACTACCATGTCTCGCTCTCTCTCAAACAAGCCATGAAAGAATTGACAAGTCTAATTTGTGTTTTGAATCATTTGCTTAAAAGTCATTATCAAGCTTTGCTTTTGCCTAGTCATAGTTTAGATTTGATTCAGTTTTAAATATTTCATTTGTATCAGTCATTTGTCATCAACCAATTAGGTCTCACTCTATTTTTAATAATTAGCTGCTATCCATTAGCTTTCTAGTCATTTTCCTTGTGAACATAAAACCACCAAAAGACCAAAAACATCACAAAACACTACACACAACACATTAAGAAACAAGCACCTAGGTACATATAGTACACTTAACTTCAGCAGTTTACCAACCCTGGTTGACAATTAAATGAGCTCAATTTAGGAGACTAGATTGAGACCAAACATTTTGGCGCCGTTGCCGGGGAAGTGAAAACTAGGTAACCTTTGTTTCGTAGCATCCAAAAACAATTATATGCGTAGGGAGAGAGATTCAAGGGGAAGATTTATAAGCAGCAAAGGCAGAAGTTTGATTTCTAGAACACCACTTGTTTCATCTAGATCCAGAGCTAGTACACCTTCAACTCATACCCATATTCCATCCTCTCTTGATCCTAGACTTCTAGAAGATCTAAAATCAGATATCCCATTAGAAAAACATTCCACTTCATCCACTGAACCTGCCATAGAAGAAAATCTAAAAACTCCTGTTAGGGACACAAACCTTTCCACTTCCACAAGAGAGTCAACCATGGCAGAAGAAGGAGGAGGAGGAGTTTTTAATGGAGAAAACACACTGTTTGGAGGTAGAGGTAGAGGTAGAGGAGAAGGAGGTAGAGGTGCAAATGGAGGAAGAGGTAGAATAGGAATCTCTTTTGGGTTCCCTATACTTGATGAAGAAACCAATACAACCATGAAACACATTTCACCTTCTGTCCTTCCAAACTTCTATGGACTTAAAACTGAAGATCCTGAAACTTTCTTGTTCGAATTTGAAGTGCTGTGTAGAACTTATGACTACTTACAAGATGCTCAAAAACTGAAATTATTTCCTTCAACTTTGAAGGGGGCACCATTGAAGTGGTTTATGAGTCTAATCAGTAGTTCTATTAGAACATGGGAAGACATGAAACAAGCATTTCTAGAGAGAAATTTTGATTATTGTATGCCGTTTAATCATAAGGAAGAAGTGTTCAAGATGTTACAAAAAGAAGATGAAAATTTGGAAGATTTGTTGGAGAGATTTAATTACAACATCAAAAGGGAAAAAATGGAAAACCTAGATCAAGACACCTTAAAAGCTCTTTTGTTGAAAAAAATTAGGGATGAATGGTTGGATATCCTCAACATGATGGGAAAAGGAGATATATCACAACTCACATTACCTGAAATATCTGAGTTATGTATCAACCTTTCAAGAGGGAAATCTAAAACTGTCAAAGGTCCAAGAGATCCTGCTCTTGCAAGGGCAAGTAAGTCTGCTTCTGGGACAGTAAGTAGATCAGAAATAGGACACATGCTTGATGATTTTAAATCTGAAATCTTAGGGAGTCTTAGTGAACAAATAGACACCCTCAAGATACAAAACAAGCAAAAGGCTGAATCTGATGCCTTGGCAATCTTTTGTCCCAAATGTAGAAAGAAACATACCTTGAGAGAGTGTCCTTTGGATGTAAAAGTTGTAGAAACCTGTGTCATTTGTTCTGAAAAACATGAGACCAAGAATTGTCCTTCTCTTCCTGGTCTCAAAGCTGTCTTTCAGGAGGAAACTCCTACAGATTCCACAGAGTCTATCAACTTTGTATCTAGAAAGCCTTGGCAGGGACCTCAAACACAAGGATTCCATGATCAAATGTATAATCAACCTCCACCTTGGAATTTCGCGCAACTCGTCTCATCAAAATCATCCTACCTGCTAGGAACACAGCTCATGGAAGATAATCTTCATACTACGTATTCACCATCTCGGTATTCACTATGTATTCACATGGAGTTCGGTGTTCCTTAACAATATTGTACTTTAACAAATGCTTTTAATAATATTGTTGAACTGAACTACATTAAAATTAACTGATTTTCATTACCAGTCCCTCAAAAATCAAATCAATTGCCGGCTCAACCTATACCAAACCCCAATAATAAGAACCCTCGGAATACATACATGATAGAAGGCCAACAATTTCCAACTTATTTAATTACTCCTCTAGACCTTAGTGATGTTCAACTTAGGTCTGGAAGGATACTTGAAAAGAGGAAACCTTCTGTGATCATACAAGAACAAGATAATTCTGAGGAAGACTCCCTACGGGTGAATAAAAGTCTTGAGGAAGACACATCCTTTCAAGACCCACACATTGAAAAACTAAAACAAAAACATCCAATAAATCCAACTCCTATATTAGAGCAACCATCCACATCTACTTCTATACCTCCCTTTCCAGAAAGATTACAAATTGATAGAGGTGTAGAAAAACAAATCATGGTGCCTAATTATGATTTCTTAGATGAATTGAGAAATGTTTGCATTAAAATTCCATTATTGTAAGCCATCAAGGAAATCCCAATTTTAGCCAAAACAATAAAGGAGTTGAGTATGAAGACAACAAGAAAAAGAATAAGAGAAACCAAGAAAATTCAACTGCTAGGACAAATAGCAGACATTATGATGGGCAAGATTGCTATTCCAAAGTATCTTGACCCAGGAAATCTAGTTGTCAAAATTCACATCAATGGAATTGAAATTCAAAACACACTCATTGACTTAGGAGCAGCAATAAATATCATGAGTAGACAAATCATGGACAAACTGAAACTTCCTAATCTTCTCTTTACACCCACACTATTACAATTAGCAGATAGATCTGTGATCAGACCAGATGGGGTAATAGAAGACATTCCAGTGTCCCTAGACTCTTGGGAGTACCCTGTGGATTTCATGATCCTAACACCCAAGAATAATCTAGGAGGCCATCCCGTTATACTAGGAAGACCTTGGTTGGCTACGTTACCGATGCTTTTATTAGCTAGGTCCTATGGATATGTATATCATAAGGTATTTCAACGAGAAATTCACTTTTATATCCTCCACCAGACAATTACGCATCTGTATACACTCAATGGATAAAGAGGGATGAAGAATATTTACAACCACTCTTCACAATTTCAGAAATTAGTGAAGATAGTCAAATTCTGAATACTCTAGAAAACTTTGAATCCTCTCCAGAACACAAACATGAATCATTTCAAGAGGGATCCAATATTGAGATTTTGTCATCTAGGCAGATGTCTCTTCATTCTATGGACAAATTTGGCAGCTCTACAAGTGAAATTTTTCCAGGCAAAACTTTGAACATAAACAAGAACCTAGAAAAATCTCAACAAGAAGAGTTAGTCAAAGTATTACAGAGACATTCTTCTGCATATGCATGGGAATACACTGACATGAAAGGGATAAGCCCCAAGACTTGTACTCATCACATCTATATAGAGGCAAATTGCAAACCAATCAGACAACCTCAAAGACGGATGAATCCAAATCTTAGGTAAATTGTTAAAGAGGAATTGCAAAAATTGTTAAATGTTAATTTCATCTATCCTATTTCAGATAGTCAGTGGGTTTCTCCTTTGGTAATTGTGCCAAAGAAAAATGGAAAATGGAGGGTGTGTGTTGACTACCGAGAACTAAATAAAGCTACTCGTAAAGACCATTTTCCCTTACCTTTCATAGATAAAGTATTAGATACATTAGCTGGCAAAAAGTACTTCTCATTCCTAGATGGGTTTAGTGGTTACAATCAAATCCAAGTAGCACTTGAAGACCAAGACAAAACCACATTCACCTGTCCCTGGGGTACCTATGCTTACCGAGTATTTCCATTTGGATTATGCAATGCACCTGCAACATTCCAAAGGGCAGTATTAGGAATTTTTTCGGATCTAATACATGAATGTGTAGAGGTGTACATGGATGATTTCACAGTTTATGGGAATACATTTGAAGAGGCTTTAGAAAACTTGGAAAAAGTCTTAAAAAGATGTCAAGAACCAAACCTTTCACTTAGTCATGAAAAATGTTTTATGATGTTTACTGAAGGTATTGTTGTAGGGCACCACATTTCAGGGGATGGGATTAGAGTTGATGAGGCAAAAGTTGAAGTCATTTCTAACCTATCCATTCCAAGTTGTCAAAGAGATGTTAGAAGTTTTCTAGGATTTACAGGGTATTATCGAAGATTTATAGAAAACTTCACTAAAATAGCATCTCCTCTCTTCAAATTACTCACCAAAGATTGTGAATTTAAGTGGACTTCGGATTGCCAGTTAGCTTTTGAAACCCTGAAAACCAAAATTTCTGAAGCACCTATATTAAGGGGACCTAACTGGAAGTTACCTTTTCATATCTCGACAGATGCTTCCGATACAGCTCTAGGGGCAGTATTGGGGTAGAAAGATTTGATTCCCTATGCCATCTATTATACCAGTAAAAATTTGACTCCTGCAGAGTTAAACTATACTGTAACTGAAAAAGAGTTTTTAGCTGTTGTTCATGCCATAAACAAATTTAGACACTATATAACAGGTTATGAAACTTTTGTTCACACTGATCATTCTGCAATTAGATACTTAATGAACAAATCAATCACTAATGGCAGAGTTATAAGATGGTTGTTGCTCTTACAAGAATTCAACATTACTATTCTAGATAGGCCTGGAAAACAAAACACAGTGGCTGATTTCCTATCTAGAATCCAGAATATCAAAGATGACACTCCGGTTGAAGATCAATTTCCTGATGAATATCTTTTTGCAATCTCTACTCAAACTCCATGGTTTGCTGATATTGCTAATTATTTAGTTTCAGGAAAATTTCCTTCGATTATGAATACAAGGGATAAAAGAAAAATCATTAATGATAGTGCAAAATATTCATGGGTTGCTAATGAGTTGTACAAGACAGGTCCAGATTTGATCATTAGAAGGTGTGTTCGTGAAGATGAGATGCCTGAGATTCTCAAGGCATGTCACGATGAACCTTGTGGCGGACACTTTGCAGATAAGAGGACAGCCTATAAGATCCTTAATTTAGGATATTATTGGCCATCTTTGTTTAAAGATGCAAAGGAGTATGTCAAAAGGTTTGACAGTTGCCAAAGGGTAGGGAAACCTTCTCCTTCAGGTGAGATGCCATTACAACCTCAGGTACACATTGAACCTTTTGAAAAATGGGCTTTGGATTTTGTAGGACCTATTATTCCTCCATCAAGACAAAAGAAATATATATTAGTTTGCACTGATTATGTTACTAAATGGGTAGAAGCTAAGCCATTACTTGTTGCTAATGAATCATCTGTAGTTACTTTTCTTTTTGAGGATATTTTTACTCGTTTTGGTGTCCCAAGGGAAATTGTTACAGATCAAGGAGCTCAATTTACATCAAGGCTAGTGGATAAAATGATGGAGAAGTACAAAATCAAACATAGAAAATCTACTCCTTATCATCCACAAGCAAATGGTCAAGTGGAATCTACTAATAAGGTCATTGAAGGAATCCTAACAAAGACTGTTCATTTACATAGAAGAGATTGGGTAGATAGGATTCCTGAAGCCTTGTGGGCCTATAGAACTACATGGAGAAACACAATAGGCCATACTCCTTATGAGCTTGTTTATGGAAAGCAAGTTTTTTTTCCCATAGAGTTCCAAATTTAAACCTTCAAAATGGAAGTTCAGCTAGGACTTGATTTAACAGAGGCACAAAAGCATAGACTGGAGAAAATCAATGAATTGGATGAGATCAGACAAGATGCAGTTCAGAAAACAAGTCTAGTCCAACAGCAAAGGGCTAGATGGCATGACAAGTACATCAAAGAGAAGAAATTCAAAGAGGGTGACTGGGCTCTCTTGTTTGATTCAAAATTCAAGGATTTTCAAGGGAAATTTCAGACAATGAAATTGTTGAAATTTTTGATAATGGGGCAGTAAAAATCAGAACTATAGATGAAGAAGAGGTCACTTTTCTTGTGAATGGTCATATATTGAAGCTATATCACAAACCACTCTCAAGAGAAGAATTTTTCAAGAAGTTCCAAGAAAGCAGTGATGTGAAGTTAATGAAGAAGAATCTCTCTTCTTCATCAACTTGATTAAATTTTCTGAAGCATTTCTCTTTGAAAAAAAATAAAGGTATAAACATGAAAACCAATCATTGATTGGCATGTTTATACAGAAAAGATAGGGTGAAAATCAGAGTCTCTCTGACACTCTAACTTTTCCATTTTGTTTTTACAAGCAGCTGTTACAAAATCATAAGTTCAGATCCATAGTGCTTATGATCCATTTCATTTTCATTTCACTCCATTCATTTATCCATCCATACTCCATTTCATTCATTCATTCATATTCTACTTCATTCCATGTTTCATTCATCTCATTCCATACTCCATCCATCTCATTTTCATGTCAAGATTTAAAGTCTGATGTCTTGCTGTAAATAAATAAAATATGTCATGGATTGCAGGGTAGTTCTTATGTTCTTTCACTCCATTTCATAAACTGAATCCATTCCATTTCATCATCCACTTCATACATATCATAACACATCATCCATCTTCATTCATACCATATAACATTTCACCTATATTCCCAAACCACTCCATTCCATGATCAAAATGCTCTACAGGTACATTCTGCAGCTTAACAGACATTCTGTAGCTAATCAGCCTTTCCGCAGCTAGCCAGACATTCCGCAGCTACAAAACCTGAAGGCATCAATCAACAGACATTACAATTGCAACAAAATGATCCAGTGTATCCATAAATAAGAGAAATCAAGAAGGACCATGAAGACTCTTCCAAAGGTGAACAAAGAAGACAAAGACTACAAAAATCAAATGAAAGGCAGAGGTAACAAGTTTAAATTATAATGGCATTTCATAAAATTTTAGCATAGTTTTAGTTATGGATTGTTCAAAAAGGTTGTTTTAATTATTTTTATTGATCAAGACCAATAAACCCTCCACAGACTTTGGATTAAAATCTCTCATTTCAAATTCCATATTCGACATCATTTAAGCGGTTAAAATGGTCGAGGTATTTGAATTCTTCACGTCTCTTAACCAAATCATTCAATGATGATTCTCTTTGCCGTTGTAAAAATCTCCGCCGTCTCTTCAATCATTAATTCGTTCCCTCCACCTCACTCCACTAATTCATTCCGTGACCACTGCCATCACTCCATTCTGTAGCCGACATTTCATTCCGTAGACAGAGATATTCTTATCACCGAGAGCAGAGCAAAAGGATATCAGTTTGAATATCAAAGCATTATCATTGTAAACGCAGAGCAGAACAAAAGGGTAAACGTAGAGGTATAGCAGCGTGAGAATTAGAAGCCATTTGATTCCGTGGGCAGACAAAGTATCACTGTGGGCAGAGATTGTGCATTATCACTATAAACACAGAGGTATAGCAGAGAAGAATTTGAAGTCATCTGCCACCGAGAGACAGAGGTATAGCATTAAAGAATTTGAAGCTATTTTCCACCGAGAGACAGAGGTATAGGTGTGGGAAATTTGAAGCCATTTGTCACTGTCAAACAGAGGCATATCAGTCCAAAGTTCCATTGCCAACAGAAGCATATCAGCCCGAAGTTTTGAAGTTGTTTTCATTGTCAACCAGAGGTATATCAGCTCGAAGTTTGAAGCTATTGTCACTGTCAATCAGAGGTATGTCATTCCGAAGTTTGAAGCCATTGTCATTAAGAACTTGAAGCCATTTCAATTCGAAGGTGAAAGTTATTGTTTCTTTGGGTAGAAGAGTGTTAATCTGAACATTGAGGAAGAAATCATGGGTTTCATTGTAAGAACTGAACCAGTGGGTTCAAAATATTTAGAAGGCTACCCTCAATGCAAAGAAATGTTACAACAGATAGGATGGCTTCAATTTTTAGAGAAATTTAATGGTTTCCATAAGGAAGTCACTAAAACATTTGCAAGATCATTCCAAGGAACTGAAGTTGAGGTGGGAGATGTCAAATTTACTATCACTGAAGTTTTCATTGCAGAAGCTATAGGGTTGCTCAGAAATGGAGAGAGATGGTTCAAAAACAGAGAATTTCACAATGAATCCTGGAAACAAATTCTAAAATCACCAGGTATGGATGTCACTGTATTTAAGAAAGGAATTCCAAGTTCTGCATTGAAAAATAAATGGAGAAACATACTACTTCTTCTGCAAAAATTTATTACATGTGAGGGTAGATATGGTACATTTTATGTCTACCACATTAGACTGATAATGCATTTTCTGGGGGAAAACTTAAACCTACCTTATTTCTTACTTCAAAGCTTGAAAAATATGGCTTCATGTGTTCAAAGAAGGGTTCAATTTTTAGAGACAACTTTATATCATCATGGTTTGGTTAAAATTTTGATTGAACATCATTTAGCCAAAACAAATGATACATGGGACATTTTCTTGATAAAAAATCATTTTGAAGAGCCAAAAGAATCCTCACCTGAACCACAGCCTACAAGGAGAAGTAGGAAATGGAGAGCCTCAAAAGTTGAAATCGACAAAACAGTCCAAGAAAGTAGTGAGGAAATCATCTCGAAGAAGTTGACTCAAATCAAAAGACAGCTTAAGGAAAAAAAGGTAATCAGGAAATTTTCCATGGAGAAAGGAGAGGGATCTTCTCAGCCTAGAAGAAGCCACAGACTAAAGGGGAAATTGAAGAAAACACTAATCAAACAAACAGGGTTGATTAATATAGAAGATGAAGAAACACCCATTGAAGAAGATGTTGAAGAGGATTTTAATGAAGGGAACTCTCAAACGGACTCCTGTCAATGCAAATTTGAGATTTATGTGGAACTTGAAAGGAGAGCTTCTGTAGTGCTACAGAGAACTCTCAGTCCTCTCCTGGTTTCAAAAATAGATGTATTAAGAAGGAGAGGCATGAGTTGAATACGATTAGGACACATCAAAAATGAAATGAAATTCTCAAAGACCCGAAGTCAAGTTTTGAAATCGGACATGAACTCAACCTATCCCTACATACACAGTTAAAGACCAATGAATCAATGATACATAGAACAACAGTTTTAATCAGAAATTTGCTCAACCTAAGGTTTTAAATCTGAGCATTTTAAAACCTTAAGATCTTAGCTGATTGACAAAGGAGAAGGAGAGGATTAGACAGCCCCGTGTCTTCCTGAAGTTCAGGAGAGACCAGAATATATTATGCAAGAAACGTGAAGGGGGTATGTTGAGCCTCAAAATTGTGCTTTCTTTCATTCCATTTTACCTCATTTTCCTTTGTCCATTGCTATTCCAGACCCAATTGATCAATGAATTTAGTTATAATTACTTTTAGAATGATTTACATGACTGACTTGCTAAGTTTTATGATTTTTTTGCCATTGTAATGCATTTTGACCGGAACTAGCTGCAGAATGCAGACATTCCGTAGCTAACCGGCGATTCTGCAGCTGTCTTCACGTTTGAGTATGTTCCAGGTGGCCTCTCAAGAAAAACCGCATATGGGCATATTCCACGTCATGTCTACATGGTTCGTTGCTCACCATGAAGAAAGAAACGAATTCTGGGTATGGTTTTGGAACGTGGGAACACATTTAGGAAAGCAGACTTCTATTAGGACTGTCTCAGTCCAGATGTCTTTTTCCTTTTCACGCAGCCACTTCAAGAGTCCTAATGTGATTCCGATAAGGAAAGACAGTGTTCCTGAAATTGTTTCAAGTCTTGTTATTTACATTTGTTATATAAACACTTGGGAAACCGAGAGCTAGGCTAGATTTTATGCTAGATTTTGTTCTAGATTTTGCTTAGATCCTGTGCTACATTTCTGAAGACGCAGAGTGCTCTGTTCAAGCTATTTCACTTTTAATGAAGCAGACAGTGTTGTTTTGAAAGCGTTGATTTGATTTGGAGTTAGATTCCGTCAGGTGGTAGAGGGCCCCTGCCTCTTGCACAGATTTATTTGCGTAATTTAGATAAGTATTCTAGCTGCCTTTACGTTTTTGAATTTGAATTAGTAGTTGTTTTCATTAGCTACCGTGGTTATACTCATTCTAAAAACTCTTCCAAAAGAAGAAGCTCTTCCAAAAGATTATAATGATGATTGGGAAATGGCTATAGTATTGTAGGGTTTAATTGTAGTCTCTTTTATTCACCATCACAGTTATACTTATGATAAGCACTCTTCCACAAGAAGAAACTCTTCCAAGAAATTTTTATACTGTCTTAAGCATGATTGTGATCTTGAACGTTTTAGTTGTGTGTTTTCACTAAGTACCATAGTTTTTCTTGCTCTTAAATGCTTGTCCAAAATATCATAATGACGAGTGAGAGATAGCCATGATATCTTAGTTTTTCATTGCTTTCAGTCTTTACATTTTCATTTGCAGTCAATTACACAGTCAGGATTGTTCTAAAAACTCTTCCAAAAGAAGGAAATCTTCCAAAATACCAATCATGAGGGACAAACAGACTGTATAATTCCATAGAATAATGCATGATAGTTTAGTTAGGATGCTCCGGAGTTTAATTGCACTTAACTCATGTTCAGTTGTTTTGCTTTAAGTTTGATAATGACTTGTAGTTTAACACTGTTTTAGGCTAGTGACACTTTAGGTTTGGTTGTAGCTCAACTCATTGCATTTGCACTCCATATTCAGTTGTCATTCACTGCATACTAGATTACTTCAGTTGTTAAATTTAACAAAACAACCTTCATTATTCACAAATCTCTTCTTGTTCTAAAATCCATAATTGATTCATCACCATATGAACAGAAGACAACATCATTTTAAGGCCTGAAGTACCTCTACAATTTCCTTATCATTTCATAAACAGAGCCCTCCCTCAAAAGACTACTTTGAAAAGAAATCAATAACTCTTGAGTAAGGTTTTGTGACATTCAATTAAATTGCAGAATAGAGTTAGGAACTAGTCCTAGAATAGAAGATCTTATGATGATATCAATGTTTTATTCCAAACATACTTCAACAAATCTCTAACCAAGGATGAAATGTTGCATCATTATAAATTAGTTGTTCAAACTGTTTAGTTAGGGAGATTTGCATACTTAATTGACCATGTCTCAAGCTCTATCTCAAATGCCTTTGATGAAAGAATTTGACAAGTTTAATTTGTGTTTTGAATCATTTGCTTAAAATTCATTATCAAGCTTTGCTTTTGCCTAGTCATAGTTTAGATTTGATTCTGTTTTAAATATTTCATTTGTATCAGTCATTTGTCATCAACCAACTAGGTCTCACTCTGTTTTTAATAATTAGCTGTTGTCCATTAGCTTTCTAGTCATTTTCCTTGTGAACATAAAACCACCAAAAGACCAAAAACATCATAAATCATTACAAAAGACCAAAAACATCACAAAAAACTACACACAATGCATTAAGAAACAAGCACCTAGGTACATACAGTACACTTCACTTCAGCAGTTTACCAACCCTGGTTGACAATTAAATGAGCTCAATTTAGGAGACTAGATTGAGACCAAACATGCCCCACCTCCCCCTCTTCATAGTAGCCACCCCAGAGGCCCATCCTAGGCTCCCTTAGGCCCCGATCCTGGATTTTTATGTGAGGTCAGAGTGTCAAGATCTTCTCAAAGAAGAGCGAGCACAACACTGTGCCAAATTCACATTCATGGTTCACTTGTCGCTTGCATAGCAACAACTGTCATTTCAACTACGACAACATCATTTAGGCCCACCCAAAGTAGGTCCCACTCAACACACTCTCAACAAGCATCATTTCACCTCCAGTGATGTGGTGGAGTGCTTGGTCTCCCAGGATTTTTAGGACCACTACGCCCACTTCACAAGTCTCTAACCTCTATAGATCCCTGATCTGTATCCATGTCCCCTTGACTTGGAAACTTGGTCGGCAATGGTGCTCTACAAACTCCATGATGTTCCGCCCTTGTAGTAACACTAGCTGCGTATTCCCCACCATCCCAAGGGATGGGAGACCAATCAGGAAATATATATCCTGGACCATCAACCTGATCTGATGCCCCTACGCTATAAATACCTCATGGTCCGGATCCCAATAACTAACAATCCGGGCCAAAAAGGGCTCCCTAGTTCTCATCAAAGGGTTCTCCACAAATTTGAAGACCCCAAACCTGGCCAATGTTGTACAGACACCATGATCCTCTCAGATCTGTGACCGTAATGTGTCCAGGTCTCTCTCTCTCTAGTTTATCCACAATTCTACCATATCTGCACAAAAACACCATATTTTTCAGTGTACAGAAAGGAAACACTGCATTCAACCATAAACACCCAGATCTCAGTGAAAAAAAGCATTGAAATACCCCTCTCTATCAGGATGCACTTTTTAGGAAAAATCCTGGTACAATTCATAGTTTTTTGCCCAAAACCTCCTACCCACATCTCATAGATTTCCCCAAAAAGTGTGACCCGACCGTGAAATAGAGTAGGGGTCTATCCTGAGCTCTGCGCACCTAAATTAAACTTTTAATCCATTGAAATGAAAGAGTAGGGTTAGGCCTCTTACCTACAACTGACAGATCTCGACTCTAACGGTTGGTTTGTCTACCACGACCGCCGCAAGATTTAGGTCCTTCTCTACTCTCTACATTCATGACAGCTACACTTGCAAATGAATGAATTTGGAGGGGAAATGCCTTATTAAAAGAGGAACACCATATTTTTCTTTTGCCTGCTGCAGCCAAACTGTAGCTTAGTTTGACAAACCATCTGCACCGTTGGAAAGCTCTCACCGAGCTCTAAATTGGGTATCCTTTATTTTTTTGTGATTTGATACTCCACCTAGCCTCATTTTTTCCAAGAAGGGTCACTTCACCACTCCTAAAAATTGAATTTCTTCACTTGCAACACTTGTACTTGCGGCACCACTTTCCCTCCATACTTGTCCATGCTTGTGTCGATTTTTTTCGTGAGCAACCATATTCTACTCATGTCTTTATGGTCCCCACTGGACCTTTTTTGTGTGGAAGCATCATCAAGTTGCCCTTTTTTAGAGCATATGAGTTGAGTCATCATCGCATCCATGGAATCTATCCCGAGTCCCTTTGTATCCCGCTATACTCCTCCATCCTCGATTGCTTGGTTCCTCTATCCTGTCGCACATTGTGGCCTTCAATTCTACTGTCTCCTGTCCCCTTTGATATTGTGTCAGTTTCTACCAGGTCATCCATTCCCTTCATGCTCTAACAAGGGAAGTCATCATCCCACTACTCAGTACCCCCCATTCCATCATCATCCCTGGTGTCAGTCTATTCGTCACTCTACTATTATCTCTTGTGCCTTAGTTGAGGATCCCTTAGTGCGTCACCTATGGCAAACCTCCTTCTGTCGACATTAGCTCATTCATTCCATAATACAGGTCTAGAGGGTGGTATACCTTGGTTCCAGCTTCCACTCTTGTTTGGTTCCTCGGATCAGGCAAAGGAACTCCTTATTTCCCTTTGACTTGATTGTTTCTTAACTCCAACTCCTTACGACATAATCAATATCTGTATAATCGATGGTTTAGTGATGCAACAAATTGTATTGATGATTCACAGGTGTGTGCGATATGTTTAAAACCTCATGAGTGGGTGGTCCTTCAGGTAGCCCCCCACATGCCCTGATGACCTCTTCATTACAGCCTTCGAAGTAGCTCTACAAATTTGATGGTTTCGTCCTCAGCCACGTGCAACACCTTTTAGTTTTCATGTATCATTTATATTTTCAGAGCCCTCTCCTATTTACATGGCCTTTTTGGTTGTACTTATATCTCATGTACTCTGATATATTGTATAAGTCTTGATTGTTATCCTAGGCACAATATCTATGTGGGATCCATTATCATGTTTTTATCTGGCTCATGTTTATGCTAGCATATACTATATAGTTCAGTCCCTTGTTTACTGGACACATTATTGTTTTTACTTTGTCTTGGTGGGCATAGGTATGCCTCCCCCGCCTGTTGTAGAATAGGTAATCACTCATAAAAGAGACTTTTCACACCTATAATTCTCGCCTCCTCGGGGTCTTGTCCTCTAGCACTTTAGCCTACCTTATATTTTTCTCTCTGATTTCCCCTTCGGTGTCGAGTGATTGAGTTCTTACAACGTACTTCGGTCATATGATTAGCTCCTAATGCTCACACGCTAGGGGGAAATTAGTAACTCCAATTTTTGGTCATCTAACCTGTTACTATTAGATGGACCAAAGTACACCATGTAAGACCAATTTTACCCTAAGTAAAATTTCTTTCACCATCAAAAATAACTTAGTAATCCATAATTTATGAAGTTGTTTATGGTCTAAATAGGAAACCCCATGAGGAAGTATTGAATAAATCCATATTTTTTTTATTTTCCTCAAGAAATAATTAGTTAAACAACAATTTAATTAAAATTCCTGGTTATATTTAACCCAGAACAGGAAAATTAATTAAATAAATCACTATTTATCTTATTATTTTCTAGGAATAATTATTTAATTATTATTTAAATAATATTCCTTGTTAAAATTGACTAAATCATTTATAAATAATTGAATAAATCACTATTTATTTAATTATTACTCAACCACACTCTTAAAATAATAAATAAATCATTTATTTATTTATATCTACAAATAAATGCATTTGACCAAATTCAAATTCTTTTTCCCTCAAACAAATATAATAAAATATTCCATAAAAGTTGGATCTAGATTTGGTTAATAATATTTTAACTATGCACCAATATCTAGACTAACTCAATATTTTGTTATAAATACAAGGGTTTTTCCATTCATTCACTACTTTTTGTTGCCTAAAGATCACTCTAGATCTATACTTTTGGTCTGAATTTAATCCTCATCATTGTCATATTTTTCTATCTTTTTGCTAGTGAGCTCCCTTTAAGTTCCATTTTTTGTCTGGGTTTTCTAAACCATCAAGAGAGAGAGATCTCAGATCTAAAATGCTGAGGACATACAAGAAACCATCCCATTGAGGGGAACTGGTAACATCTTTCTATGTTCCCTTCCCAGGTGTCATAAATACAAAAATTCCTTAAAAATATTCTTGTCTTGTCTATTGGATGCATGGAGCAACTCTTGCTTTTATTTACAACTTAATGTCTTAAACTGCATAGATCTAGATTTTGTAGCATTTTTCTTGCTCAACTAACTGCATTTCTAAAGAATTTTTTAGCCATCTTTGACGTTAGGGCTCTTTGTTATGCACAACTCTAGTGAGCTTTTTTCGTACGCTTGCGATTAGAATTCACACTAACAACCACACTACAAGGATGCTCCCACTCATATATTAAATTTTATATAATTTTTATATAGATATTCTCCTTTAATGAATATGATAATGAAGTATTTTACTTATGAAGGGAGGTTTTCTAGGTTGTATCAGTATCACATAAGGTTGTTGATGCATTTCATTGCCATAAAAAATTTAAAACTACCCCATTACTTATTTAGGAGCTTAGTTAAGATGACTGAGAAAGTGAAAAGCAAAGGGATAGATCACCAAGCAATTTTATTTCATCATGGTCTGGTCAACATCATAGTTATTCATTAGCTTTCAAAGATTAATATACCATGTGAGACATTCATGCAATCAACTGCTCTTATGCTTGCCACTAGTCAACCTGCTAGTCAAAGCATTCCATCTAGGCCACAAGGGTTTGGCTCATCAAGTAGGCCATCAATGATAAATAAACCTAGGCAAGAGGCCAAAAATTATTATAGTAGAGGTAAAATATTAGTGTTTTCCCCTATCAGTAAAGAAATGTTTCAGCCTAGCACTATGATACAAGAGATATTAGGAGGTGAAGATGATGAACCCTTGCATATAAAGAGCAAGGACCCACTGATTTTATCATGGCTGACCTAGAAGATCACAATGAATACAAAACAACTGAAGAAATAATAAAGGAAAAATAGGAATAAATCAGAGGGCCTAGAAATGACCTTGCTAAGGAAAACCTCATAGTATCCTTTTTATAGCAAGAAAACAGGGAGGTCAAAGTGAATAAATTGTTGCTAAGCAGACCTAAACGGGATCATCCCTCATCCAACAAGGTAGATTTAGTGGCATAGAAGGATAAGGGAAAGGATATCATAGATTTGGAGAAGCTTTACGATAAATAAGTTCAGGTACAACCAAGGAGGCCAAAAACAAGAGCACCAGCAAGATAGGAAAGATAGGAAAATGAACCATCTTCTCCCCAACTACACCAAAACCTATATGACACCATAGCAGTAGAGATTGAAGAAGACAAAGATTTTTGGCTTGGGGTAATCAATGAACACCTGAATAAGCTTTTGAAAAATTCCAGCAAAGATACAAACCTTCAGAGACACATGACATAACATTATTACACGAGGAGCTTAATTTGAAAAATTAGGGTAAGGAACATGAAGAGAAGGCTTAAAGAAACCCTAGTAAAGCTAAATAGTGGAGATAACATAGATTTGATTGCTAATGCATCTCTATTCATATAGACCATGATTAAAAAATGAAGAAGAAACAAATTTTGAAAATGTTTGGTCATTTTTGAAATTTTGTGTTAATTATAGCAATTTGATGCACAAAAGCACAATATGGCCACGTTGTGCTTCTTCTCAGAGCATCCAAATGATACGTTTCATACATGTTGTTGAGCCCCGAAGATGTCCTTCTTTTCCACCACATTTCACTTCATTTTCTTTGTCCCTCATCAATTACAGGTTTAAATGATCAATAGGATTAATTAGGATTACTTTAAGAATGTAAATAATGACTAACTTGCTATGTTTTCATGATTTTGTTATTGTAGCAATTTTTGACTACGCTGGCTACAGAACACAGTCATTCTGTAGCCAGTTGCCTATTCCGCAGCCGTTCTCATGTTTACGCAGGTTCTAGGTGTCACCACAAGGAAAAATGCATATGGGCATATTCCACGTCACTCCCCCATCATTTCTTGCTCCCCACGAAGTCTGAGCTCGATTCTATAGGCGGTTATGCACGTGGGAAATCAAAACTAGGTGACAAACTTCTAATAGGACAAGGACTGTACAGATGTCCTTAATCATAGAACGAGGCCACCACCAGAGTCCTAGTTTGATTTTAGTTTGGAAAGACAATTACTCCTATTTTATCTCAAAGACAATTATGTAATTTTTCTATAAGTATGGCTCGGGAGACCGAGAAACAGCTTAGCTAGATTTATGTTTTATTGCTAGATCTCTGAAGACCATAAATACTTTGTATTTGAAGAATTTCTTCTTTAATGAAAGAAGCATCACTTTATTGAAAGAGATGATTCAATCTTGAGTATATTTTCGTGCTAATCCGGTGGTAGAGGGCCCCTGCTACCTGAGAAGCTTTGTTCATATGGTATAGATAAGTAACTTAGCCTTGTTTCATTCTTAGTTTAGTTAATTTTCTGAACTTTGTGTTTTTATAATTACTTACAGTTAGTCCTATCCTTACAAACTCTGCCAGAATATCACTCACATTGGATGGGATATAACTGTAGAATTTAGGAGTTAGTTGCATTCCTCTTAACTTTATGATTTTGTGCTCAATTACATCAGTTGTTACAGCTAGTCATGATCATATAAACTCTTCCAAAATATCACTAATTTCGGATGATACATAGCTGTGGTGTTTTAGAGATTTGTTGTGCTTTGTTGAATTGTATGCTTTCATGCTCATGTACATAACATGTTGCAGTCAGTCCTGTTCCATAAATTATTCTAGAATACAACTAATTCTGAATGAGACAGAGCTGAGACATTTTAGTGATTAGTTGCATCTTTAGTCTAATTGTAGTACTCCGGAGGTAGATGTCACTTTAGTTTAATTCTGTCACTATGTTTTAAGTTTGATAATGGCACTCTAGTATAACTCAGTTCACTGTACTTTAAGTTAGATTAGTGACATTCTAGTTCAGTTCCAAATCACTGTATTTCAAAGTTAGGATAAAATCATTCTAGTTTAGTTGCGATCACTGTGTTTTAAGCTTGATCAATTGCATTCTAGTTCAGTGTTATCCATTATTATTTTAGTTGTATTAACTGTCAAAATTAGACTTCACAGCCTTCATTGTTTACAAACTAATCTTTTTCTGACTTTCTATGAATGCGTCATCATATGAACAGGAATGAGTTAGTGATATCAGTTTAAGGCCTTGATTGTTCTGCAATCCTTTGCAATTTCACAATTAAACCTTTCTTTCCAAAAACTATTTTAGAAAATATCTAACTTTTGCATAGGTTTAGTGGTGACAAGTTGAGCTGCAGAATGAATTGATCTTAGCATGACAAGTTAATTCAGAGTAGAAATCTTATTGTGTTACAAATAGTCTTTTTCCAATTGTGTTCCAATAAACTTTTAGCCATGGATGAGATTCTTTGTAATATTGTAAAGATGGTCGTTTACTTAGGAGAACCTAAATTGTGCTAAACTTGTTCTTTTCTCAAGCTATTCCAACATATTTCTAATGAATGAATTGGATGAGTTTATGCTATGAGTTATTGAGTTCATGTTGTGATTTATTTTCTTGCTATGAGTCATTATCAAACTTTGCATTCTCCATTCTCTAGTATTTGCTCTGTTTTTAGTGTGACCAACAACTGTTCTTTTTCAACATTTATTTCTTTTCCTTCTTAACATAAAACCATAAAACAAAAAACATCATAAAAACACTAAACACAACGAAGTGAGAAACAGATACCTAGGCACATATAGTGCACCACACTTCAGCAGTTTACTGACCCTGGTTGATAATTTATGACCTCAATTTTGGAACACTAAGTTGAGCACAAAATTTTGGCGCCATTTCCGGGTAAGTGTAGCTAGTTAGCCTTGTTTCTTACCTCCCAAAAACAATGACATGCGTAGAGAAAGAAACTCAAGGGGTATATTCATAATAAGCAAAAGCTTGATTCCGAGAACACCACTTGTTTCACCAAGATCAAGAGCTAGTACACCTCCAACTCAAACCCACATTTCATCCTTTACTGAGCCTAGACTTCCAGAGGACTTAAGATTAGATATTCCATCAGAAAGACCTTCCACTTTACCCACTGAACCTGTCTTGGAAGAAGATTCAGGAACCCTTGCTAGGGACTTAAACCTTTCAACCTCCACAGAAGAATCAACTATGGCAGAAGAAGGGGGAGTAGGAGTTTTTAATGGAGAACACACACTATTTGGAGGGGGTAGAGATAGAGGTAGAGGAGAATGAGGTAGAGGTGCAGAAGGAGAAGGAGGTAGAGGAAGAGGTAGAAGAGAAATGGGAAGCTCTTTTGGGTTTCCTATAGTAGATGAAGAAACTAATACAACCATGAAAAACATTTCACCCTCTGTCCTTCCAAAATTTTATGGACTTAAAACTGAAGATCCTGAAACCTTCCTATTTGAATTTGAAGTCCTATGTAGAACCTATGAATACTTACAATATGTTCAAAAAATTTAACTATTCCCTTCAACATTGAAAGGATCAGCATTGAAGTGTTTTATGAGTTTGATCAACAGTTCTATTAGGACATGGGAAGACATGAAACAAGCATTTCTAGAGAGGTATTTGGATTACTGTATGCTAGTCAACCATAAGGAGGAAGTGTTTAAAATGTTGCCAAAAGAAGATGAAAATCTGGAAGATTTGTTGGAGAGATTTAACTACAACATCAAAAGAGCAAAAATGGAAAACTTAGACCAAGACACTTTGAAAGCTCTCTTGTTGAAAAAAATTAGGGATGAATGGTTAGAGATCCTTAACATGATGGGAAAAGGGGATATCTCTCAGCTCACATTACCTAAAATAGCTTAATTATGTATCAACCTTTCAAGAGGGAAATCTAAAATTGTGAAAGGACCAAGAGACCCTGCTCTTGCAAGGGCAAGTAAGTCTGCTTCTAGGACAGTAAGTAGGGAAGAAATAGGACATATGCTTGATGAGTTCAAATATGATATCTTAGGGAGTCTTAGTGAACAAATAGACACCCTCAAGTTATAAAACAAGCAAAAATCTAAATTTGATGCCTTAGCAATCTTTTGTCCCAAATGTAGAAAGAAACATGCCTTGAGGGAGTGCCCTTTGGATGCAAAATTTGTAGAGACTTGTGTAATCTATTTAGAAAAACATGAGACCAAGAGTTTTCCTTCACTTCTTGGTCTTAAAGCTGTCTTTCAAGAAGAAAATCCTACAAATTCCACAAAATCTCTCAATTTTGTTTCTAGGAGGCCTTGGAAAGGACCTCAAACACAAGGATTTCATGATCAGATGTATAATCAACCTCCACCAAATAGGAATTCTTGGCAGCAACCTTGGCCCCAATTTCAAAATCAATCACAAACTTGGGTGCAGGGAGCACAAAACCCCTATGGAAGATACTCTCAATATTACCAATATCCACCATCCTATCCACCATATCCACATTTCCCTCCTCAACAAAATTTTCAACAAAATCCTCAAAATCCACAACATCAAAATCAACCACTTCCATTACCATTTCCTCAAAAAAAAAATCATTTGCTTGCCCAACCCATACCAAACCACAACAATAAAAATTCCCAGAACACATACATTATAGAAGGCCAATAGTTTCCAACTTATTTGATCACTCCTTTAGACCTTAGTGATGTTCAACTTAGGTCTGGAAGAATACTTGAAAAGAGGAAACCTTCTGTAATCATACAAGAGCAAGACAATTCTAAGGAAGATTCTCTACAAGTAAATAAAATTCTTGAAGAGAACACAACTTTCCAAGACTCAAACATTGAAAAATCAAAACAAAAAGAACCAATAATTTCGACTCCTATATTAGAGCGGCCATCAACATCCACTTCTACACCTCCTTTTCCAGAAAGATTACAAATTGATAGGGGTGTAGAAAAACAAATTATGGTGCCTAATTATGATTTCTTAGATGAGCTGAGAAATGTTTGTATTAAGATCCCATTATTGTAAGCCATCAAGGAAATTCCAATCTTAGCAAAGACAATAAAGGAGTTGAGCATGAAGAAAAAAAGAAAAAGAATAAGAGAGACAAATAAAATTCAACTGGCAGGAAAAATAGCAGATATCATGATGGGTAAGATTGCTATTCCAAAGTATCTAGACCCAGGAAATACAGTTGTTAAAATTCACATCAATGGAATTGAGATCCAAAACACACTCATTGATTTAGGAGCAGCAATCAATATCATGAGTAGACAAATCATGGATAAACCGAAACTTCCTAATCTTCTTTTTACCCCCACATTATTACAATTAGCAGATAGATCTGTGATCAAACCTGATGGGGTAATAGAAGACATTTCATTGTCCCTAGACTCTTGGGAGTATCCTGTGTATTTTATGATCCTAACTCCTAAGAATAATCTAGGAGGACACCCTGTTATATTAGGAAGACCTTGGTTAGCTACAGCTGATGCTTTCATTAGTTGTAGATATGGTGATATGTACATCTGTGATGGTAGTTCAACCAAGAAATTTACCTTGTATCCTCCAGCAAGAACAATTATAGAATTAGATGATACTCAATGGATAGAGGATGAAGAATATTTACAACCTCTCTTCACAATTTCAAAAATTAGTGAAGATAGCGAGATTCTGAATACTTTAGAAAACTTTGAATCCTCTTCAAAATACAAACATGAACAATTTCAAGAAGAATCCAACATTGAGTTTTTATCATCAAGACAGATGTCTCTTTACTACATGGATAAATTTGGCAGCTCTATAACTGAGATATTTCCAGGAAAAACTTTAAACATAAACAAGAACCTAGAGAAATATCAACAAGAAGAGCTAGTCAAGATATTACAGAGACATTCTTCTGCATATGCATGGGAGTACACTGATATGAAAGGGATAAGCCCCAAGACTTGCACTAATCACATCTACATAGAGGAAAATTGTAAACCAATCAGACAACCTCAGAGAAGGATGAATCCAAATCTTAGGGAGATTGTTAAAGAAGAATTGCAGAAATTATTGAATGTCAACTTCATCTATCCCATTTCAGATGGTCAGTGGGTTTCTCTTTTGGTGATTGTGCCAAATAAAAATGGTAAATGGAGGGTATATATTGACTACCGAGAATTAAACAAAGCTACTCTTAAAGATCATTTCCCCTTGCCTTTCATAGATCAGGTGTTAGATACATTAGCTGGCAAAAATTACTTCTAATTTTTAGATAGGTTTAGTGGTTATAATCAAATCCAAGTAGCACTAGAATATCAAGACAAAACCACATTTACCTGTCCTTGGGGTACCTATGCTTACCGAGTATTTCCATTTGGATTATGTAATGCACCAGCAACATTTCAAAGGGCAGTACTAGGAATTTTTTCAGATCTAATACATGATTGTGTAGAGGTATATATGGATGATTTCACAGTTTATGGAAACACATTTGAAGAAGCCTTAGCAAACTTGGAAAAAGTCTTAAAGAGGTGTAAAGAAGAAAATATTTCACTAAGTCATGAAAAGTGTTTTATGATGTTTACTAAAGGAATTGTTTTGGGACATCACATTTCAGGGGATGGGATTAGAGTTGATGAGTCAAAAGTTGAAGTCATCTCTAACTTATCTATTCCAAGTTTTCAAAAATATGTTATGAGTTTTCTAGGATTTACAGGATATTATCGAAGGTTTATAGAAAATTTCACCAAGATAGCATCTCCACTTTTCAAATTACTTACCAAATATTGTGAATTCAAGTGGAATCCTAATTTCCAGTTAGCCTTTGAGACCCTGAAAACAAAAATTTCTAAAGCACCTATTTTAAGGGGACCTAACTGGAAGTTACCTTTTAATATTTCAACAAATGCCTCGGATACAACTCTAGGAGTAGTATTGGGACAGAAAGACATGATTCCATATGCCATCTACTATACCAGTAAAAATTTGACTCCTTCAGAGTTAAACTATACTGTAACTAAAAAAGAGTTTTTAGCTGTTGTTCATGCCATAAAAAAATTCAAACACTATATAACAGGCTATGAAACTTTTGTTCACACAGATCACACTGCAATTAGATATTTAATGAACAAATCAATTACTAATGGCTGAGTCATAAGATGGTTATTTCTTTTACAAGAATTCAACATTACCATTCTAGATAGGCCTGGAAAACAAAACACAGTAGTTGATTTCCTATCTAGACTCCCAAAAATCAAAGACAATACTCCAGTTGAAGATCAATTCCCTGATGAATATCTTTTTGCAATTTCTACTCAAACTCCTTGGTTTGCTAGCATTTCTAATTATTTAGTTTCAGGGAAATCTCCTTCAATAATGAATGCAGGAGAAAAAAGAAAAATCATTTATGACAGTGCAAAATTTTCATGGGTTGCTAATGAGTTATACAAAACAGGTCCAGATTTTATCATTAGGAGATGTGTTCGGGAAGATGAGATGCCTGAGATCCTCAAAGCATGTCATGATGAACCTTGTGGAAGACACTTTGTTGATAAAAGAATAGCTTATAAGATCCTTCATTTAGGATATTATTGGCCATCCCTTGTCAAATATGCTAAAGAGTATGTCAAAAGATGTGAAAGTTGCCAAAGGGTAGGGAAACCTTCTCCTTCAGGTGAGATTCCATTACAGCCTCAGGTACATATTGAACCTTTTGAAAAATGGGCTTTGGATTTTGTAGGACCTATTAGTCCTCCATCAAGACAAAAGAAATATATATTATTTTGCACTGACTATGTGACCAAATGGGTAGAAGCCAAGCCATTACTTTCTACTACTGAAGCATCTGTAGTTAATTTTATTTTTGAGGATATTTTTACTCGTTTTGGTGTCCCAAGGGAAATTTTTACAGATAAAGGAGCTCAATTTACATCAAATCTAGTGGAACAAATGATGGAGAGGTACAAAATCAGACACAGAAAATCTACTCACTATCATCCAGAAGAAAATGGTCAAGTGGAATCTACTAATAAGGTCATTGAAGGGATCCTAATGAATACTGTTCATTTGCATAGAAGATATTGGGCAGATAGGCTTCCTGAAGCCTTGTGGGCCTATAGAACTACATGGAGAAGCACAACAGGCCATACTCCTTATGAACTTGTTTATGGAAAGCAAGTTTTGTTTCCAATAGAGTTCCAAATTCAAACTTTCAAAATGGCAGTTCAACTAGGACTTGATCTAACAGAGGCACAAAAGCATAGATTGGAGCAGATTAATGAATTGGATGAGATCAGACAAGATGCCGTTCAAAAAACAAGTATAGTCCAACAACAAAGGACTAGATGACATGACAAGTACATCAAGGAAAAGAAGTTCAAAGAAGGTGACTGGGCTTTCTTGTTTGATTCAAAGTTCAAGGATTTTCAAGGTATATTCCAAACACATTGGCTTGGGCCATATGAAATTATAAGAATTTTTGACAATGGAGCAATAAAAATTAGGACAATAGATGAAGAGAAGGTCACTTTTCTTGTAAATGGTCATAGATTGAAGCTATATCACAAGCCACTTTCAAGAGAAGAATTTGTCAAGAGATTCCAGGAAAATAGTGATATGAAGTTAATGAAGAAGAATTTTTCTTCTTCATCAACTTAATTTAATTTTCTAAAGTCAGATATTTGAAAAAATAAAAATTAAAAAAAATTAAATTTTTTTTTTTTTAAATAATAAAATTAAAAAATTAAAAATTAAAAATAATAATAATAATAATAATAATAAAGTATAAAAATGAAAACTAGTCTCTTATTAGCATGTTTATACAGAAAAGATAGAGTGAAAATCAGAATCCTTCTGACACTTTAGCTTTTCAAATTTATTTTTTTGCAAATAGTCATCACAAAGTCATAAGTTTCACTCCATCATGTCTCACTCCATTCATATTCTATCCACTCCATTCATTCATATGTCATTCATTCCATTAATCTACACTTCATTCATTTCATTCCATGGTCCACCTCATTTTTCATTTCAGAGTTTTAAGAGTGATTTCTTTCTGCAATTGAATAATAAAGATCATAAGTTGCAAGTCATTTTCCATACTTCACTCCACTTCATAATTGTGATATGTTTCATTCCATTATTCACTTCATTCATAACTCCATCACACCATATTTCATTATCCATTTTTAAATCATTTTATACAACATTCCATTCATTCTTCAAACCATTCCATTCCATATTTCAAGATTTCCATAGGTACATTCTGCAATCAGTCAGACATTCTGTAGCCAGTCAGACATTCTGCAGCTAGAGATCCTAAAGGCACTGTCCAGTAATCACTTGATTTGGCAGCAAATTGATCCTGCATATTCAAGACAACAAGAAAAATCAAAGAAGTTATGAGGACTGAAGACCAATGATTTTCAAAGGAGGACAAGGCATATCAAAACCAAAAGAAAAAAATCAAAGGAAAGGAAAAGGTAAAAGTTATGAAATTATTATAGTAGCAGATCATGAAAGTTTAGCATAGTTAAGTCATGTATGATTCAAAAAGGTTATTTTAATTAGTCGTGTTGATCATGCCTATCAAACTTATCATAAAAAATTTGGACAAAATCCCTTTCATCTTGCCATATCCGATCATCATTTAAAACTTAACGGTTAAGTACTGAAGTGATTTGATCAGTCACGTCACTAGACCAAAGTATTTAATGATGATTTTGAATTGCTTACAAAATATCTCCGCGGTATTTTCTTCCATGATATTTCCCAACCCATTAATCCGAGCGCATCATACTCATTTCATAACTACTCCATATCATTCCTTTCCCCAGCCAATACCTAGCCATTCCAGTCTGTAAAACAGAGGAAACATCTTTGGGGGCAGAAACATTTCTTTAATAGCCATTTTCACCGTGAGCAGAGGAGTAGTAAATTTAAGGTTGGAAAGAGAATCTATGGGTCTCATAGTGAGGACCGAACCAGTTGGAGCCAAGTACTTGGAATGTTATCCACAAATCAGAGAAATGCTACAGCAGGCTGGTTGGTTGCAATTCTTGGAGAAATTCAGTGGTTTTCACAAAGAGGTGACTAAAACTTTTGCACAGTCTTTCAATGGAGCAGAGTTCGAAATAGGAGATGTTAAATTCACCATTACAGAGGCTTTCATTGCAGAAGCAACTGAATTACCTAGGCAAGGAGAAAAGTGGTTCAAAAATAGGGAATTTCATAGTGAGACATGGAAGCAAATACTCAAAATACTAGGTATGGATGTTTCCATTTTTAAGAAAGGAATTCCTAGCTCGGCACTAAAGAATAAATGGAGGAATTTGTTGCTCATTTTGCAAAAAATTATCACTTGTGAAGGAATATTTGGTACCCTCTTTGTCTATCATATTCAGTTAATGATGCATTTCTTAGATGAAGAAATTAATTTTCCCTTTTTCCTGCTTCATAGTCTGAAAAGAATGGCCTCAAATGTTCAAAAAAGGGTTCAATTTCTAGAAACAACTTTGTATCATCATGGTTTAGTCAAAATATTAATTGAACATCACTTGAGGAAAATGGGATATAATTGGGATGAGTTTCTAGTGAGGAACCACTTTGAAGAACCCAAGGAATCTCCACCTAAAGGTAAACCTACAAGAAGAAGCAGGAGAAGAGAAATTTCCAAAGCTGTTGAAGTTGAAATTGGTAAATCAATACAGGAGGACAGTGAAGAGATGATTTCTGAGAAATTGGCTCAAATTAAAAAGCAGCTTAAAAAGGAAAGAATAATAAGAAAATATGCCAAAGACAGAGGAGAAGGACCATCTCAACCGAGAAGGAGCCACAGGCTTAGAGGTATACTAAAGAAAACAGAGATTAGACAAACTAGAATCATAAACATTGAGGATGAAGAAACAAATGAGGATTTTGATGAAGGAACCCTTGAAATAGACCTAGCACAACAAGAAATTTACAATTATGTTGAGACACTAGAGAAGAAAGCTTCAGAAAGTAGAGACAGAACTCCTAGTCCACCAAAATCTGCAATTGATATGCTAAGAAGAGATAAATATGAGTTAGAAGTACTCAATAGGAATATCAAGAATGAGAATGGGATCTTAAGGGAGCAGGTTAAGCTCAAAGGTGATATGAATACCACTCTGTCTCTACAAATGAAAAAGTTGCACAAAGCCAGTGAAAGATTGAAGAAGAAAAAAAAAAGGTTAAGCAGGGCACTTACAAATTTGAGATTCAAGTTAGTCATAAGAAAGCCCAGAAGGCCATTGACTGTCAGGAAAAGTAGAAGAAGAGGGTTGGATGTCCTAGCAGAGGTGTCAGAGTACATGGAATAGTTGCATGAGGACATGCAAAAGCCTTGCAGTGGGGGTATGTTGAGCCCCAAAGATGTCCTTATTTTCCACCACATTTCACTTCATTTTCTTTGTTCCTCATTAATTATAGGCTTAAATTATCAATAGGATTAATTAGGATTACTTTAAGAATGTACATAATGACTAACTTGCTATGTTTTCATGATTTTGTTATTGTAGCAATTTTTTACTACGCTGGCTACAGAACATAGTCATTCTGTAGCCAGTCACCTATTCCGCAGCCGTTCTCATGTTTACGCAGGTTCCAGGTGTCACCACAAGGAAAAATGCATATGGGGGTATTCCACGTCACTCCCCCATCATTTCTTTCTCCCCACGAAGTCTGAGCTCGAGTCTACAGGCGGTTATGCACGTGGGAAATCAAAACTAGGTGACAAAATTCTAATAGGACAAGGACTGTACAGATGTCCTTAATCATAGAACGAGGCCACCACTAGAGTCCTAGTTTGATTTTATTTTGGAAACAAAAATACTCTTGTTTTATCTCAAAGACAGTTATGTAATTTTTCTATAAGTATGGCTCGGGAGACCGAGAAACAAATTAGCTATATTTATGTTTTATTGCTAGATCTCTGAAGACCGTAACTACTCTATTTTTGAAGAATTTCTCCTTTAATGAAAGAAGCATCACTTTATTGAAAGAGATGAGTCAATATTGAGTAGATTTGCGTGCTAATTCAGTGGTAGAGGGCCCTTGCTACCTGAGAATCTTTGTTCATATGGTTTAGATAAGTAACTTAGCCTTGTTTCATTCTTAGTTTAATTAATTTTTTGAACTTTGTGTTTTTATACTTACTTACAGTTAGTCTTATCCTTACAAATTCTGCCAAAATATCACTCACATTGGATGGGATATAACTTTAGTATTTAGGATTTAGTTGCATTCCTCTTAACTTTATGATTTTTTGCTCAATTACATCAGTTGTTACAACTAGTCATGATCTTATAAACTCTTCCAAAATATCACTAATTTTGGATGATACATAGCTGTGGTGTTTTAGAGATTTTTTTGTTATTTTTTGAATTGTATGCTTTCATGATCATTTACATAACATGTTGCAGCCAGTCCTGTTCCATAAATTATTCCAAAATACCACTAATTCCGAATGAGACAGAGCTGACACATTTTAGTGATTAGTTGCATCTTTAGTCTAGTTGTAGTACTCCGGAGGTAGATGTCGCTTTAGTTTAATTCTATCACTTTGTTTTAAGTTTGATAATGGCACTCTAGTATAATTCAGTTCACTATACTTTAAGTTAGATTAGTGACATTCTAGTTCAGTTCCAAATCACTGTATTTCAAAGTTAGGATAAAAGCATTCTAGTTTAGTTGTGATCACTGTGTTTTAAGCTTGATCAATTGCATTCTAGTTCAGTGTTATCCATTGTTCTTTTAGTTGTATTAACTATCAAAATTAGACTTCACGGCCTTCATTGTTTACAAACTAATATTGTTCTAACTTTATATTAATGCATCATCATATGAACAGGAATGAGTTAGTGATATCAGTTTAAGGCCTTGATTGTTCTGCAATCCTTTGCAATTTCACAATTAAACCTTTCTTTCCAAAAACTATTTTCGAAAATCTCTAACTTTTGAATAGGTTTAGTGGTGACAAGTTGAGCTACAGAATGAATTGATCTTAGCATGACAAGTTAATTCAGAGTAGAAATCTTATTGTGTTACAAATAGTCTTTTTCCAATTGTGTTCCAATAAACTTTTAGCCATGGATGAGATTCTTTGTAATATTGTAAAGATGGTTGTTTACTTAGGAGAAACTAACTTGTGCTAAACTTGTTCTTTTCTCAAGCTATTCCAACATATTTCTAATGAATGAATTGGATGATTTTATGCTATGAGTTATTGAGTTCATGTTGTGATTTATTTTCTTGCTATGAGTCATTATCAAACTTTGCATCCTCCGTTCTCTAGTATTTGCTCTGTTTTTAGTGTGAACAACAACTGTTCTTTTTCAACATTTAGTTCTTTTCCTTCTTAACATAAAACCATAAAACCAAAAACATCATAAAAACACTAAACACAATGAAGTGAGAAACAGATACCTAGGCACATATAGTGCACCACACTTCAGCAGTTTACTGACCCTGGTTGATAATTTATGACCTCAATTTAGGAACACTAAGTTGAGCACAACACATGTGTGGATAGGTATTGAACCCTACATCAAAGATATATACTTTCTTTTTCATTTTAGCTCACATTTTTAGTGAAAAATTCAAGAAACAAGCCATTTTTCATGTTTCTGTAACCTTTCTAGACCCCACACTGCACTTCTGCTAGACCACTACGTGCTTTTGTGTATTTCGTTGTGCTTATGTGGGAAAGCCAAATTTCAAGTTTTTCTAAGTTGAGGTCATTTCTCTCGATGTCATTTTTCCTCCAAAGGGTTTACATGATTTAATTAAATGTCATATTGATGAAAGAGATTGATTTCATGTCAGTTTCATGGTAATCAATGCTACTAAAGTCAAATAAGTCAGTTTAGTCTAAGTAGGGAATTGGTTTCTAACCTCCCTAGTTTTAGCTATGGTTAGAGATTTTGATGTAAAAAATTACTATGATGATGGATTCGACCCATGAGAGGGGGGATTTGGTTTTTAATCTATAATTAGCATGATTGGAGTCAAATGAAGGGTTGGATGCTTGAATCTCATAATTGGACTTGTGTACTTACCTATTTTGCAGAAATACAATAGATAGTTGCAACTATATTCATGAGATTCTTGTGTTGTGGTTTGTGGCTATGTTTTTCAAGAGTTTTCTTTATATTTTAATGATTAGATCTATTTATCTACCATTTACATGCTTCCTATGCTTTATCTTCTAAGTTTAAAACATAAATCATCACATGTATGCTATGTTTTTGTTCAAGATTAGCTTTTATGTGTTTTTTTCATCATAAGTGAATTCATGTTCTTGGTCACTTGACCTCTACTACATCTTCCTCTCCATTTCTACAATGAAAAACCTTTTTGAGCCATTGATTGCATCTATGTTGCCCCATGTTATGTCTGCAACTCACCTTTAGAAATATTTGACCTAGTTTCTAGTTTCAGAGCTCTTAGCGAGCAAAACCCTAAAATAAAAACCCTAGTGATCTTAATATCTAGCCTAAGATCTATTTTTCTCTCCAGTAACTTCATTGGATGTGAGATTTTAGAGAGAGCCCTCTTTCATTTGGTAGGGCTAGCTACCAAATCCAAAGTTGGTCTGGGGTTACCTCCTTCGGTCTAATTTCTTAGCCTTGGAAAACCATGGAGTGAGAACAAGAACCAATAGGACTCAAGATGATGATGTAAACCATGGGGGATTATTCACCAATTTTGGGGTAGAAAAGTAAAAATATTAAAAAATAATAAAATAATAAAACTACTTTTTAACTCGTATTTTCAGCTTATCTCCCTAAGGTTTTACTCAAATTTCAATCGGGAGTACTCGTTGGATGCAAAATTTAATTCCTCATCCAAGGAGTACCCATGCTGCATAATTTCGATGAACTCTACCACACGGAAAATAAAAAATACATGAAAACACATGATTGCAATCATGTTTTTTGTGTATTTCTAATTTTTCGTGTTGCAAGGTCCGTCAACATTATGCAACATGGGTAATCCTTGAATGAGGAATCAAATTCTACATCTAATGAGTATTCCCACTCAAAATTTGAGTAAATCCATAGGGAGATAAGTTGAAATTACGAGTTGAAAAAGTATATTTTTTTCCCTCTAAAATTTGATGATGTAATCTAATATTATTTTATTATTTCCACTATAATTTTATAATTTCCTTACGAGGCCAATTTTAGACCTCAAAATTTCCACTGATGATTATTCCATAGTATCTCACCATATTTACAGAAGTTCTGGATAAGCTTGGAGGGGTTGGTGTGAATGTTACATAAGATGACTTAGTCAAACTAGCTCTTCTAGGCCTTCCCAAAAGCAGGCATAGCTATTAGGAATCGATGAATGGGAGGCAAAAATTACTGAATTGGGAATTTTTATGGTCTAATTTGGTAGAAGAATAAATCAGGTGAAATACCAGAGATGGAAGTTCATATAAGGGAGAGGAGAAATAAAATTTTACATTGGATGGGAAGGAAAAGAAGGGAAAAGGGAAGAAATATCAAACACAAGCATATTCTAGCCTAGGTGGCAAGATGAAATAATTTTCCAAAATAAAATGCTTGAATTGTCATGAATTTAGGCACTATGCTACAAAGTGTCCACAAAAAAGCATAGCAAGAAGAAATTAGGAGAAGTAGGTGAATAATTGACTTCGCAGTTTGAGCTAGACCTCACCATGATCACATTCATGGATAAAACTATGATGGGGAACATGTGTTACTTGGACTCCGGTGCTTCGTTCCACATGATAGGGTGTAGAGAATTTTTCAGTGACCTAGAGGAGAAATATCTCTAGATTCATATTGAGTTGGGGATGACGAAAGGTACAACGATATTGGGATTGGAATAGAAACCTTTAAGATGGATTCAAGAACCCATCTTCACCTCCAATATTTCTTGTTTTTACCAGGCCTGAAGAAGAACCTCATCTCTATATTAGTTTTGGAAGACCTTGGTTATGATTTAATCATCAGTAAAGGGAAATCCTTTCTGAGACACATATCCACTGGGTATGTGAGGAATATCGGGGTCCGTTGAAGAGGCTATATAAACATGATGTGGAATATTATGATGCACGAAACAATAAGGTAGATAAAGTGTAGAGTCACGATTTCGGTGAACTTTGACATAGGATATTTCCTCATTGGCATCATGGAGCCTTAAAAATTATGCAGTGAATAGCCACTAGACTTCTTAAAGGATCACTTGAGCAACAAGATGTATGCAAGGGTTGTACATTGGGGAATTATGTAAAATCCACATTCCATGATCGAGATAGAAGAAAAAAATGCAGTCTTGGATAGAGTCCACTATCATGTTTGTGGACCCTTCTCGATAACTTCCACTTCCATACATAAATACTTTGTTATTTTTATTGATCATTTCTCAAGAAAGTTTTTTATCTTCTTCATGTGGAAGAAGAATGATACATTCTAAAAATTTGAAGAATTCAAGGCATTCGTTGAGAAAGATACTTCCAAGAATATGAACGCTCTCAGGAGCGAAAATGGAGGTGACTATTTTTCAAATGAATTCAAGGAAGATTGTGGAAAAGAAGGAATTCAAAGAGAAATAACATCTCCCAAAAACCCATAATAGAATGGGAAACTAAGAGAAATAATTGAAGCATTATGGGAGTGGCCAGAGATATACTACATGACCAAGGCCTTCCACTGCATTTATGGGCATAGGCATGTAACACAACAATATACTTGACAAACTAGAGTCCTCATCATGTTCTTGGTATGATTACATTGGAGAATTATTTCTAGGGGAGAAAGTCATATGTGTCTCATTTTAGAATTTTTGGAGCCTCTATTTACTACCATGTCTCAAAATATTCGAGGAAGAAACTTGAGCCAACAACAGAGTTAGGTGTTTTTATGGGTTACACAAAAACTACACACAATTACTGGGTGTACGTATCTTCCCTTAGAATGACAATTGTACAAAGGGATGTAAATTTTGATGAGGAGAAAGCAATGATATGATCTCCTAAGAGGGAGCTTAAAATCCCACTAGAAGAGGATATGTTAGCTCCAAAGTAAAATTCTTATGACGTTTTGGAGTGGCCACAAATGGAGGAGTAGAGGGGAGGCATAGTGGAGACATACACTCAAGTAGAACCATCTAGATAACATTTAAAATGAACTAGGGAAGTTGATATATTGGTGGAGGATGCGAGGGGGAATGTGTGAGCTCCAAATTTTCATAGGCAAAGGAGGTTATCTGAGAGGTACACTAGATACATGGATCAAAGGAATGAGCTTGTAGAGAATGTGTCATCCTCTTATGAGGAAGTAGTTGACCAACTAGTTTGGGTTGATGTTGTGGTGGTAGAATATAAATCCATTATGAAGAACAGTGTTTGGGAAGTGGCCCCAAGACCTATAAATAAATCAATTATGGGTTCGATATGGATCTTAAAAGTTAAGCATGCTATAGATGGAAACATAGAGGATTATAAGGACATGTTTGTGGCCAGAGTGTTTTGTCAAGTTGAGGGAATTGAATATGAGGAAACATTTTCTCATGGAGCAAGGTATTCATCCATTCAAATAATTCTTGGACTAGCTACGAAGATGGGGTGGAAGATCTACCAGATGGGTGTAAAAACATCATTTATCACTAATGTTATTGAGGACTAAGTGTACATCGAGAAACCATAATATTTTGAGACATTTGATCAGGATTCTCATGTGTGCAGACTAAGTTGACAATTATACAGTTTCAATCAAACACCCCGAGCTTGGTACACTCATATTGATAATTATCTCACTAGATTGGGCTTCACCAAAAGTGAAGAAAATCTGAATCTCTATCATATTTTTTTTGAAGGTAAATTTATTATCATTTTTTTTATATTTTGACGATTAAATATTGATAGGTGATGAGTAGTTGATCAAATCTTGCAAGGAGGACCTTGCAAGGGAATCTGATATGAAATACATGGGTCTCATGCACTACTTCCTTGGGTTGGAAGTATGGCAAGGTGATGGGGAATTGTATGTGTCTCAAGCCAAGTATGCCACTAAATACTATAGATATTTTTCATGGAGAGTTGTAAGCCCATGGAGACTCCTCTAGAAACCAAATGGAGGTAGAAGAATGCCACTTCAAGTGAAGCGCTTGATGCTACCATTTACCGACAACTAGTGGGTTCACTAATGTACCTTGTGAACACATGATCATATATGTGATATGTAGTAAACCATCTAAGAAAACTATGGTTAGGATGACGAAGTTGTATTGGAAGGAAGTTAAGAATTTTTGACAATACCTCACAGGCACTACCCATTATGGATTGTGGTACATATGGATAGAGCGAGTGAAGTTGTGTGACTTCAAAAATGTATATTGTGCAGGGAGTCCATCCAACTAAAAAAGTGCATATGGTAGAATTTACAGTGTTGGTTCAATAAAAATTTCGTGATACAACAGTAAGCAGAGGCATGTGGCACTCAACTCAACAAAAGTTGAATACATGGCTGCAAGTCAAGAAACATGTGAGGTGATCTGGATGAGAAAGATACTTGTGGGACCATTTGGTTAGGAGATTGATCCAACTATAATCTATTATGATAATCATAGCTGCAATAATATCTCTAACAATCTTATATTTCATGATCAATCCAAGAATATAGATATCTGGTATCATCATTTACGAGACTGTATGTAGAGGAGGATAATGTTGCTACAATACATTCTAAAAAAGGAACACGATTCTTACACCTTGAAAAATGTTTTGTCAAGATGGCAGTTCAAACTCCATAGGTGTAGGATAAGGGTGTTTAAAAATCCCTTTCATGCTAAGAGGGAGTGCTAAAAAAAATCTAGCACGAAAGGCTCAAACTGACTTAGCCTTTGTTAAATTGAGAAAATTCAAAATTTCGACAAATTAGCAGACAACTTATAGGTATTTAAATAAGGTCACATGGATCTTTTCACTCAGTTAGCTCAGTAAATTTGAGTTAATTGGCTTGGAGTTCAATTTTATTGTGTTGATTTCTAATTTTCAGCAATCCAATTCATTTATTTCTAGTTGTACTTAGTAAATCTAGTTCTAACAATCGATAGAACTAGTTGGAGGCAGGTTTTGTTGTGGAACCACAATTTAACTAAAATATCATCTAGATTACTGATCAATCAACCAATAATAGCTCATGCATGCAAGGAATTCATGTTGCTCAGCTATGGTGGAGATTCGAAGGCAGTGTAACATCAGTTATAGACTATTTTTGAATGTACATATGTTGCATGCAATCAATAATCAATCCTTGGGAGTTGTGGAGTCAATTTTGAGGAAATTCGTAAAGAACGGGGACTAATTTTCCTCAGGTTTTGCGCAAGGAAATAGGAGCTCAGGTTGGGGCATAAATTGACTAATTTTGGGTCATATTTTCTAATTGAGACATGAGAGCGATTATTCTTTTGTAGGTTAAGCTCAGAGTGAGCTAGAAATTGTAATAGATTCTATATCCATCTGATTAATGAAAGCAAGCTTAAGGGGTTTTTAGTAGTTGGTTTCCCCTAGATAAATTTGTGTACTTTTTTATGTGATTATTTCATGTTTGTGAATATTGTTCTAAATTCTAAATTAATTTCGATGGAGCAGTAGATTAGAATTTTCTCTTGATTTAGATTAAATTTCTTGAGTAGTTCCAATTTTATCAACATATTTATACAGGGAAATAAATATTTTAGATGGATCATTATATAATTATTCATCAATCTTAGAACTATCTGGATGGAATTTTTGGAGGATTAGAGTGCATGGCCCATTTTATCGTTAAGTCTGAACATGGTGATTTCAAATTCTAAAACTTCTAGAGTTAGTTTTATGCATTAGACAATATTTTTGAAACAAAAATTTTACAATATTAGATCCCAAGCCCTCAAAATTGTTCTACATATTGAAAGGTTTCCAATGATATAAAAATTAGCTCAATTGGACTCTGTATAGAAGTTATTTGTCCTACATATTGACCTACTCTGTTAATCACCATGGTAAATACTGTATGACATGTAATCCCCCATTAATAACATATGAATGACTACTTAAATGTGGAATCCAAAGAATATTCTAGAGGATCTAAAAATATAGCATTAATTTAGTGTTGAAGCATGAAAAATTACCAACCCTAAGCTTATATGACTATCAATGCCTGCTAAACACTAGTTTATTTTGAAATGGAGGGGTTCCATTCTTTTGATAGTGTTATTGCTTAATCGTCAAGTAGAGCATCAAGGAGTGGTATAATAACTCATAGAAGAGGAGGTAGAAGATGTTGTAGTAGCCATTAAAGCCATAATGTCAACAAAAACTCCATAATGAGAACCCCTTTATTTGTATCTACATTTCATAACCAAGAAAAAGGGAGTAGAGCACAAGTATCACCTTATAGTTTGGTTTTCTCACATATCAAGTTTCCCAAATTACACCTGAATTTCATTTGTGTGGATGGCACATTCATTTGTTTATTTATTTTATTTTGGTTTCAATTATTTTAGTAATTTGAGTGATATATTAGTAAAATTAAATATGAGATCTAATGTAATAAGTTGCATTATTAAAAGAAAAATTAAAATATTTTAAAATCTATTGTGATGAACCAATATAGTGAAATACCTATAAAAATTTATATACCACTTCTATAATATTTTATCCATGGATAAAACTGATTAAAAACATAAATCACATAAATTGACACAAATATAGACATCCATATGCACTTTAGATATATCATGCACCAATCCTTAGAGGAGGAAATCATTTCTAAATTGAAAAAATATGAAGAAATGTTTGCACTTTAAAATATTTTATCCTATAAACACATGATAAATATAAACATAAAATTATTTTTATGTATTATTATAAAGAAAAGGTGTGGTGACCATTTTCCCGAAATCATATAACTAGAAATTTAAGCACTTCATGATATAATTTTATTTTACATATAAACAAGGATGGCTGCAAGGTAGCTAGTACCTGCCTTGAGCCGGAGTTTGAGCAGTAAAATTGTAAAGGGGAAACATGAAAGGGGTGAGGAAAATAAAGTAAAGATACATAGAAATAAGCAGAAATCCAAAGCAGGAGAAGTATGCTGAAAGCATTGGGGAAAGTGAAAAAAACCTAAAGCCAGTAGCAACCAAATGTTTTTCTATCTAAAGCCAGTTTAGACTAACAGACTTGGCTTTATTTCTTGTTCCCTCAGAAGCTCACTTAGAAACAAAATTCAGCTACTGTATTCGAATAGGATGGAGCAGTATGCTCAAGACATTAGCACAAGTGGGAAAACCTCAAGCCCTATGCAACCAAATTTTATTTTATTATTAGTATTAGCTATGTGTAATCGATTAAGAGAATACATAATGATGTTTCCAATAGGTTGTAATATTATATGGACCTGTATTACGAGAATAAATACTTTTGTATCCAATAGGTTATAAGCTTATATGGAATTGTATTCAGTTTGACTAAAGTGTAAGATATGATTAGAGCTCTAATCCCATATGAGTTATAACATCAAAATTATTCCCTAAGTAATAATAGAAGAAACATGGACCCTTCATGAAACATAATGATACTAGTATGATTTCCCTTTTCCCATACTTTCTTGAATAGAAGCTATGTTATAGAGCTCATATTAAGGTAATATGAATGCTTAAACTAAACACAATGACTAGATTGTAACTGCTTGGAATCAGTAACTCTTAGTGGTATCACTTATAACTTAATCAAGCTAACTAAGCAAGCTCATATTGTTGGTTCCTCTCTTCTAGGGTTTTAATGGGCACTCCTAGTGTATTTTGACCTTTCTTCAAGGTCATTTCCTCCTTTCATAGAGAGGTTGCTTCTTGTTGATGCAAAGCCTAAATGGATTCAAATTTGATGTTTCCCCAATTGAATGGGGCCAATAATCATTCTTCGGTGGATCAAATCATTGCCCTTCTTTGAAGAATATATATATATACTTGAAGAAAACCCTTCCCGTTGCTAGTGATGACAGTGAGGACCTAATATTTTTGAAGAAGGATGTAGCTCTTGGGATGATCACTCTATATCTAAAGCTAGATATGCAAGGGAAAAAAAGGTGTGAAAGTGATTTTGGATACCTTCAAGGGTCTCTTTGGAATTTTGAATATACTTAGTTCAACTGATTCGAAACTGAACTGGAAAATAGAAAGATGGGTTACTTTTACACTGTTCAGGAATAGATCGCAAGGTTTCAAAACCTGAAGTTTTACTTCCTAAGATTAGGAGGAAATAAAAATTAAAATCTCAAATATGAAAGCTTCCCTTGAAATGCAGTACAAACCTAAGAACGAAAATTTCCAAATAAAGCAACCTCCAGTGAATACTACCATGAAACATGAAGCATTGATCCTGAAGATACCTCCAACATTGACTGTCAAATTGACACTCCCAAAATATGTGCTGAAATGTATCTGAACATGGGCCAACTTCTTTATCAAGGGTGCTACAAATTATTCCCTTGAGGAGGTTTTCTCTAATATGATTTATCATAAAGTTAATTTAAGGTATAAGGTTTTCTCAACCCCTCCTAAATCTGAGCTTAAGTAGGGAAAAGGAGAACCCTCGAAATCCTTAAAAAAGAAAACACTCATATACATCCTTCAAGTCTTGCCTTACTCATCTTCAAAAAATTGAAGAGCTCTTGAGATACATAGTAGGTTCCAAAGAGATTTTTGACGAAAATGCCCTCTCATAGTTGACATTTAGCAGTGCACTTTCCATATCGATCCTCCTCTTCTAAGAAAAATATTGTAGTGGGTCTTGGATGTGCTCCTGAAAATTGGTGTGTTTGGATTATATTTTTGGTTCAGTATCTATTGTTGGGGCTATGTTGAGTTTATGCCCCAATTCTGAGTTCGAACACCTAAGACATCTTTGGGATTGGATGGAGGATTGGATGGCTTCCTTCTTACCAGATGCATATTGTATTATTGGTAGTGTCTTTAATCTGGTTGAGTGGGATGGTGATTGGGGTGGTGGTGTTGGTTCAATGGTTAGTGGCATGGAAAAACATTATTGGATGAGGTGTAAGGAAATGTTGTAGCTCTTTGAACCAAACTAGGGAAAAAAGGCCTTGGGGGTCAGTTCACTTGGTCCAACTTTAGACAGAGGACGGACAGAGTAGGCTAGACTGGATTGTTTATATGGGCCTTGGGATGTGATCTAATTTTCTAGACATCTGTGACCCTTATAATTACTGATAACATAGCATGCTAATTGGTTAGTACGAATACGTTTGATTAAATATAAATATATTCCTTTCCCAGAAATTCATGTTGAAATCCTTTCCATCAACTATACTGGCATATGTTCAACCTACTTTTAATTTAATCGATATAAATAGTAAATAAACTAGAGCATGATGAATCGATACAAGTACCATATGATTAAATCCATTGAGTAAATTCATTTCAGTATGAGGAATTCTAGCGAAATTATATAAAAAATCAAACCCAAAACCAGACACAATCCTACGATCGGATCGAGTATCAACTATTTATTAATGTATTTATGTATGTTTAGCATGATTAGTTCACGTAAATATTATATCATTTAAGTGTGGTTTTTGCATGCTTCATGCATTTATCGATTGAAAGGAGTCTAAGGCACAAGGAATGTCATGGTCAATCACATCACTGATCGAGCAGCCATCATTTTGCAGACTTACTTATCCCCGGAGGAGATCAAGAAGGTTTTTGGTATGGACCAAAAGACATTCTCCCTTTTACTTCCAGACCAAAATTTAAAACCAGGATACTTGAAAAATTGTACAAAATTGTAATTAAGTGAAAATTATTTCCTTCATGATCAACTGAGACAGTCCTAGTCATACTTTCTTAAGACTCAAAAATTCTAGTATATCCTTTATGATCAACAAAGACAGTCCTAGTATTTATGATGTAATTCGTAGTGGAAATATACCCTTGTCCAATAATGAAATAGGATATAACTAAACTCCTAAGGAGAAATGACAATAACTAAATTCCCAAGGACTAGGAATAACAAAAACAAAGTATTTAGCTCGTAATACTAGATAACATAGACGTAACACAAAATAATTAAGGTAATTGGTTTCTTACATTTAATTGGTTATATTACAACAAAATAAGAGTGGTGATGCAAATTGTACACCTTACATGGAAAATGATGATGCACAAATCAATGGGTCGAGTAATATACAAATTATGATGGCCCAATAATAAGACCTTTTGAATTCCACAAAGAGATATTATAATCTCCCGTGAAGAATCATGAAACCTTGAAATGGAATAAAAAAATAAGAAATGAAATAGAATATAATGATCCCTCATGAATAATATCATTTTTCTGATCCAAATGCCCTTTTTTCTTTCTATGGGTGCATGCCAAGCTCCATGCAATCTAAACATCCTCTTGATTCATCCCCCATGGTAAGATTATTAACCCTTGTCTTATAAATAAGGTTAGCCTCAAAGAGATTTTGTGTGGAATTCTTGTATGGGTACTACCTGAAAATCCATTTTAGTATCAAAAAAATTGGGTGGTTCATTTACACTAGTAAAAATGGAAGGAAAAGAGGTGTTTGATTTGGCCAAAGGAGTAGCCAGTGGAAGGTTGTTTGTAATCTTTGTGTCGTTCCTTATTATGTCATGTTCTAGTAGCACCTACATATTTGGAATATACTCAGGACCAATAAAACCAGCCCTCAGATATGACCAAAGCACACTGTCAATGTTAGACTCAGTCTCTTCATCCCTCCGTCAGAGATCAAAATCTCTTTTGCTGCATTTCATTTTAGGTGTCTCATTAATTTCACTCAGCTGCATTCCATTAGGAGCATGGATCATCTGAAGGTAGGGTATTTTCTCTCATATCCCTCATGTCTTGTACCTGCTAGTCCGTGTCAGTTCGTCAAAATCAATTTTAAAGTCATTCACAGTAATGTTTGGCCTCATGTTTGCCAAAGAGTCATTTTAGGATTTTTAGGTCTCATTAGGTCTAGGGTTTTGTTAATTTGGCCTTCAAAAAGTCTAATAATGTCAGCATGCACATGAGGGAGGCTTGAAATAAGTTTTCATTGCAAAAATTTCATCATTATAATGCTTGATCATGATTCTTCTTCAAAACTCTGTTTTGAAGAAAAATCGTCAATTTCATCCTTTGTAATAAATGCCATGTAACTTTTTAAAAAGTTTTTCAGTTGTAAAGTTATTCAGGCACAACCCTGGTCACCTTTTCTAAATCCCATGCTAGCTATCCCTGCAAAAAATAGACAAGATATTCATCATCAGTTCAAAAATCAAGAAGGAAACAAACAAAAACAGAGTTTATTTTAAAAAGTGCGAAGTGTCAAAATTCAAACATTGGAAAGTGGGTTTTTTCAAATCAAAAATCAAAGTCTATAGCCATAAAAGATATTTTCATTGTTTCAAAATTCATTTGCACACCAAGAGACATCATTGAGCCAAGTCAAAACGTGGAAGAGCGAAATAGTGTTTGAAAGGCAGACTGTGGGTGAGATTGACAGTCGCGACACATTGGGTGGAGGTCGCGGCGCATAAGCAAGTCACGGCACATAGGACCGTTTCTCACCGTGCGAATCTCAATGGTTGCGGCGCACATAGATAGCACGGTGCACTAGGTTGTGCGCGTGGCACGCAGGGCCGAAACTCAAAATTTCTTGCTATCTCTCTCAAACATCAAACGAAACAGTCTCCTCTACTCCAAGTAAGTAAAATCATCTTGCAATTGCCATTGATCAGTGTTTGGTATTGTTTGAAAGAAGGAATATGAGAATTTGAATGGAAAATTATAAAACCTATTCTTTGTAAAATATTGCTCTCTTAGGGTTTGAAATTGGTGTTTTAAAACAGTTTTGTGCCACATATTCCATTCTCCCCTTGTTGTTTCTCTCCCATCATTGTTATTTCATCAATACACTATCATCTTGCATATATAAGAGTCATTCACTCCTAAAGCCCTATTTCCCCATCCCAATCCATTTCATTTCACCTTCATTCCCCCTTTCCCATTTCACTTATAAAAATCCCCAAACCCCAAGAATTCCCAAATAGTCAGTGGCTATCCCTACACCTTTGATATCACTTGATTGAAGTTCGTTATCCCCACTATCCTATTTTTCTCCACAGTCCGTTCCCTTTGGCACATATTTGGAAACTAAGACAAAACAACCAAATTCTCATTCTTCGTCACATTCAAGCCAAACATAAACCTTGAAACACCATGGAGACAGACACCGATACATCATATGACAGAGATAGTGATTCTACCACTGAGCTACATGCACCGAGAAGGCCTTGTAAAGGTGGTAAACATGTGAGAGAAGAGCCCACCTCATTGACTCAATTGTAGGCCTGCCCATTTGCCATGGCATGTTTTCGAGAGAATTCATGCTATCAGTATTGTGAGATTATTGCTCGGATTTAGCATCATCAGGATTTGGCTCGGTTGTTTGTATTACATTTGCATGATGGTCAGGTAAATCTTGCTGGTGTAAATTTCACTTTGACACCGGAAACCATATCTCAAGCTACCAGGATACCGAATGTGGGTGAACAGTGGAACAAGAGATAGCAGGTGGACAGAGTGCATTATGAACCATACATCAGGCCTAGCTATGTGAGACAGCTCAGCAGGGTATTCCCATTCTGGTTCCTAAAGGAATCTTATGCGCCTTTGATGAAACTTATTATCAGATACTTCAGTTGTGAGGGTCGGTTCTCACGCCTCTATGCCTACCACATAATATTATTGATGCATTTCACTAGAGTGAGGATGATAAACATTCATTATTTCATGTGTCGGAATATTAAGAGGGTGACCATTCTTGTTTAGAGGAAAACTTCCGAGCAACAGTATAACAGTATTTATCACTATGCACTCATCAAGATAGTGGGTGTACATCAGCTTGGATTGTAGGGAATTTCATGGGAGGATTTCATTTCCTGTGATTTCTTCACAGTTCCTCAGGTTCCTTTGGAGGTTGTTCATGAGCCAAGTGAGCCTTCACATCAGCCTGAAGGTCACGAGACAGAGCCTATCGGTGTGCCAGTGTTTGTTATCTATTAGAGAGGCACCAGAGTATTATTTGCAGTAGCCCGACGAGTACTATCTCCACCTGGGGTGGAAGGGGTCTCGTTGCCGTCATTAGCAGCATAGGTATAGGTTCAGGACAGAGGAAAGAGGCCTATGCAGGATGAAGGCCCTTCAGGAGGCCATGATACTGATTTCATATTGATTGATGAGGATTTGAGCTCTCCAAGCTCAAATTTGAGAGAGATCATTCAGGAGTAGAAGGCGGAGATTGACACATTGACCGACAAATTGCAAAGAGCTTAATGGATCATAAACTATCTGAAGTAGCGGAACAAATAGTTAGAGGATCAGCAGATGATCATGGAGTTGCAAAACATCCGTGAGAACCGGCACGCTGCTCGAAGAAGCCCAACAGAGATGACACGCATTGAGCGGGAGATTGAGGCTGATAGGGAGACTTGGCTTGAGAGGGTCAATATTCATCTCGAGAAGCTGTTGGCAAAGGAAAAAAAGGAAAAGAACATGCTCAGGCACATGAAAAACCATTATTGGGCGCGACATCATGTTTGCAAAGTGAGGATCAAGATTCTAAAGGCAAGGCTAAGGAGGGCACTAAAGCATCACAAAAGGCATGATAGACTCCAAATTTTGGCTAAAGCTTCTTTGGCCCAGAATAGTGCTTGATGAGGGACCTTCAGCCCAAATTTCAAGAAATCTGGGAAAATTTTTGTCAATTTTGAATTTTTGGGCCTAAAAACAGATTTTCCTGCTCGACGCGTAGCGCCACTTGGCGCACGCTTATAATTCGCAGCTCTTCTAGAGGAAAACTTCACATTTCTAGATTTTTAATCAAAATTTATGCATGCCTATGGATTACCTAAGGATTTCATCAAGTTCTGGGTTGCCTAAAGGGTCAAAAACACCCTAAAAATGGCCTTTCTGCCATTTTTTGCACACACAGGAAGCAGTATTGGTAGATTTGACTTTTGGAGGGGAAAATGGCAGCCAAATCCAGAAATTCCACTTGGGTTGGAAATTAGACAGGTAGGGCTTTCCAACGAGCTATCCTGCACACAATTTGGACTTCTAAAAATCCCTCAAAATTAGCCTCAAACTTGTGCTATGCATATGGATTTCAAGCGCGACGCATAGGGAAATTTGGCCTATTTTTCACTCAGCGGCTCAGAATTTCGCCTAGTTTTGGCTATTTTGACTTTTTCATGTAAATCTTGATGTAACTTGATGTAATTTCATGAACATGATGTAATTTCGGCACATTTTTACTAATATTAGTAGATTCATTCACTAAAAAGAGAAATGTAAGTGAATGAATCAATTTCCTACCATATAGAGGCAAGTTGTTTCATTGCCTATTTTTCAGTTCCTAGTTTAGATATGGTTGAAACAGCTCCTAGAATGGTGAGCTTGACCCCTAGAGGCATGGGAATGAGTTAGGCTTATCTATATCATGTAGTTCTTCAATCATTTTCAGGGTTGGACACTTGGGATTGCTTGGCACTTCATTGTACATTTCATCTCTGCAATTTTGGCAAAGGAATAGACCAGGGTTTGCAGCACTCTTTGGGATCCTTGTGGCTCTATGTTTTTATGGTGTGTTTCTCTATGTAATTGTAAGTTCACTGATGTTTATGTGTATCATTTCCTGACGCAACAAAACTAAAATTCGCCCCTGAGGAGAGTTTGTCTACTGAATTCGTGGCTCTGTCAGCTTTTCCCTTATCAAACCTCATTCTTTGAACTCCACGTGGTCTTCTCATATTTCCATGAGAATTTATTTATCAATTTCGAAGAAATTTACAAATAAATATATTCAGCAAATTTTAGCGAATGTTAAATATATCTCCGAACCTTATAACAGATGTTTAATCCTTTCAGACTTTATATTAATGCTGACGCTCTATTTTAGCCAATTGACTGTATAGTAAACCCCTGGCTCCAGCCCCACCTCTACAATCAATAGACCAATCAAACGCATGCATCGTACCTCGTTTATCGTTCGCACATCTATAGCAAGCGACCATCGTTTGATGACCCCTTCCCAAATCAACGGTCCTCGGCAATATCGCTCGGCATCCTGGTACAAATGATAACATGCGATGGCACGCTTTGAACGGTGGTTTTCTGGGGTCCACCTCACCACGTGTCGAACACTCTATGAAATCGCTCCCCAACCAGGAAATACCACTTACTCACCAAAAGCGGTGCAATATGGGCAATCCGCCTTCGTAAATCCACTCGCGGGTTTTGAACAGTGACTGACCACGGTTTTAAATCGGGTTTGCGTTCTCCTTCGTATATTCTCAATTTTTTAACTAAGGTTCTGACCCCAGTTCGGAACTTCTTATTAACGACAACAATGTAATTTTCTTTATTGAACGAGATTCACCATTATTAACAGTCTTCGCCTACACACGGATTTTTTCACTCACTCGGACAATTTGAGAGAAAGAAACGAACAGAGAATTATAGAGGTTTCGTGGTGACTTGATTCACCAAAATTCTACACACAATATTAGTGCAACATTTACACACAAGACAATGTTCAATCACCTCACAATCAAATGAATTTCCTCACAAATAACGACTCAAGACAGTCAGATAATCAATGGGAACTGAAATTCATTTAACTGGAAGAAATTGTTAATACACATATTTTATTGCAGAAACCTCTGTCTTCCCCTCTGCTCCCTCCATATACATCCGAGGGATTACATTTATATACATGAACATTTTTCTGTTCGGTTCCTCTGTGAGGACCGTTTTAGGAAATCAACATCCTAATTAAAATAATTCAACTAACTGAAATGTGACAGATGGACTAACTGAACTACTTGACTTATACAAACTCTGACTAGTCTAAATGATACAGTCAGCTGAGGTATTGACACCTAGCTCTTACAATTCAAATATTTTCGAACCCTCCTAGCCACAACATGTGGACAAAACTCCTACTTTTCTAGCTAGTGTCTAATGCGCTTGCATCAGACTCCCGAGGGAAATATTCTTCATGGGTTGTTGTCCATGAGCTCTTCCACTGATCTGCCTATCTTCTGCAACATTCCTTCAGTCATCCAAGTGGCATCTTCCTTTGGTTTGTCCTTCCATTTGATCAAGTACTGAAAGTACTCTTGTCCTCTGGTCCTTTTGAATGGTCTTTTATCCAATATCTGCTCTGGTTGAAATGGTTGCTCTGGAGGTAGCTGCTCCTTCCACTCAATCTATTCCTTGTCTGCTGATCTTTCTTCTGCACCATCATCCTCATACTTCTATAAATCTGCAACATTAAAAATGGGAGATATTCCAACATCAGGAGGTAATTCAATCTCATAAGTGTTTGTAGAAATTTTTTTAAGTATCTTGCATGGCCCAATCTTTTTGAACTTTATTTTGTTATACTCCTTCCTTAGGAATCTCTCCTTCCTCAAGTGTGCCAAAACCAGATCTCCTACTTCAAAATGGAATTCTCTCCTACTCTAGTCTGCTCTGCTTTTATATTTGATTTTGCTGCCTTGTAGTTGTTGTTTCACTTGTTCATGTATGGCCTGGATCTCTGAAGCAAATTCCTCACCATCTGCACTCCTTAGCTCTGCCTTCCCTAAATTTCTTAACTCTAATATTCCTCTAGGTTGCATTCCATAAACAATATGGAATGGGCTCTGGCTTGGGCTCCTGTTTGGTGAGTCATTATATGCATATTCTGCCTGGGGCAAAATATGATCCCACTACTTGGGATGTTCTCCTGCAAGACTTCTCAACAAATTTCCCAGACTTCTATTCACCACTTCAGTTTGTCCATCAATATGGGGATGATAAGCTAAGCTAAAACTTAGTTTGGTACCAATTTTCTTCCACAATGTCCTCCAAAAGTGACCCACAAATCTGGTGTCTCTGTCTGAAACAATACTCTTGGGCAACCCATGCAATCTAACAACTTCTTTGAAAAATAGGTTAGCAACACGGGTGGCATCACTAGTTTTATAGCATGGAAAAAAATGTGCCATTTTGGAGAATCTATCCACCGCAAAAAATACTGCATCATTCCCTCTATGAGTCTTGGGAAATCCTAGAACAAAATCCATACTCATCATGTCCCAAGGCCTATCTGGAATAGGTAAGGGAGTGTACTATCCTGCATTCTGGCTCCTTCCTTTAGCATATTGACAGATCTTGCAATTCTTCACAAAATTATCTACTTCTGTTCTCATCTTGGGCCAGAAATAGAAGTGGCTCAGCTTCTCATAAGTCTTATCAGTACCAAAGTGTCCAACAAGTCCACCACTATGCTTCTCTTTGATCAAATTTTCCCTCATGGAACATCTTGGTACACACAGTTGCCTTCTTCTGAATAACAAGTCCTCCTGTAGGAAATAATCTAGACACTGACTTCTATCTGTTAAAACAGGGTTACTACATGCCTCAAATGCTCCTTTAAAATCTGGATCTGTTTTATACAATTCGTTGAGAAAATCAAATCCTACAACTTCAAAATTTGTTTCTTGAACAAGCATGTGCCTCATACTCAAAGCATCAACTACTTTATTGGCTTGACCACTTATATGTTTCAAAACAAAATTAAAACCTTCGAGATACTCAAGCCATTTAGCGTGCTTATGTTTCAACTTGGGCTGCTGTACAATATACTGCAAAGCATGATTGTCAGAATACAATAAAGTTAAGACATCAAGTAATGTCCTCGTTTCTTCAATACCGAACAATTGCATGAAATTCCACTTCCTACGCAAGAGGAATACATTTCTTCTGATGTAAATTCAGCTTTCGAAATATGCCACAGGCCTATCATCCTGACTCAACAAAACTCCAATGGCCTCTCCACTGGCATCACATTTCACTTGCAATGGTTTAGTAAAATCTGGCAGAATCAAAACAGGCTTCTCAGTTATCTTTTGCTTCAAAAATTTAAAGTTTCTTTCTGCTTCAGCAATCCACTTAAATGGTTGTTTTCTCTTCTTTATTGTCTCAATTATGAGTGCATTGATCTTACTGAATTTTCTTATAAAATTTCTATAAAAACTGGCAAGTCCATGGAAACTTCTTACCTCAAAGACATTCCTGGGTGAAGGCCACTCCATAATTGCCTTAACCTTTTCTGGGTCCATCTTCAATCCTTATGCAGAAACAACAAAACCCAAATACACCAACTCTTCCTTCATGAATGAGAATTTCTTCAGATTTATCAGTAGTTTCTCTTGGTGCAGCTTCTTCAAGAGATTATTAAGATGCATTAAATGTTCTTCTTTAGTTCTGTTGAAAACCAATATATCATCCAGATACACTATCACAAATTTGCCAATGAATTCTTTCAATACTTCATTCATAAGTCTCATAAAATTTCTAGGTGAATTTGACAACCCAAAAGGCATTACCATCCATTCATACAGTCCTTCATTTGTTTTAAAGGCATTTTTCCACTCATCACCCTCTCTTATTCTAATATGATGGTATCCACTTTTCAAATCTATCTTTGAAAAATATTTAGTACCACTCAAACAGTCCATCAAATCCTCAACTCTAGGCAAATGGAATATGTACCTGATTGTGATCTTATTGATTTCTCTAGAATCAGTACACATCCTCCAGCCTCCATATTTATTTGGGCTCAATACTGCTGGTACTGCACATGGACTCAAACTTTCTCTAATCAACCCCTTGTCCACCAATTCCTGTACTTGTCTCCTGATTTCCTCATTTTCTTTAGGAGTCATTCTATAGGCTTCCTTATTTGGCATATTTGAACCAGGGATAAAATATATCTGATGGCTGATATTTCTCACAGGTGGCAGCTCATCAGGTAAATCATCCACAATAATGTCACAGTAATTGTCTAACATCTCTTGTATTTCTACCAGAAAATTAGAATTTTTTGTAGAATTAAGAACTACTTTATGTTTTCAAACTAAAGCAAAACTTACCTCTTCTTCTTCTATCTGCTGTAGATATTCCTTCCTGCTCAGCAACAAGGTATTTGGATCAATCACTCTGTTGGATGGCTCTCCTTCTTCCATGGGTACCAATGTATGGTGTACCCCATCTTTGAAGAACTTGTAAGTGTTCTTCTTGCCATCATGCACGCCGCTCTGTCAAACTGCCAAGGTCTACCCAACAGTATATGACACACATCCATGGGCATTACATCACATAGGACCTTATCTTTGTATTTTCCCATTTGCAGCTCTATCTCACACTGCTCTTTTACAACCAGTTGGTGCCCTTTGTACAACCAGGACACCCTGTAGGGAGTTGGATGCTCCCTTGTCTTCAACTTCAACTTTTCTATTACCTCAGTGGAAACCAGATTGTCCATGATGCCACTATCAATGACTAGCTAGCAACATTTCCCTTGGAATTTGCATACGCTCCTAAAAAAAGTCTTCCTTTGTGCAGGCTCAGTGACCTCTTTGGCTTGCTTCAACAGGACCTTATTACCACCAAGGATTCTCCCCTCTCTAGAATAATTTCTTCTTCAATTTCTGCCTCTTCTCCAACCTGGGCAACAACATCATTCCTTGGACCAGCACCCACATTCTCTGGACACTCATAGTGCTTATGTCCCACTTGCTGACATCTATAGCACCTCAACTCTCTACCTCTGCCTCTATCTTTGTCTCCTCTTCCCTTTCCTCTATAAGAACCCCTTATGCCCCTTGCATCATCCTCTGTAGATGCATTATGAGGTGAGCTACTGTTAGCTCCATCCCTGGGTGTAGCAGGCTTTCCTCTACCACCCTAACTTCCCTTTCCACGGAAAGTACCTCTCTTCTTGGCAGATTGTTTCCTCGGGAGTTTCTCCTCTGATTTCAAGGCCATCTGATAGGCCTCTTCCACTGTCTTAGGAGACAGGAGACCAATCTCATCTTGGATCTCCAGCTTGAGACCATTCACATATCTGGCATTCTTCTCTGGTGTGTCTTGAAATTGCCCAACCCTTATGCTTACTCTATAGAATTCCTCTGTGTATTCTTTTACTATCAGCAACCTCTGTCTTAGGTTCTGCATTTGCTTATACAATGTCAGCTGATAATCACTAGGCAAGAATTCACCTTTTAATTTAGCCATCATTATGGTCCATCTCTTTATAGGTTGCTTGCCAACTCTCCTCCTTTATTCTTGCACTCCATCCCACCAAAGTGCAACATGTCCCTTCAACTTTGTCACCACAAACTTGACCTTTTTATCTTCGCTTATCTCTTCATAGTCGAAGCACTTTTTCATTTCATTAATCTAGTCTACTAGTTCTTCTGGATTCAGTCCCCCTGCATAACTCGACACTTCAATTCTGGGCTTAACTGCAGACCCTAGAATAGTTCTAAGGAGCCTCATGTCAGGAGGAATCTCAACATTTTCTTCAGCTTCTTCTGTTTCAGGTTCGTTGATTTCTTCAGGATCTCTGGTCTGTCTTCGCTCCACGGCATCCACTCTGGCTTCGAACCTCTACAAAATCTCCAACACCTCTACGTTGGCAGTAGGTCTCCTTCTGCCAGCACCTCTACCAATTCAGATTGCCATTTCATCTTTCTGCAAAAAAAATCTTAAAACAATGGCTCTGAAACCACAAATGACGCAACAAAACTGAAAGTCGCCCCTGAAGAGAGTTTGTCTACTGAAATCATGGCTCTGTCAGCTTTTCCCTTCTCAAACCCCGTTCTTTGAACTCCACGTGGTATTCTCAGATTTCCATGAGAATTTATTTATCAATTTCGAAGAAATTGACAAATAAATATATTCAGCAAATTTTTGCGAATGTTAAATATATCTCCGAACCTTATAACAGATGTTGAATCCTTTCGGACTTTATATTAATACTGATGCTCTATTTTAACCAATTTACTGTATAGTAAAACCCTGGCTCTGGCCCAACCTCTACAATCATAGACCAATCAAACGAATGCACCATACCTCGTTTATCGTTCGCACATCTATAGCAAGAGACCACCATCCGATGACCCCTTCCCAAATCAATGGTCCTTGGCAATATCGCTCGGCATCCTAGTACGAATGATAACGTGCGATGGTGCGCTTTGAACGGTGGTTTTCCGTGGATCCACCTCGCCATGTGTCGAACACTCTATGGAATTGCTCCCTAACCAGGAAATACTGCTTACTCACCAAAAGCGGTGCGTATGGGCAATCCGCCTTCGTAAATCCACTCGCGGGTTTTGAACAGTGACTGACCATGGGTTTAAATCGGGTTTGCGTTCTCCTTCGTATATTCTCCGTTTGTTAACTAAGGTTCTGACCCTAGTTAGGAATTTATTAGTAACGACAACAATGTAATTTTATTTATTTAACAGGATTCGCCATTATTAACAGTCTTCGCTTGCACATGGATTTCTTCACTCACTTGGACAATTCGAGAGAAAGAAACGGACAGATAATTACAGAGGTTTCGTGGTGACTTGATTCACCAAAATTCTACACACAATATAAATTCAACAGTTACACACAAGACAATGTTCAATCATCTCACAATCAAACGAATTTCCTCACAAATAACGACTCAAGAAAGTTAGATAATCAACGAGAAGTGAAATTCATTTAACTGGAAGCAATTGTCAATACACAAATTTTATTGTAGAAAAATCTCTCTTCCCCTCTGCCCCCTCCATATACATCCGAGGGATTACATTTATATACATGAACATTTGTCTGTTCGATTCCTCTGTGAGGACTGTTTTAGGAAATCAACAGCCTAATTAAAATAATTCAACTAACTGAAATGTGATAGATAGACTAACTGAACTATTCGACTTCTACAAACTCTGACTAGTCTACATGATATAGTCAGCTGAGGTATTGACACCTAGCTGTTACAATTCAAATATTTTCGAACCCTCCTAGCCACAACATGTGGACAAAACTCCTACATTGCTCTCTAGTGTTTAATGCCCCTGCATCATTTCCCTTCTCCTTTCTTCTTAAATTAAACAAATGAGTGATAAAGGTGGAATTCATTAGCTTTGCTTTGCTTTGCCTTTAGTTTTGTTAAATTTTCCATATTTTCATCTGTTTGAAGAGGATTCTTGAAAGCCTCTTGCCCTCTTCATCTCCTCACCGATCTGAACCATCCATTCATTCAATCTAAAGTATCAAAACAATTTCCTTCCTTGCCCCAATCAGAACTTTGCAAAAACTAGGCCTCATCCCCGAACCCAAAACTACCTTTCCCTTGATTCCAACAAAAACCCCCAAAATCAAAAATCAAATCCTTTCACCTATATACTTAGCCTAAAATTAGCCTTTATTTCAAGTCATCTCAAGCCCTATTGATTATATTTTTTGAGATTGACCCAGAGAGAGCCCTCTCATGATCTGGTAGGGCTAGCTACCAAACTGAGCATGGTTTGATGTTACCCTGAACTCTGCCTTCTTTCAGCCTGAGGTAGATTTAGGCAATAACATAGTGGCAACCATACTGGGGAGAAAATGGTTTTCTTGTTGGTGTTGTTTGTTTTATAAGCTACATACGGAGCTTGAAGTTATGCTAGGTAGCCTTTGAAATGCTCTTGATTTGCATTAGCGAAACTAGATAAACGCTGCTTTAGTAAATCCCCGGTCTAGTTTGTAAACATGACACTTGACTTGTAAATTTCCCCAGTACATCAGATCGTTCTGAAATTTTGGGTGATGAGTCTAGAATTTGTTAGGCTGAACAAGTCGGTTTTGTCCCTTTGATTTTAAAAATAATTCAACACACTAGCTTCTAGAAGGCATACTAGAGCAAATCCAGATCCCGATCCACCTCCAGTGTCTGAAAATCCCAATCTGATTTCAAGAATCCTTCGTCGAGAAAGTCCCATGATTCCTCTGTTCAAATATCATTCACGCCCCGTTTTGTTTGAATATCTTGAAGATCTAGAGTTTGATGAACAATTTGAGTTGTCGTTGTTTGAGACTAAGTATGAAAGTGCTATTGGTTCTACTGTCATAAATCCAGAGTTTATCAAGTATCTTGAAATTGAACAAGCTAATAGATCCATTGATAGTTACATCTTGAATATTCAAAACTCCATTGTCACAACAAATATTCTTGAGTTTATAGAGTCTGCATCCAAAACTCTTGGGCCATTAGCTGTCATATCTGATTCACAAGTTCATACCCAGCCTCCTTTCATTCCTACCATTCCCGTACAACCATCTATCCCTGATCAACAATCTGTAGTAGTATCGCCTCCATCCACACCACACACACCTCATACATATAATGCTCGTACTTCTCCTATATCTCCAAGACCGGTTATAAATCCACCAAGGGCAATGGCTGCCAGATTCGCACCCCTTGTCTTGCCTCAAAACTTGAATGCCATGCCCGCTGATTATCAAAGTAAAATTCCATTATTTGATGGCACTCCTCAAAGTTTCACTGCTCAGCAACATATTGATAAAATGGCAGACTTCTTTGATATTCATGAAATTGATTCAGAGAATGTGACCATGAGATTGTTTGTGTAAACTTTTGGAGGAGAAGTAAGAAAATGGTTCAGAGCGTTGCAGCCTAGAAGTATTTCTACATTGACTGAGCTTCAAAGACAATTCTTGGATCGGTGGGAAGTAAATAAAGATCCTCTTCAGATCACTTCTGAATATACCAAGATCAAGCGCAACGTAGGTGAGTCCGTCCAAGACTATTGTATCAGATTCAATGCGGTTTACAATGCAATTCCCGATGATTTAAGGCCATCTAGGAAGTCAGATTTGCTTAAGTTTCTGAATGGTTCTGATTTGGACATGGCCTATCAATTGAGAGAAAGAGATCCGGCCACTTTGGAGGACATGCAGAAAATTGCAGTAAGTGTTGAAGCTAATTTGAATGACAAGAGAGCTAGATTGAGAGCTGAAAAGAAAGTCGCAATAAAGGAAGAAGATTCTACTTCAGATCAAGTACTTCGCAAGGTGGAAAATATGATTGAAAGATTAAAACTAGATAAGCTTGAACCACAAATCAGAAATCCTAACTTCCGGGCCCAGCAGCAACCACAATTCAGGATCAAACAACAAGAGCAGCGAGCATAAGAACCACCACTAGTACAACAGCAGGTAAAGACTCCTTTACAACACAATTTTGTTGGTTGGGAATCAGATGATGAAGATAATGTAATAGGAGAAGAAAATCACTTCTTTACACCTGATGATATGCCAACCTTTATCACCTAAAATGAGGAGTATGCAGAAAACTCAGCTGTACAAAAGGATGAGGATTTTATCTTGGCAAATGAGGTAGCTCTTGAAGAAGAGTCGGATGAGTATCAGAGAGGTTATATGAATGCTTTGTCTGCCCAGCAGCGACAATATTCACTTAGAAATAGATATGTGCCTATCAACCTAATCCAAAAGAGAAAGGAAGTTTCAGCACCAAAAAATGATGCACCCATTGCACAGAAGAAGGGAAAAGAGATAGTTGATCCCGCTACTAGCAAGTCTCCATCAGCAAATGAAATATCTAATCAGCCAATTGTATCAAGGGAGAAAGCTGAAAAGAAGGATGCTCCAGCCAAAGAGGTAGAAAAAACTTCAGCCTTTAACTTAGAGAGTGAAATAGCTAAGTTAAAGGTTTCCATTCCTTTGACTGAGTTGATGAGAAATAGCAGCTACAAGGGTCAAGTATCTAAAATTCTGAATTTTGATCCAATGTCTGATATGGTGAATGTGGAAGATGATCAACCTAAGTTGATCTTTGGTTCAGCATTGGATGGTGAGTCTCTCGATAGTGATGTGCCTCCTTTTTATATCAGCCTTAGATTGAATGATTTTGTGTTACATAACGCCATGTTTAATTCTGGAGCTTCTCATAATCTCATGCCGAGGGAAATCATGGAGAAATTGGGATTGGACATCACTAGGAAATATCACGATCTTTATTCTTTTGATTCTAGCAGAGTAAGATGCATTGGGCTCATCAAAGATTTGGTGGTTAGTTTAGATCAGATTTTGACTAAGAATGTTTTGATGGATTTGATTGTGGCGGATATTCCTCCTAGATTTGACATGCTTCTTTCTAGATCTTGGGGAGCGAAACTAAAGGGAACATTGCGGCTTGATTTCTCCTATGCTACCATTCCTGTGTTTGGTCAGATGAGAAGATTATATCGGGAGAAAAAAATGAAGTATATGATCACCAGCAAGGAGAAACCAGTAAATCATCCGATAAATTATGTACATACAGATTTAGAGTCTTTTGTTTTGTATTCAAATAGTTTCAATGATGTAAATATTCAGTTAGTTGAAGCAGAGGACATTCTGGAGATCACAGAAAATTTCAGAGAAGTTTTGAAGAAAGAAAGGCAAGAACTTGAAAGTTCCGCTGAGCAATCAGCCTTCCAGCTACAGCAGAAAGTTGATGGACAGCAAGCAGAAATAACAGAGCAAACAAAGTTTCAGCACTTGGAAGAAGATGAAGATGGTTTATGGACCATGGATTTAGATGGTACAGTAGGAAGTGATGGTGATGGAATTTGAATTTGGGTACGCAACCCTTTTTCCACCCCAAACAAGGTACCGAGTAATGTAAGGGTCTGCTCTTATAAATTAGCATTTCATTGTTCGAATAATGAGGTAGAACATGAAGCATTGTTTGCTGGTCTGAAAATTCTTAGAAAGTTGAATGCTAAGAGGATTGCAGTATATGGCGACTCCGAGTTGGTAATTAAGAAAGTGAAGGGTGAATTCCAAGCTAAGCATCCTCAAATGCAGGCTTATCGAAATGCAGTTCTTGATATCTTGAAATTTTTTTCAGACTATACTTTGACTTGTATCCCTCGTATTCAGAATGGTATTGAAGATGCACTTGAAAAGGCAGCAAGTAATTTGAAGATTCCAATGGACTCAAGTAACAATTTTGAAATTCATGTGAAACATCGTCCAACTGTCCCGGACAATCAAAGGTATTGGCAAGTATTCCAAGATGATGATGAGATTGATGAATTTCTGCAAAAAAAAGGTAAATTCAAAGAAACTTCAATTGATATGGAGCATGATGATGGTGAGACTGATGTGCAAATCAATCAGATGAAAGTATTGCAGCTGAAAGATAATGTCATTCCTAAAGGCTTGATACCTTTAGAAGAGCTTTTGATCAAGATGACGTAGCTAGAAAACCAACCTTGCGGCCAACTAAAAAGGGAGTTGAAGACGTGAACATTGGATCAGTCAAAAATCCAAATATGGTGAAATTGTCCAAAGCATTTCCACCGGAGGTAAAAGAAATATATGTTATTTTATTTTCTTCTTTTGTTGATGCATTTTCTTGGGAATATTCAGATTTTAAGACGTATGATACAAACATAATTCAGCACACCATTCCAATCAAGCCAAATCAAAAGCCCTTCAGGCAGAATTTGAGAAGGATAAATCCTAAGTTGTTGCCCTCAATTGAGAAGGAGGTGAATCGATTATACAAGGCTGGTATCATTGTTCCTATAAGATTTTCAGATTGGATTTCCAATTTGGTACCCGTACGCAAGAAGACAGGTGAGATTCGTTTGTGCATTGATTTTAGGAATCTGAATAAGGTTTCTTTGAAAGACAATTATCCATTTCCAAAAATGGATCACATACTTCAGCGAGTAGTTGGAGCATCTCGTATGTCGCTACTCGATGGTTATTCCAGGTATAGTCAAATTCTGGTCAATGAGAATGATAGAGACAAAACAACGCTCACCACTCTGTGGGGAACTTTCCATTATGCTAAAATGCCTTTCGGTTTGAAGAATGCTGGTGTGACATTTCAGTGCGCAATGGATATGGCATTTGTGAATGAGAAAGATGTTTTTCTAGTTGTATATCTTGATGATTTGACAATCTTTTCCAATTATGATGAAGAGCACCTTTACCATCTGAAGATTGTTTTTCGGCGATGCAGAAAGTATGGTGTGTCACTCAATCCGAAGAAAATTTTGTTTGCCATGGATGAGGGCAAACTTCATGGTCATATTATCTCAAAATATGGCATCTGTATTGACCCAGCACGTGTTGAAGCTATTCATCAAATTGAACTTCCCCGGAACAAAAAGGAGATTCAGTCCTTCAATGGTAAGATGAATTTTTTACGCCACTTTGTGTCTGATCTTGCTGAACATCTAAGAGAGATTACGAACAGGCTTAAGAAAGATAGTGCAGTGAAGTTGACTAAGGAGGTGGTAAAGTATTTCAATTTAGTGAAGTTGGTTCTTTCTTCAGCTCCGGTTTTTATCAGCCCGGATTATACTTAGGATTTTATTTTATTTTCATTTGCTTTAGAGCATACTATGGCAACAATATTAATGCAGAAAAGAGATGGGCATGAAAAACCAATTTCTTTTTTCAGCCATACTATAAGAGATGCAGCCTTGAAATATAACATCATTGAAAGGCAAGCTCTTGTTCTTGTGAAAGCATTGAAATATTTTCGCGTATATATTTTGCATTCTCATATTCTTGCTTATGTTCCTAATGCTTCTGTTAAAGATGTTTTAGTGCAAACAGATCTGGAAGGGAGATGAGGAAAATGGATTGCTTCCTTGTGGGATTATGATGTGGAGATAAAGCCTACAAAGCTTATCAAAGGATAAGGGTTGGTTATGCTAATGGCTGAATCAAATTTGCATGCCTTGGACATCAATCTCATTGCTGCTATGTCCGAGGAGAATGAGGAAAGTTCATCAGTTCAGGTATCAAAAATCTTTGTGTTTTCTCCTTGGTATTCAGATATTGTATATGTGCTTCAAAATTTGTCACCACCGCCTGGCATGGATAGAAATAAAAGTAGAACTCTGAAATTGAAAGCTGCTAAGTTTTGTGTTTTGAATAATTCACTCTATTGGAAAGATCCCAGTGGTGTTTTGTTAAACTGTTTGGTGAAAGAAGAAGCAAGGCAAGTTATGGAATATTTTCATAAGGGAGATTGCGGGGGCCACCTTTTTTGGAAAACAACGGCTAACAAGATTTTGAGAGCGGGATATTATTGGCTGAAACTTTTTGCTAATGTGTATAAGACTGTCAAAAGTTATCATGAATGTCAAATTTTTGAAGGAAGGTACAAATTGCAGCCTTTGTCGCTTAAGCACATTGAGGTAAGTGCTCCTTTTTAGCAGTAGGGTTTGAATTTCATTGGCGAGATCCATCCCACTTCTTTAGCTCAGCATAGATGGATCCTAACAGCGACAGATTATTTCACGAAATAGATTGAGGCGATTCCCACCAGGCAGGCCACAGATTCGGTAATAATTTCTTTCCTTGAGAATAATATTTTGTCTCGTTTTGGTTTCCTGAATAAGTTAATCACTGATAACGCAGCATATTTCAAATAAAAAAGGATGAATGAGTTTTGTGACAAGTATCATATCATTTTGGGACACTCAACTACTTATCATCCGCAAGGCAACGGATTGGCGGAGTCTTCCAACAAATCTTTGGTCAACATCATTAAAAATTTGATGGAAATAAACAAGAAAAGTTGGCATGAGAAGTTGGTCAATGCACTTTGGGTGGATGGAGTGAGCCAGAAGAAATTCATTGGTATGTCCCCTTTTGAATTAGTTTATGGCGTTGATATAGTGTTTCCTACCTCTCTCACAGTTCCAGTGGTCAAACTTCTACAGGAAGCTAGTAGTGAAGATGATCATATACAAAGAAGAATAAATCAAATGATCCATTTGCAACAGACGAGAGAAGAATTTTTCCAAAACACATTCAAGCTGCAGGAGAGAATTAAGAAAATATATGACAGAAAAGCAAAGGCAGACAAATTCCAATTGGAAGAAGTGGTGCTGAAATGGGATGCAAGAAATGAGGGAAAGGGTAAGCACGGTAAGTTCGAAAATCTCTAGAAAGGACCCTTTAAAATTGCTGCATATCAGGGTCAGAATGCTTTTCTTCTGAAAGAGATGAACGGGCAAGATTGTCCAGGATGGTCGGTCAATGGTCGGATGCTCAAACGGTATCATTTTTGAGGTGTTTTCTGCTGTTTACATTGTCACTGTATATACCATTTATTTCAGTTTCATTGCAAGTATGTGCTGTGATCTTGTCTTTAGTTTGGGGCCCGAAGTGAAGGCTATAATTCTAAAGATTTATTTCAGTTTGGTTTGAGTTTGTCAAGTCAGGTTTTTCAGTCATTTTAGTTTCAAAATTGAGTCAGTTTCAGTCAAGTTTCAATCAATAAAGTTGAGTCAAGAGTCTTGTGTTGATTTGTCGAAGTTATGGATTCCGTAGCCTAATGGACGAAGGCACTGCCTACTCTCCCAGATATATGTAGTTCTTAGCACCTCCCAGGAGCTACCATCCCCATTGGAGCCAATGTTAGAGTCGGTCTCTTCATCCCTCTGCCAGAGATCAAAATCTCTTTTGTTGCATTTCATTTTAGGTGTCTCATTTAGTTCAGTCAGCTGCATTCCATTAGGAGCATGGATCAGCTGACGGTAGGGTATTTTCTCTCATATCCCTCATGTCTTGTACCTGCTGGTCTGTGTCAGTTCGTCAAAATCAATTTTAAAGTCATTCATAGTCATGTTTGGCCTCATGTTTGCCAAAGAGTCATTTTAGGGTTTTTAGGTCTCATTAGGTCTAGTGTTTTGTTAATTTGGCCTTCAAAAATTCTAATAATGTCAGCAGACACATGAGGGAGGCTCGAAATAAGTTTTCATTGCAAAAATTTCATCGTTATAATGATTGATCATGATTCTTCTTCAAAACTCTGTTTTGAAGAAAAATCGTCAATTTCATCCTTTGTAATAAATGCCATGTAATTTTTTTAAAAGTTTTTTCAATCATAAAGTTCTTCAGGTGCAGCCCTAGTCACCTTTTCCAAATCCCATGCCAGCTATCCCTACAAAAAATAGACAAGAGATTCATCATCAGTTCAAAAATCAAGAAGGAAACAAACAAAAGCATAGTTTATTTTAAAAAGTGCAAAGTGTCAAAATTCAAACATTGGAAAGTGGGTTTTTTCAAATCAAAAATCAAAGTCTATGGCCATACAAGATATTTTCGTTGTTTCACAATTCATTTGCACACCAAGAGACATCATTTAGCCAAGTCAAAATGTGGAAGAGCGAAATAGTGTTTGAAAGGCGGACTGTGGGTGAGATTGATAGTCGCGGTGCATTGGGTGGAGGTCGCGGCGCATAAGCAAGTCGCGGCACATAGGATCGTTTCTCACCATGCGAATCTCAACGGCCGCGGTGCACACAAAGAGCGCGGCGCACTAGGTTTTGTGTGCGGCGCATAGGGCCAAAACTCAAAATTTCTTGCTATCTCTCTCAAACATCAAACGAAACAGTCTCCTCTGCTCCAAGTAAGTCAAATCATCTTGCAATTGCCATTGATCAGTGTTTGGTATTTTTTGAAAGAAGGAATATGAGAATTTGAATGGAAAATTATAAACCCTATTATTTGTGAAAAATTTCTCTCTTAGGGTTTGAAATTGGTGTTTTAAAACAGTTTTGTGCGACATATTCCATTCTCCCCTTGTTGTTTCTCTCCCATCATTGTTATTTCATCAATACACTATCCTCTTGCATATCTAAGAGTCATTCACTCCTAAAGCCCTATTTCCCCATCCCAAGCCATTTCATTTCACCTTCATTCCCCCTTTCCCATTTCACTTATAAAAATCCTCAAACCTCAAGAATTCCCAAATAGTCAGTGGTTGTCCCTACACCTTTGATATCACTTGATTGAAGTTCATTATCCCCACTGTCCTATTTTTCTCCACAGTCCCTTCCCTTTGGCATATATTTGGAAACTAAGACAAAACAACCAAATTCTCATTCTTCATCACATTCAATCCAAACATAAACCTTGAAACACCATGGAGACAAACACCGATACATCATATGACAGAGATAGTGATTCTACCACTGAGATACATGCACCGAGAAGGCCTCGTAAAGGTGGCAAACATGTGAGAGAAGAGCCCACCTCATTGACTCAATTGTAGGCCTTCCCATTTGCCATGGCATGTTTTCGAGAGCAGTCATGCTATCATTATTGTGAGATGATTGCTCAGATTCAACATCATCAGGAGTTGGCTCGATTGTTTGTACTACATTTGCATGATGGTCAGGTAAATCTTGTTGGTGTCAATTTCACTTTGACACCGGAAACCATATCTCAAGCAACCGGGATATCGAATGTGGGTGAACAGTGGAACAAGAGATAGCAGGTGGACAGAGTGCATTATGAACCATACATCAGGCCTAGCTATGTGAGATAGCTCAGCAGGGTATTCCCATTCCAGTTCCTAAAGGAATCCTATGCGCCTTTGATGAAACTTATTATCAGATACTTTAGTTGTGAGGGCTGGTTCTCACGCCTCTATGCCTACCACATCAGATTATTGATGCATTTCAATAGAATGAGGATGATGAACATTCCTTATTTCATGTGTCAGAATATCGAGAGGGTGACCATGCTTGTGCAGAGGAAACCTACCGAGTAGCAGTATAACATTATTTATCACTATGCACTCATCAAGATAGTGGTTGTACATCAGCTTGGATTGCAGGGCATTTCATGGGAAGATTTCATTTCCCGTGATTTCTTCATAGTTCCTCAGGTTCCTTCAGAGGTTGTTCATGAGCAAGGTGATCCTTCACATCATCCTGAAGGTCACGAGACAGAGCCTATCAGTGTGCCAGTGTTTGTTACTTATCAGAGAGGCACCAGAGTATTATTTGCAGCAACCCGACAAGTACTATCTCCACCTGGGGTGGAAGGGGTCTTGTTGCCATCATCAGCATCATAGGTATAGGTACAGGACAAAGGAAATAGGCCTATGCAAGATGAAGGCCCTTCAGGAGGCCAGGATACTGATTTCATATTGATTGATGAGGATTTGAGCTCTCCAAGCTCAAAGTTGAGAGAGATCATTCAGGAGCAGAAGGCGGAGATTGACACATTGACCGAAAAATTGCAAAGAGCTCAATGGATCATAAACTATCTGGAGCAGCAGAACAAACAGTTGGAGGATCAGCAGACGCTCATGGAGTTGCAAAACATCCGTGAGAACCGGCAAGCTGCCCAAAGAAGCCCAACAGAGATGACACCCATTGAGTGGGAGATTGAGGCTGATAGGGAGACTTGGCTTGAGAGGGTCAATATTCATCTCGAGAAGCTGTTGGCAAAGGTAAACAAGGAAAAGAACATGCTCAAGCACATGAAAAACCATTATTGGGTGCGACATCATGTTTGCAAAGCGAGGATCAAGATTCTGAAGGCAAGGCTAAGGAGGGCATTAAAGCGTCGCAAAAGGCATGATAGACTCCAAATTTTGGCCAAAGTTTCTTTGGCCCAGCAGAGTGCTTGATGAGGGACCTTCAGCCCAAATTTCAAGAAATATGGGAAAAATTTTGTCAATTTTGAATTTTTGGGCCTAAAAACATATTTTCCTGCCCGACGCGTAGTGCCACTTGGTGCGCACTTATAATTGGCAGCTCTTCTGGAGGAAAACTTCACATTTCTGGATTTTTCATAAAAAATTATGCATGCCCATGGATTACCTAAGGATTTCATCAAGTTCTGAGTTTCCTAAAGGGTCAAAAGCACCCTAAAAATGGCCTTTCTGCCACTTTTTTCACACAGGAAGCAGTGTTGGGAGATTTGACTTTTGGAGGGGAAAATGGCAACCAAATCCAAAAATTCCACTTGGGTTGGAAAGTAGACAGGTAGGGCTTTCCGACAAGCTATCCTGAACTCAATTTTGACTTCAGGAAGTGTAAGAAATGGCTAAAATGACACAATTACAGAACATAGTCATATATTATGCACAAATGGTGTATGTGCGCACACACTCACACACGCAGATTACAGTCAGATTACTCTATTAAATAGAGTTTCTGAGATCCAAATTATTCCTAATTTAGAGAGAGAGGTTGAGCGAATTTCTCAACCATCACAAACCAACTTCTTAAATATGGAATGTAAGCATTAACTCCAACATCCCCCCTTAATGATTACATTACATGAAAATAACAAAATAATCAAGCTTATCAGTAGATGCTCCATCAAGTTGCCTCATAACCCTCGGAAAGTTGTAGTTGGCAAGTTGGATTCCCGAGTTCCCTTCCTCAACTCCCGAATCAAGGACCTCCCGAAGTCAATTACTGGACAGCATCCCAATCTGTTGCATAACCTCATTAGGAAACCACTTCCATGTCTACCACTAATGAGGGATCCTTCCCTAGATCCGCAACTGCCATACTATCTGGACAACCATCCATATTGAGCCTTACTGCCACTTGATCTTTAAGTACTGGCATCAGACACATAGTTGAACTGCTGGTTATTTTTAAAAGAGTTTAACAGGTTCACTCTTTTTTTTGGTTTTCAAATTCCTGTGGTTTTTGTTTACTGGAGAGTTTGACAAGGGTTTCGTGAGACTGTGGATAATCCGGCAAACTCTCCAGGTTCACTTTCTTCATTGAATTCATCATTGGAATTCAATTGGTATTCATCCGTGGTTATATTTGCTGATTCTTTTCCTTTTAACACATCACTAGCACGACTTCTGCAATTCCACGCTGTATGCCCAATTTTCCTGCAATAGTAGCATTCAATGTCACCTTTGTTTGCATTTTTCTTTCTCATCCTTGACTTTGTCCACAAGGCATTTTCTACATGAGAGCTCTCTTCGGCATCCTCTGGTTTTAGTCGCTTTTCCTCCCCCAGAAGTGCTGCAATTGTCTCTTGCAATGTTTGTGTAGACATTTGACTCAAAGTGAAAACAACATTACTATAACTTGAAGGAAGACTATTTAATAATACAGCTTTAGCATCCTCATCCTCCACCTTAGTCCCAGCTTCACTTAATTGTCTTAAAAGAGACATTAAATTATTTATATGACTGGACATAGAAGTCTCCTCATTCATTTTCAGACTAAATAATTGCAGCTTTATGGAAAATTTTGCATTTGTAGATTTTACACCAAAAAATTGAGCCAAATGTTCCCATATTTCCTTTGATGTTTTAGTAAGATCTACATGATGTAATTGCGAATCAGAAAGAGCAAGTCCAATAATAGACTTTGCTTTGTCATCTCTATTTTTCCATTCAAATAACTCTTTGGCATCTGTAGGTGCTTCTTCTGAACCATTCACTATTCCCCACAAGTTTTTATTCATTAATTGCAGTTGTATTTTTACTTTCCACGAGGGAAAATTCAAACCACTGAATTTGTCTAACACCATAAACTCCATGATAAAAGAGAAGACAAAATAAAATACCTTTTCTACAATGGCGAGAAAATCCTGTTGAGGAAAAAATTATCTTACAGGCTTGGGAAAATCCGTGCGTTCCTCACCTCAATCTCCCTGCAGAGATTGCGCTCGTTAACTGCCCTTTACCACCCAAAAGACATTTAAAATATAAAAGATTTTCTCGTACTTCAACAAATTTCCTGGTTATAGTCTTGGAGTTCCCTCGGCCCTGGCCTACAGTTATCCTTTTCTTCTCCACTATACGCGCAGAACTGTTATATACTCATACACCCATTTCACATAAATTAAACAAGCATGGAAAGATTGAAATCACATATGGAACTCCGAAGAAATTTCGGCTGTCTGCAAAAAAATGTGATAGTCCTGCGACTGTGGAACGGTGGGGTATCTTTCAGGTGACGCCAAGTATCTTGTGGCCCAAAAAGGAAATTAGCCAGTCCATCAGGCGGTCCTGCACATAGTCATATAGCAATCCGGGTCGGTTTCCACGGTCGCAGCAAATGATTCACGCAAGGCAAAGATCAACAACGAAAACTCCTCGCTGCGTCCAGACGCAATTCAATTAACATAATCTCCTTCTCCAAAAACACAGACTCACACCGCACAGGCCATTCTGCGCTCCAATACCATGTAAGAAATGGCTAAAATGACAAAATTACATAACATAGTCATATATTATGCACAAATGGTGTATGTGCGCACACACTCACACACGCAGATTACAGTCAGATTACTCTATTAAATAGAGTTTCTGAGATCCAACTTATTCCTAATTTAGAGAGAGAGGTTGAGAGAATTTCTCAACCATCACAAACCAACTTCTTAAATATGGAATGTAAGCATTAAATCCAACAGGAAGGCCCAAAAAATCAGCCTCAAACTTGTGCTACGCATAGGGATTTCAGGCGCGGCGCATAGGGAAATCTGGCCTATTTTTCACTCAGCAGCTCAGAATTTCGCCTAGTTTTGGCTAGTTTGACTTTTTCATGTAACTCTTGATGTACCTTGATGTAATTTTGGCACATTTTTACTCATCTTAGTAGATTCATTCACCAAAAAGTGAAATGTAAGTGAATGAATCATTTTCCTACCATATAGAGGCAAGTTGTTTCATTGCATATTTTTCAGTTCCTAGTTTAGATATGGTTGAAACAGCTCCTAGAATGGTGAGTTCGACCCCTAGAGGCATGGGAATGAGTTAGGCTTGTCTATATCATGTAGTTATTCAGTCATTTTCAGGGTTGGACACTTGGGATTGCTTGGCACTTCATTGTACATTTCATCTCTGCAATTTTGGCAAAGGAATAGACCAGGGTTTGCAGCACTCTTTGGGATCCTTGTGGCTCTGTGTTTTGATGGTGTGTTTAGCTATGCAATTGTGAGTTCATTGATGTTTATATGTATCATTTCCCTTCTCCTTTCTTCCTAAATTAAACAATTGAGTGGTAAAGGTGGAATTCATTAGCTTTGCTTTGCTCTGCCTTCAGTTTTGTTAAATTTTCCATGTTTTCATCTATTTGAAGAGGATTCTTGAAAGCCTCTTGCCCTCTTCAGCTCCTCACCGGTCTGAACCATCCATTCATTCAATCTAAAGCATCAAAAAAATTTCCTTCCTTTCCCCAATCATAACTCTGCAAAAACTAGGCCTCATCCCCGAACCCAAAACTGCCTTTCCCTTGATTCCAACAAAAACCCCCAAAATAAAAAATCAAATCCTTTCACCTATATACCTAGCCTAAAATTAGCCTTTATTTCAAGTCATCTCAAGCCCTATTGATTATCTTTGTTGAGATTGACCCAGAGAGAGCCCTCTCCTGATCTATTAGGGCTAGCTACCAGACTGAGCGTGGTTTGATGTTACCCTGAACTCTGCCTTCTTTCAGCCTGAGGTAGATTTAGGAAATAACAGGCAACATTGGGGTTTTTCGAGGATCTTGGTGAAAATGTTGGAATCATTTCAGGTCCCATCAATGAAATATGTCTTCCATGGGTGGTGGGTGGTTCTTGGAGTCAGAGGCATTATGAATATTGCTGGGTATTTGATTATTTGGTTGTGTGTGACCCGACGTGTTCCCCGACCCAAGATATGGCATATGTATTTGTATATCTGTAATGGAGCTAATTTCCATACATTTTCCAACACTTGGGCTCTGGTTACCTACGTCAAGAATTCCCCACAAAGGCGAGGGGTTTTGTTGGTTATTCTAAAATTATTTGTGGGTCTTAGTGGAGAAATGTTTACTCAGATATACCATGGAGAGTATGGGAATAGTGCGAGTGGTGGTGTTGGCAAAATTATGCTCCTTGGCTGGTTGCCCACAACATTTTCTCTAACTTTCATGTTTATAGTGCGTCCCACTGAGGAGAAAAATGAGAAGAATGGGCTGAATGAGTTCTACCATTTTTTCTACATAGCTCTGGGACTGTCTGGTTTTCTTATGCTTCTCATTGTGGTCGAGAATGTAGCAAAGAAATTCTCCCTGCCAGGATATATAATTAATCCTAATTCACGGTTTAAATTAATATAAAATAGTAAGTGTGCATTTTCATTCGCAAAACAAGAAGGGTTTTCACTTGCAAACATAAAGTTTAACTTGTATTGAAACAAAACCTTAAAATTTATCACAAAGTCATGAGATATTTCATTCAACCATTCGAATAAGAAGTTAGCATACAACTTATAATTATATAGGTATGGACAACAATACATACTATTCTATGTTCTTCAAACATAGAATCACAATTTTAAGATTAGAGTGCAAGCAATATTTAGGAGGTTTTGGTTTATCCCATGCCCAACCTTCTTCTGAATCTCCAAATCCAATACTTCGTTGCATTTGAAGGCAACTTTTACCGGCTTTGTCCTTATTATGTAGTCATGGAGAGCATACTTGTTCCCTACGAAATATTACAATTGCACATTCAAATCTCTATTCTAGCTATAGGTAGGGAAGGTTTGCAAAGCTACGGGCTTCAATGGCTTTCTTGCCAAATAATTCAAGATAGACCTAACGTAACCTACTGTTATGGTAATCATTCTTGTAGGTGCCTCAATTTGCAAAATTAAAAAATATTAATGCATGCCACCCAACAACATCTTACCATGGGAAATTGAAGAGCCCCCTCACTTCAAGGACTATGGTGGCACCCACGTTCTTTTACCATGTGATTTCCCAATCGTCCTACCTACATTCTTGGTGTGTCTTAATTACTATTCAATGAATCCATAGAAAAACTAGAGGAAAATTCCATGATCTTAGTGAAACTGATAACATAAAATACTATACACAAGTTAACCATTGAAATGAAAGAAAAATTGAAGAAATGTGGAGTTGGTGAGAAGCCAACAACCAAGTGTGGTGCATATGCGATAACAAATGATCTGAAAAAAGTAGTGTGAGCATCATTTGAATTTTTTTAAATGGCTAAGGGTCTAGACCTTTAATAAAATATTTTCATAAAATTTAATACATTTTCTTAAATAAAACACAAAGACACAGATTAACACGTGTTTGTTCCTCCCCCATTCGAGAAAAAGAAGACATGACAACTCTTACATTGCATCGTCGCCACTTGTGGCTCTTCCTTCCATTAGGATGGAGAGATGAGGTACTTTCGATAATTTTAGTATGTCAACTGAACACAAGGAGAACCGTCATGAAGAGGAAAAAGCTTAGGTCAAGTGAGGGACTCTAGTAATGAAAGGAAATAAGAAATTGCCGAAAACCCATCTTCTTCTAAAAGATACCCAGGGTACATGAGTTGTGTATTTGTTACAAGATTTTTACATCAGTCCAAGCTCTTGGAGGACACAAGAGGTTTCATTTTGTAGTTTCTGAAACTTTACCGTCACTAGCACTAAGAAGCAAGCAAAGCTTAGGCCTACTGTTAAAGGAGATGCTAGATTTGAATATGTCTGCACCTGTAGAAGATGATAATGGTAATCAGGTTAGAAATAACATTCGCCCCTGCTGTTCTCAATAGAAGTATTGTGAATTCAATTAGAATTACTGATGTTGATTATGTCAGAAAATTTATCCCTTCATACATTCAACCTTGGTTGATAGCATGAAACCAGAAACGCATTTTTTTATGTAAAAATTCCACACTAATCATTTGACTTAGGAGGATGAAGCATAGAGAAAACTTGGTAGAAAAAATGGAATATATAATGTGCAATATTGTAATATTCCCTTTCTTGATCCAGTCAAAGTGGATAGAATCAATCCATGGTACTTACCATGGTATTTTCCCATGGTATTGACCCATGGTATTTCTTGTTGGTATTGACCCATGGTTTTCTCTTTTTGGTTGTTTTGACCCCATTTATTTGCCCATGGTTTTTCCTTTTGGTTGTTTTGTCCCCAGGTATTTGCCCACAGTTTTTCTAAGTAGCCTGTCTATAAAAAGAGGAGGAGGAATGAGAGAAAATCATCGAAAAACAAATTGGGATCTTTCTTTGTGATATTTTTGAGGGCTCAGGCGAGTTTTCAAGAGAGGATTTTAGGTGAGATCCTCAGGCTTTCTTCGGTGGGATTCGATCTCACTCTAGTAAGCAAACCCAAATTCAGTGGTTTCTCTGATCACCCTAGCTGGTCTAGTTTATTTTATTTCTTCAGTAAAGAGATAATTGTGCATCATTTATCTGCTAAATCGAAGATACATATTGTGCCTTGGGCTAAATACTAATAAAGTGTTCTCTTGAAGTCCATTTATGTGTATTTAAATGGAACTTCATAACACATCATATGCACCTTTATGTTTATGGAGTTTATGGATATTTTAATCATGCACCTTTATGGATTTTATGGATATGGGTATTATAATCAAGTTTATGCTCATATTATTTTATGGCATTCTTTCCATATATTAAGAAGTATGTTACTCTATTTTTCCATTTTATCAAGAATCATTACAAAAGGGTGTCATTTCTTTACTAAAGCATATTACAGTGGTATCAGAGTTGTGCATCCTGCCAGCCTAAGATATTTATGCAAGGAACTTCGGTGAAATTTATTTTTCACCCTAGCCAGCATTTCTCACTTCGGTGATATTTATCACCCTAGTTGGATTTTTACTTTTTAGTAAATTATTTTTATTGGGAGACATAAGTGGAGGGAAAATCATTTATAAGTCTGTGGGTTAAATTTTTGAAAATATTTGAAGGCATGATTGACAAAATCTTCCTATGAAAAATTAATATATTTCTGTATGGGTATGGGAGAAGATGGACCGTCTTGAAGAAATGTTGAAAAACAACCAGAAAATTCTTGATTTACTAGTGAGGTTATATGGTCCTTTAAGTAGACATATATCCATAGACCAAAATGATAATCAAAGCAAGAACAAAATCGGTAACAAGAATTAACGAAGGAGGAGAGTACTATGCTTTATTTGCAAGGGACCTTGGGCCCTTAACCATTCTTGTCTAGGTGATAAGAAGAAGGCAACAAAGATAGAAGAAGATAATATTACTTCAAATCATGGCGAATATTTTGTAGATGGGTCTATGGATATTCAAGATGGTGAGCAAGATCATGACATTATTCAAGGAGGCTTGCATGACGACAACCATTTGGAAGTTCATGACGAAATTCTACCTAATGTCATTGATGAGGTTGATTCCTATAAAATGAATTTCGTAGATCCCCAGGGGAATATTCATGAAGAATATGAACAATCAAGTATAGATAAAATTCCACCAATGCATCTATGTTAGATAGTTGAAAGGGATGAACAGATGGTCTGCACAGGTGAAGGAGACTTGGGAGATTTAAGTGAGGATCCAGCCATAGTGAACCAGCGTGATGAGTATGATCACAAGGAGAAGCATGACAAACATAATGTGCAAAATGGACCATTCCTAGAGAGTTGGTCAAAGGCTGAAGTTGAAGATGTGGTCGTTGGGCATCGGGAGCAAACAAATACAGAGACAGTAAGCACGGCACTAAAATTTCCAGTAGAAGACTTTTGAGAAAGGATCAAGCATTTCAAGACAGATCTTATGTTGTTGAAGCAGAAAGTCTGGATGGTTCGAGATATTGCCTTACAAGAGAATAGAAAAATTGAGGAACTCATAGGGGTATGTGTCGAGTCAAAGATCAAGTTGTCTACTGTTGAAGAACAACTCAAATCCCTCATAAGGCAGTAAGAGGAGTACGATTGGGAGTTCCAAAGCAGCCCTCTACAGGAGTACATAGATAAGTCTTACAACACTACCAACAACCCACCTTTATACATTGGGAAGAGAAGGGAAGAGTTCTCCAACTGCATCATGTTGGGTAACCAAGTAGAGAAGCATGAATTGAGCATCGAACAACATCAACATAGTAGATTTGCTGATATTCATCCCTCCCCAAGTATGGATTGGCGAGAGATTATGAGTTGGTATTCTATCGATAGATTGATTCTTTGGAGGATACTCACAGCTGAGGGCATATTGCAGCTTGGGCCCTTTGGTGTGGGCAGTGATGGAGAGCTGAAATGGTACCATAACCCATAGGTCCCAAGATTTAGGTGGCATTGGGATCCGGGAGAATCCATTGGGGAAAGGATTGTTTTGGATCCAGGAAAATCCATTGAGGAAAAGATTTGTCAAAGGATTGTTTGGGATCCAAGTATCGAAGGATCCATTCAGGACCATTCAACATGGAGGGCACATCGGATTGTATGGGATCCTGGTATCAATGTACAAATGCTTTTGTTGTGGATAGAAGTGGATCGCTTAAGGACAAGCAATCTTTGGGCGGGAGGATTTGTAATATTCCCTTTCTTGATCCAGTCAAAGTGGATAGAATCAATCCATGGTACTTACCGTGGTATTTTCCCATGGTATTGACGCACGGTATTTCTTGTTGGTATTGACCCATGGTTTTCCCTTTTTGGTTGTTTTCACCCCAGTTATTTTCCCATGGTTTTTCCTTTTGGTTGTTTTGACCCCAGGTATTTGCCCATGGTTTTTCTAAGTAGCCCGTCTATAAAAAGAGGAGGAGGAATGAGAGAAACTGATGGAAAAACAAATTGGGATCTTTCTTTGTGATATTTTTGAGGGCTCAGGCGAGTTTTCAAGAGAGTATTTCAGGTGAGATCCTCATGCTTTCTTCGGTGGGATTCAATCTCACTCTAGTAAGCAAACCCAACTTCGGTGGTTTCTCTGATCACCATAGCTGGTCTAGTTTATTTTATTTCTTTAGTAAAAAGAGAATTGTGCATCATTTATCTTCTAGATCGAAGATACATATTGTGCCTTGGGATGAATAGTAATAAAGTGTTCTCTTGAAGTTCATTTATGCGTATTTAAATGGAACTTCATAACACATCGTATGCACCTTTATGTTTATGGAGTTTATGGATATTTTAATCATGCACCTTTATGGATTTTATGTATATGGGTATTATAATCAAGTTTATGCTCATATTATTTTATGGCATTTTTTCCATTTATTAAGAAGTATGTTACTCTAGTTTGCCATTTTATCAAGCATCATTACAAAAGGGTGTCATTTCTTTACTGAAGCATATTACAAATATCTAGTCGATAACATGGCTAGAACTTGGTTGGAAGTGTGAACTACAACTCTTATTAGATGGATGAGATCCTTATTTTTTTCCTTAGCTTGAAATATCTGCACACTTTTGGAATCATATAAAAATTGCATGTGGAGGAGTTTATTATATAAAATCTTGGCATATATTCTAGAATTTGATGCCACGTCTACTCCTTGCATCAATGCAGATGGGCTCTCATGAATTCAGTTCTTTCTCTCCAACAACTCCATTTTTAGTTTTCTCAGATATGGATATTCCTGTCTTTTTTAAATTGTTGTAATCTGCACAATTATTTCTTTCTTGATTGATTTCGCTAATTTCTCTTATAAATCTACACGGTTGCTGCTTTCTTGAAATTAATTTCACGTGCAAATCTACACTACAAATTTGCACAGTTCCATTTAGTAAATATTGTTAACATTGTTCTCTCGCCATATAGGTATCCACAAAATTTTTTTGGTACAACGATAATCTCTAGTTCTTCCTTAGGAGTATACTCAATGGCCACGTGTCCTCTTTTTTTTTTTTCATATATTGATTTAAGGCGTTCTCCAAAAATGGATTTAAAAACCTGTTGGGGCTAGATACAGATCAGATTTGTATGATGCATAAAATATTCAATTTTATGTCCTTGAAGCTCTGTCTTCTATAGTCTGGGATTGAGGCCTCGATGCCGTATCTTGGAGCTAGGGCACCCATGGGAAATTTCTAAAACTCCAATGCATGCTTTCAGTTGTTGATAGATGATGAGTATGCCTTATTTAAGAGCTTAAATAGTGCCTGATTGACTGTAGGTTACTTCACTCTTGTGAAAAATCCCAAACCGTCATTGGATTTTGCCGTCATAATTGCCCTTTCATTTATTTGCAAAGGAAAAATGAATCAGCCTACATAATGTTTCCTTCTAATGTGTGCTAACTTCTATAATAATTGGTAGCAGAAATATCATTTGAAAAAACTGAGCCTTTAGTCATCCAATCAAGGGGGTTAATTGATGCTGGGGTTAATTGAGAGCTTGATGAGGGGGCTCTATTGCTGGGGTTAATTGAGAGCTTGACTAGTACATAATGAACCATAGCTTTTTTGAAAAGAAGAAAATATGGGTGTTGCTGGTAATTATACATGTAATTATGCTTGCTTATCCTACCTGTATCTCTGTTGGTTGTAGTGTGGGAAATGATCCTTATCTGTGCTCTAATTCTACTCATTCGAGTAGATAGATAGGAATGACGACTGAATAATTGGAATAATTGAATATTGTGATATTAGATGTAAATGAAAACTCGACTACTCGGAGGGTTGATTTAAGAAATAGCGTTTTCCCACCCATGAGAGAGAGAGGGCCCATCCAACTACGTTTCTTGATGCTCGCTTTCCCTTATGGTGGGCGGTTCCTCTGATTTATATGCTTTCTCAGATTCCTTTTACTCTGCCTTTTTCCTATTCTCTGGTTTTTCTTCTTGTTTTTGGGGTTAATTTGGGCAGAAGTAGTCTAGCAGGGAGACTGGAGACTGGGCTTAATTAGAAAATATTTCTCCTCTATTGCTGCCTCAATTCAGGGAATAGCAGGGATAAGAGCTTGCAATAGGGAGGAGAAGGGAGAAGAGCTTGCAAGGGGTTTTGGAGGTCGAAGATTTTTTTCCCATAGGAATACAAGTTGCACAAGCAGCAACAGATTTGTCTCAGCCTACATGCAGATATGGAATGTGACATTGTGTACTAGCATGGTGGTAGAGTACATGCAGATATGGAAGATGTGGTTGTATTTTCATGGTGTCATGGAAGAAGTGTTTAGCATGGAGTCATGGAAGTAGTGGAAGTGGTGTTGAAGATGTCTTAAAAATTTTACATTTCTATAATTAATATATAGTCAAAATGCAAGTCATTAACCCATAACATTTAATTATTTAAATTAATGCTAACATTAGTTTATCGATTTCAAAATATGAATGAAATGGTGAATATAACATGTGCTTAAAGCCTCATGCCTCAGGAAGAGGTCAATAAGACGGGAAAAAATAATTACAATATCAAGAATACATTCGAGCATAAAATATTGGTTATTCTCGACAATAAGTCATTGAAAGTTACGTTATCCCTATCGTTTCAATTACTATAGTCCCAACTGTGCCTGTTACAGGGTCTAATAAGATGGAAGTCTAGCTTTTTAGTGATCACCAAATTGTATACCGTACCTGTATGGTACATAATAAAGGTAAATATATGTAATTTCCTATGTACATTTTTCTTCATTCCTTTTATTGGTTCTAATTGTACCTTTTATCATTCTATAACATTGTATTAGAGTTGGAGAAAATGGAGAGATAATACCTTAATGTGAGAGGGTTATTCAACTTAAAATATTATCAATGGTGTAAATTCTCTTAAAACAAGGTAAGTATGGTTTGCTTTAATGAGAAGTAGGAACATCGATGGAAAAGAAAGAGTCGATTGTAGAGAAAATGCTGCCATGAAATTTAAATATAATTAATGATACAGGTTCTTTGCAAAGAAAGAGTTTCCATCTATGTTGAATAAACAATAACTTAAGTGTTCAATTAATTGTGATTATTTAATTAATTGTGGTTATTTGATATTTAATTAATTGTGATTATTTGATATTACGTTAGATAAATGAAAAGAAAAAAAATGAGAGGAATAGGAAATGCGTGCTTTGGAAAGTCGATTGTCAACGTGTGCTGCTAGGTGTCAATAACTATTTTAAATGAATGAACATTTAGATTAGGTTAGGTGCACAAGTTAGAGACGGAGACGAATTAGTAGTTTTATTTTTGTTGGGAGTCAAATTTCCTCTAAAGGGATCCCATTAGTGGGATGTTAGCTCCATATGGAGCCATGAAATTATATGCCTAATCTTTCAACCAATAGGGAAATTGATTTTATTTTTCGTTCAAACAATGAGCCATATACATAAAGAGAGAATTTGATTTTTTTAATATTTTAAAATTTTAAAATTTAAATATATCTTATATTGATAATAATGTGAACATCTCTTTTTAAATATTTTAAATCTTAATTTTTAGATATTAGGATTTTGCAAGTAATTAAATTTTAAAAATTAAGATTTTAAATTAATCGATCTTATAGACAAATAATAGGTTTATCTATTTTAGAATAAGGATTTTTGAATTTTAATTTAATTACAAATAATTATTAAGTGGGTGGTAGATATTTAACATCCACAAAATATTCTAAATATTTTAGAATATTCTTAACATTAAACACAAATCAAAGGTTGAGATTTATCTCCAAAATAGTTATGCTCTCTTTATCTTTTGAATTAAATTAATTAATTAAAAAAATGTAATATAAACAAGAGACACGTGAAATGAGTTATGGTTTTTTGGACATGTGGTATTGATAAGCCATGGTCACTTGACTCATGTTATTGTAACAAAGCCTATTTACACATTTAAAATCTCCATGATATGGTGGAGATGAATCTCCATGATTATATATGTGTGTGTGTGTTTTCTTATTAGAATCAACAATAATAATAATTTAAAATAAGATTATACTTTATTTAATTTTTATGATTTTTAAAATTTTAATAATGTGAAATATAACATGAAAAGTGTTTTTCTTCTGTCATAAATGGATACTGAGATGTTTACCAATCATTTAATTTGTATGGTTATGCTAATTTTATATAGTTAGAGCAATGAATAAAAATCTAAATATGAAATTTTCTATGTGAAATTTTCAAAAAAAAAACATTTAAATGCATAAATTTAAAAGGAAACATTAAAAACGCTTTAGCACAATTCTTCCTTAACATTTTCAATGCTCGTAAGGGGAGAAAGTGAAAATTGATACCTATATGTTTACCAACCATTTAATTTATATGGTTATGCTAATTTTAACATTTTTAATAACAATGAATACAAATTTAAATATGACCTTTTGCATACAAAAATATAAAGAAACATTTCAATGCATATACATAAAAGGAAACATTACAAACACTTCAACATAATTCCCCCTCAACATTTATTCTTCCTAAATATTTTCAATGCTCATAAAAAGAAAAACATAAAATTGATATCTATATGTTTACCAACCATTTAATTTGTATGATTATGCTAATTTTAATGTTTTCAGTAACAATGAATAAAAATTGAAATATAACTTTTTCTATATACAAATAGAAAGAAACATTAAAAGCACTTCAACATAATTCTTCCTCAACATTTTCAATGTTCATAGAAACATAAATTAAACATTTCTACCTATATATGTACCAACAAATTAATTTATCTGGTTATGCTAACATTAAAATTTTTAATAACTATAAATAAAAATCTAAATATAACTTGTTTTAAAATTATATCTATATATTTACCAATCATTTCATTTATATAATTATAATAATTTTCAATTTTTAATAAAATAAATAAAAATCTATATATCACATTTGATACATATATAAAAATAGAGAAACATTAACCTAAAATAAATAGATCAACATTTTTAATAACAACAACTAAACATCTAAATATCACATTTTCTATATAAAATAGAAAAAATATTAATGGAAAAAGAAACAAATTAAAACCACTTGAGCTCAATTTCTATTCAACATTTTCAATCCTCATAAAGAGATAAACTGACGTACAAAACACTTTACTGCCTCTGTCCATGGCTATATTTGAAACCTTTACACACTTTGCTCACATGGACTCATTTGTACCTTTAGAAAATATGTCCATTCACCAAAATAATATTTTCAAAATTGAACGGTTAGCTCGGGAGAGATGGGTGCATAAAGAAGACCTAAGTCTCAATTCATGATTGATGAATCATAATTAATTTTAACCATTTTCACATCTTCAACCTAAATCTGATTTTGCGTTGTAAGGTAAGAGTATTGTCGGATATCAAAATATAGTGCAATTCTCCAATAACTTACATGAATAAGTGTGATTCATCATTTTCAAAATCGATTTATTTGAATTTCACCAACTAATACAGTGGTATAAATGGAAAAAATAAGTGTGTATATAAATCACGATAATCAATATTTCTTAGTCGATATTGCCATATGACAAAGATTGTCTTAATATGAAAATAAATCATGGTAAACAATTATCAATCATTGTCAGCCATAGTCGATCATGATCTACTGTGGTCCAATGTCACATTTTGACAAAGATTGTTTGAATATGAAAATGAAACCCTGGCCAATCATGGTTGTTAACACTGGAAAATCATACAGCAGAAGATGACATTAATTAATGTCAAGCCAAAGAATTTACAAGGAAGGAAAACATTATGGAATCAAGAAAGTATTTAAAATCTCTATGGTTTTGAGAAAATCAGATTTGAACTAGTCTTAAATGCTGAATTGCACGCTTAATCCTTCGAGAAAAACATCTTTTGCATGCCTTTTTTCCAGATAAGCGTGCATTCCTGAAAGTGGAAAAATGTCGCTTTCCAGGACCACACAAAGCAAAGGATTGTTACTCCTTATATGAAGCCCCCAAAGGACAGCCACCAGCACCTCCTTAGTCACTATGTGAGTACACAAAGGAATATTTGGATCACACAATGGCATCATACCTCTCCCGTGGGTCACCATCCACCATGTACGAAGGGAGGGAAGGAGGATTTGAAATCCCCAATATAAAGCCATCAAGAGATGAAGAATGGGTGATCACATTGTTATGTTGGCCAGAATTTCCCAATAAATATCAGCAGTGTGTGACCCAAAGCTGGAGATAGAGGGGCCTCGATTGTTGGCCACCCAATAATCCTAGTCCATCACAGTGGAGAGAGAGGGAGACTACATCAGAGGAAGAACTTGGAAAAACAACATCCTTGCATCGGGACCTAGAACCATTGTCTAGGGGCCCTTTGGCAAGTGGGTAAAATTTATTCTCCATATCAAACGTTTAATAAGAATAGGCCTTGATCCATCTTTTGCATTATTATCGTTTTGACTCTCTTCAATAGCTTCTGTATATTTGTGTTTTAGTTTTTAGTTTAATTTGAGCATACATTCACATATTTTTTCCTCTAGATTATATGATTTTGAGATACACCACTTTCTACTTGTTACCAATAGTTTATAGGTGTAGACCAAACCCCTTAAACTAGTGCAATTTCGTACACGCATGCGTCAAATCCACCACAATAGGATCGAAGACTCCACCAACATTTTACAAGGTTATGTGTTGTGCCATCTCTTGTAGGAGACATTTGTCTACGATGGAGAGTGGAGATTATAGTCCTCTGATCCATATTATAGTCCCTAGATTCACTTGGAGTGACAAACTAAAGAAGGAAACTCCTAATATTTTTACTTGCAGGATGTTTGCGCGCATTTGTTTCTCATAGACATGCACCTGTCAGAGCCTTTTCCGCGAAAATTACAGAATGAGATTTTTCTCCCTATATTCTGCATTTTTCTTCTTGTAAGTGTGTTGGGCAGCCCCTAATGTACTTGGCAGCACTTGTGCTGATACCCCGCAGCTTCTGAGAACTTACTTTCAGCTGTCTTCTATAGTCTTAGAATTAGTTTTTCTTTAAGTTGGTTTTTTTTGCAAAAATATTCACATAGTTTAAGTAAGGGGAAAATTAACCATTGCATTCCGAAAAATTTATATTTTGCAAATTTTGGTATTCACACTTAGATAAACTACTCTGAGCAAGTGGCACAAGACCACGCATGCATAGCTAGTTTCATTTTCTAGTGTAGAAATTGTTTAGTTTAGTTCAATTTTTGCATTAGAGATTAGGGGACTAGGATTGAATTGTCGATTAGAGCAAGTAATCTCTGCTACCTTTGCACCCGCTGGTGATCCTAGGGAAGCATATGAAAGCTCTATATTTACAATTTTCCATCTCAATTTAGTTAGTCACATAGATTAACTAGGAAAATTTGAAAGTGGCCCTTTAACCGTAAATGTTTTCGATTTGAGCCATGAACAATATAACGTAGTTTAACTAAGGGAATTTTGTAAAGGATCACCGATATCCATATGTTCAAACTATGATATTTTTCACCATATGCTCGTACATACTCAGCCACTAAGCAAAGGAAGACACCTAAAACTAACTTAACCAAACTCACTAAATTCTCCCCAAAGGGGCCACAAAAGAATTTATAGTTTAGGTTATGATCAAGGGGGTAGGCATCCAATAAGACACCTTGATCATACTTCATATTGAAACATAGAAGTTGTGTATTTAGGGAGCTTCAAATCCACATATCATCCCATGACAAAGAAAACCTGAGCGCGACAGAGACCTGATTCAGAGGGGGTTAGGTTTAGGCATAGTACGTACGGTATCAGTTGGGGCTACATGACCCAATTAATACTCGGTACTATTAGCTGACTACCAAGAAGCCCAAGACTCAAACGCTCACGTGGGATGGTGGTTCTTAGTGGCCAAAAATAAGGGCATCCTTTACCCTATAAGTGATGGTGCAGGCAAGCGCCAGACCCTCTACCCTTACCTTGGTGGATTCTCTTCGGCTGACTGGGGGCATTGCCAGCTTCTATGGGACGTTGTGCCAGCACTCGCAAGAAATATTCTCAAGGCCCAGTTACTTTTGAGTGTGTGAGAATGCATAGGTCTTATAGGATTTTGAGTATCATGCGCAAACAAACAAAAACCATTTTGTTTTACGTGATTGATCACATAGATTAAGTTAAAAGGAAAATTTATTTTATTTTCGCTTTGTTTTATGTACGTGGCTATAAATTAGCTTTGATCATAGACTCTATCCTCTCAATTTTTCCCAAAACCAAACATATTCGACACCCGAATGGTCCCAACGGAATCTCGTCGATCCAGGTATCTTTTGGACCTCCCTCCATTATAGGGAGGGGTTCCAGGTCTTTCACCATTAAGGCGTCAAAGATAGAACAACGCCACCATCATTGGTTCATCCTTCATTGTAGCAACCATAGTTGGAAACCCTAGCCGGTATCCCAACACCACACCGCAAACCACTCCCCCCTCGACCCCCAGGGGGCAGAGGAGTTTGTACCATTCGGGAATCCAGCTGAACACACATCAAGGTATGTCATAGACTCACCCTCATTCTAACCAAAACTTAGTGTCTTCACACGTTGCAATGGCATCAACCTCCTAGTCACCTTTCTTAGTTGTGTTGAATCTACCCAATTTAACCAAGCTCACAAATGACCCCATCGCACATGATCCCTCATGGCCTCCCATTCTTACGAAGCTCCCTTTGGATATACCAAATTTAAAAGGCAAGCAAGAGGAAGACCCAGGTAATGATGTAATGACCTTTCACCTGTGGTGCTCATCGAATAGTATCATTGATGACACTACTCAATTGCGGCTATTTCAACGCACTCTTATGGGAGTACTCGCGAAGTGGTATGTGGAGAAACCTCTTGCTTCACATGGAACCCTTAGCACCCTCGCTACCACGTTCCTCACATATTTTCAGTTACCCATTCGCCATGATTCGGGAATGGAGTTACTGAATCATTTTAGACAAACCCCTACCATCCATATCTATGACCATCTTCATGAATGGAGGTGGCGTCGTAGTTTATGTAAAGCTAAAATCGACGATCGGGTCCTCTTAGATTTATTTTTGAAAACTCTGACGATGAATATTTCAAAGGATGTGGCGCAGCAATACCCCACATACGAAGAGGATGCAATCAGTAAATCCCATAAGCTTGAACTGATTTATATGCAGTCAGGATACATTTAAAACATCTTGCCTAATGCCCCACGCCTGCAAACTTATCAATAATTGCAAGGTGCATCGAACTCTGCAGACAGATTAATAGGGTCAATGACCCAAGGTTACCTAGGCAGCAGTAGTGAAAATCCCAGTTATGCATATAATTATACTCAGAACATGCCTCAACATGGATTTCAAAGTCATCATATGCCTCAGCAAGATTTGACTAATAGGGTACAAACGTATCACCAAGGAGGACCCTGTCCTTTGGCTGAAGGGACCCAGTACGCAGAAAGAAACAATGATAGAAGAGCTCCCCTCCAATGGCCAGGTGAAAATAAGGGACATCGTTATGATCAGTCCCAAGCACATGACCCACCTACGCAAACTATTGCATAGGTGAACTTTGTCCAGCTGTCCCAAAAACAACCTCACCAGCATAACCAGGAGAACTACCCTCCTAACGTGGTTAAGAAAAAGTCAAAAAACAACCCAAAAGGGAACCCTGGATAGGGGGGCAGCTACCAACAATGCCCACCACGATCCCAGGCTGGAGGCAACTCCAATAGGAATTAGAACTAGGAGCCAAGCAATGCCCAATGACAAGGAAAAAGGCCACCTCTACGAACAAACCATTCTTGTTCAATATGTGGTGAGTACGAGCACTATATTCACCACTATCTTGATCTCCTTCAGCTAAAAAATCTTCATAGTAACCGAGGACAAGGAGGATCTTCCCAGCAACCCACTATTATTTAAGAACCTTTCCCCCACCAAGGGACGGTTAGCACTCAGTAACAAAACCCAGATGATTCCGGGAATAACAGCCATGAAATTTACATTACTAAGGAAGAAATGTTTTTCCAAACATGGAAATTTGATTACAACACCCCACCAGACACCTCTAAGTTAAGGGCTAGTACTAGTGTGGTGACTGCACCTTTGACCATTTCAAAGGCGCCTATAGAACCATTTCCAAATATGGAAAAGGGACCTAAAAGGAGAGCGGGTAACTACTCCAAAGTGGCCCATAATTATAGCATCGTGGACGATTTAGCTCTATCCCCCAATGTTATGTCCATGATGGAAGTACCGCAGTCGTGCCCAAAGTAATTGAAAGCCCTGATTTCCGCATTAGGTGCTATCGACCTTGCCGATACGCGCATGATGGCTTTTGAATTAGATAAAGCCACCCCTAGGATTCCTTCTATTATCGCCTTCTAGGTACCAGTATCAGTCCAGAATATCATTATTCACCAATGTGTCATTGACGGGGGTGCATCGACATGCATCATGTCAAAAAATGTTTAGTAGAATTTGGGTTCTCCTGAACTAAAACCCTTGGTCATAACACTTCAAGCATAGGAGGGCCATCCCTTGACCCCCATCGGCCTCTACCAAAATGTCCTAGTCTTCATATCTGGAAAGGCGGTACACATAGACATTGAAGTCTTGGATGCTCACTTGGATTATATGAGTCCTCGAGCAAAGTTACATGTACGCCATGTCGGCCATAGCATCCTCCGTTTTCTTCATTATGATGTTCCCCCATGAGGACTGCACCGTTACTGCAGAACAACTGACACATAGCGAAAAGCGTCCCCTAACCAACACGGATGTAATTTTACCCTATGTATATACAGCCTTGGAAGGTCTTTTACGGTACCAAAAATATGGCCCTAACCAATTCAAACCGTTATCCATTCTAGGGTCATTCCTAGGAGATCCTCCTATCATCCCTGAGGCATCGCCCGATGCCACAGGGGCCCTGATGTGCATGATGTCCACATCAAGCACCGAGGTTGGTTAGGATATAGACTCAAGCAGTAACGACACCAAGGCATCGGCCACGACAACCTCTCTAGCCTATGTCGCCTCCCAAAACCCTTTTCTCTACCCCCCAGCTGGCTTCGTCTCCCAGTAGGTTTTGGCAACAATGGTGTTACCCAATATATCGTTGGATTTCCCAGTTTGGTACCTTTTTCCCCCTTCTGGAACAGGAGCCAACAATGTTACTATCATAGGGTTAAATCCCCTCCATCCCGAGGAGCCCCAATATGCCCAAGAAACAGTCGATACTGCCCCCACAAAAGAAGTTCCCATTGAAAAACTGCTAATCATGGCCAATAAAACTGCAAATAGAGGAAAGAAGATGGTGACCCCCACCATTCAGAGGCAACCATCGGTCTGCGCCATACGTGAAGTTATAGGCCACCTTACCCATATATTCCAGAGTTGGATGAGTTAAAACCACTCCTCAGCTCTGAAGCAGACATCTCAACACTGTGTTCCCATAGAAAAGGAACTTACCACCAAAGGTAAAGGCAAATCACTGCATACCAATCATGCATGCACTCTCTGTGGAAACTATGGGCACTATAACCACCATTGTCCAGAGATACCACGATATAGGGATGCCTTACATGCGATCGGGCAATCCTATCAAGAGGACCCCTGCATCCAGTCTGTCGAAGATGAACCTTGTGTTGTCCTGTACATGTAGGAGGAACAACACTCACCAGAAAGACAACCATTTGTCTCTCCTGCCCCCAAGCCACCATACACCAACCACGGAAAATGGAACTTGGTTGCCTCATCATCTTGAGTTATCAGGCACATCGATTACTGCAGATAGCTTGGTCGGGTCTTTGACCTAAGGTCACCTAGGCAGCAGTAATTTGTATTTAGGGAGATCCTAGATGGGGGGAAGTAACAGGAAATGCACCCCCCCCCCCATGATCTCATTCTGGGGGAAACCACAACTAAAATCAAAACTAGGATCCATGTAACAGCTCCCAATGGAACAGAGATGATGCCACACATTCGCACTCCTGGAAAACATAAATTTTTAGTGCCAATAGGTATGCCCTCTCTCATATTATTTTTTAAAAGCTCATGCATTTCAATTATATTTGATGAAAATAAGATGCTTTCACTTGAGGTAGTTGCTTTTGGAGGAGGGACCTGGAAACCATTTACAACACCACCTATGGAAGGTTCTAGAGAAGGTATCATTCTACCCATAGCATGATAGAGTCCCGGAAAAATTTTCATATCCTGACATCATTTCTCCATCAGAAATAAACCATAGGGACCTCATACCCGACCATTTTTATCTTCACCTCACCCTGCATATGATAAGCATCTGTGTTTGTCAGTAGTGCCTCCCCTCCATGGCGCTCCTCACCCAAAGTAGACCATAAATCACAACAAGTGCCGCCATGGCCATACCACTTCATTCTGGGAAGCCCTTCATGCCCATCCATTCATCATGCACAAGGTCAAGTTCACCATATAATCTGACACCCTCTACCCAGATGACGAGGTTGTATAGGGAGATTGAAAGTGCACCTCCGCGCATCGCATTTTACCCATCACACCTCCATTAGCATAATCCCATCTGTGACAATTCTTCATCTGCTTCATCAACCCCACACATGAGACAAACCAATGGGATCCCCACCCCCAAAAAAACACTGTCCTCACACCTTTAGTGAGCGAAGCCTTTCATGTTTTGGGGTACCCGTCTCTGTGTTTTGTACAAACCAAACCTCATTATTTTATTCTTTTGTTAAGTGTACAAAGGCCACAAATGATGCACTTCGCCCCTTCACCCTCATATTTCATCTTTTCCCCCATGGTAGTAGTCCCTCATTCCTTTTTTCAGAGTATTTCACCCCCACACATGCACCATCACGACATTCATAGCTGGTTCACACCCGCCCTGGATGTCCTACCGACTGCAGGGATTTTCCCTTCAAAAATAACTATGACTGCCGCCAAGCTGCTAAAGTATACTCCGACCTTGGACCACTGAATCTCCATCCTCCGTTTTCAGTCACCTCTCACCAACATGCCTATGTTAAACCCAACACATACAAGTCCCCAATGCCTCAGGTTAGCGACCCATGGTTCACTTAAGGCTTCCTTTTTTTCCACTTCAGCACCTATTTTCCAAAAAGGAAGCAGTACCTTGGATTACCTCTCCCCATGCAAAGGGGTATCCTCGGGTGGCATTGTGGGAGACATCGTTGTCCAGAGATGTCATCGATCCTCCTGACATTCGACTACAACAAAAGATTTCATATCACAATGGTATCATACCTTACAACCATTGCACTTTTATTAAGATCCGTCGAAGACCCGTGCCTCCATAAGTGTCTCTAACAAACAATGCTTACACGGGAAGGACCCAGCCAGTACATATTTGTACATTACGCAACTATATTATGTACTAAGTTTACTCATATGGGTACCACATTCCACCTATCGTCAAAGAAAAAATGCCCCTGAGGGCGTCAATAGTCGTCGTCAACAACCGTCAGCATCACTACCATAGTAGTGACACAGACCACACATATATCTATCAATTTTGTTTAACTAGCCATAGCATCATGAGCATGGTACATGCTCGCCTCGTTGAAATTTTGTATATATGTTGTATATTTTTTTTTCTTGTAGGGGTCCCCTAGGCCATGGTCATCTCAGAAACGGTGCAAGGTGTTGTCAATTCCAAGATTCACGCAAACCTCTGTCTCTCTCTGCGCACGATATAGAAAATAAACTATAATGTATTTCAGCTATGCAGTCCTTCCTAGACCTCACACATTAGGGGGCAATTGTTAACACTGGAAAATCGTACAGAAGAAGATGACATTAATTAATTTCAAGCCAAAATATTTATAGGGCAGGAAAACATTATGGAATCAAGAAAGTATTGAAAATCTCTAAGGTTTTGAGAAAATCAGATTTTAACTAGTCTTAAATGCTGAATTGCGCACTTAATCCTTCGAGAAGAGTACCTTCTGCATGCCTTTTTGCTTGATAAGCGCACATTACTGAAAGTGGAAAAATTGTGTTTTTCGAGACCACACAAAGAAAAGAATAGTTACTCCTTATATGAATCTGCCTAAGGATAGCCACCAATGCCTCCTTAGACACTATGTGAGCACACAAAGGAATATTTGGAGTATACAATGGAATCATACCTCTCCCTTGGGTCACCATCCACCATGTACCAAGGGAGGGAAGGAGGATTTTAAATACCCTATATAAAGCCACCAAGAGATGAAGAATGGTTGATCACATTGTTATGCTGGCCAGAATTGCCCAAGCAATACCAGCAGTGCATGACCCAGAGTTGGAGATAGAGGGGACTCGATTGTTGGCCACCCCAAAATCCTAGTCCATCACAGTGGAGAGAGAGGGAGACTGCATCAAAGGCAGAACTTGGAAAAATAACATCCTTGCATTGAGATCTAGAACCATTTTCTAGGGGCCCTTTGGAAAGTGGGTAAAATTTCTTCTCCATATGAAACATTTAATAAGAAGAGGCCTTGAGCCATCATTTGCATTATTATCGTTTTGACTCTCTTCAATAGATTCTGTATATTTGTGTTTTAGTATTTAGTTTACTTTGAGCATACATTTGCATATTTTTTTCCCCTAGATTATATGCTTTTGAGCTCCACCACTTTCTTCCTGTTACCAATAGTTTATAGGGGTAGACCAAACCCCTTAAACTGGTGTGATTTCGTACAACCGTGCATCAAATCGACCACAACAATGGTCATCCTTGATCCAATGCCACATTGTGACAAATATTTTCTCAATGTTTAAATAAAGCATAGTCAACCATATTTATTTCACGGTTTATAATACTTATCTAATGGTTTATATACTTGGGGTTTATAATATTCTTATATTTAATATTATTCCCTTGGGTTTATAAACCCTTTATTTTTTAACACTAATTCCTTGGGTTTTTAATATCAATCTGTTGGCCTTATTGATCTAAGAGTTCATATTCCAAGGGTATAAATAATTCATAGGTTTTATAATATTAACCCTTGAGTTTAATATAAATCAATTCTATTTTTAATATTCATCCCTTGTGTTTTTTTGTCCCTTAGTTTTATAATATATTTCCCTTGGGTTCACTAAATCCTTGGGTTTATAATATTAAACACTTGGGTTTGTTTGTAATAGTTTAATCCCTTGGCTTTATTAATCCCTTGAGTTTAAAATATTAATTCTTAGGCTTTATTAATTATTTGGCATTTTAATATTTGTTTGTTGGGTTTATTTATTTCTTGGATTTATTAATTCCCTCGATTTATTAATCCTTTGTATTTATAATATTCATGTCCTGTCTTTATAATATTAATCATTCATTTGGTTTATTGATACCTTGTGTTTATAATATTGACAATCCCTTCATTTTATAATAATCATAATCCCTTGATTTTATTAAACCCCAATATTAAGCATTAAATATTAGTCCTAGGGTTTAATATTAATCCCTTCTTTTCTAATTCTTCAGGTTGGTAATATTAATCCCTTGAGTTTTTAGTATTAATAAATGGTTGAGTTTATTAGACCTTCATATTGAGGGTTAAATAATGGTCCTTCAATTTAATATTAATCAATTAGGTTTATAATCTTTATCCCTTTAGTTTATTAATTCGTTGGGTTTAGAATTCTAACTACCCCTAAGGTTGATTGATCACTTAGGCTTATAATATCAATAATCATTTAAGTTTATCAATCCTTTGTGTATAAAAATTTAATTTCTAGGCTTTATTAATTTCTTGTGTTTTTAATATTAATCCTTTGGGGTTTTGATCCCTTAGATTTTTACTATTTATCCCTTGGGTTTATAGTATTAAACCCTTGGGTTTATTAGTTCTTTTGGTTTATAATAATAATAATAATCCCTTGGCTTTATTAGTCCCTGAAGTTTAAAATATTAATTCTTCGGATTTATTAATTTCTTGGGTTTTTTATATTAGTTTTTTGGTTTAATTGACTCTTTGGGTTTATTAATAATTTTTATTTAAAATATTAGTTTGTTGGGTTTATAATATTAATAATCCATTGGGTTTATTAATTCTTTGTTTTTATAATATTCATAATTCTGGGGGTTTGTTGATCCATTGGGTTTATAACATCGATTCCTTCATTTTTCTAATTATTTCGGTTGGTAATATTAGTCCCTTAGGTCTATTAAATCCCAATATTAACGGTTAAAAATTAGTCCTACAATTTAATATTACTCCATGGTCCAATGCCACATTATGACAAAGATTTTCTCAATATGAAAATAAACCATGGTCAACCATTGATAATCATGGCGATCCATAGTCGATCATGGTCTACCATGGTTGAATTTCACATTGTGACACAAATTGTCTCAATATGACGATCAACCATGGTCAAGCTAGCCATCCTTGGTGCAACATTGCATTGTGACAAAGATTGTCTCAATGTTTAAATCAAGCATGGTCAACCATGCTTATTTCACGATTTATAGTATTTATCTAAGGGTTTATATACTTAAGGGTTTGTAATATTAATATATTAGCCTTAATATTATTCCCTTGGGTTTATAAACCCTTGGCCTTTTAGTATTAATCCCTTGGGTTTATTATTCCATTGGGTTTGTAAGATCAATCTAAGGGTTCATATTCCAAGGGTATAAATAGTTCATAGGTTTTATAATATTAACACTTGGATTTAATATAAATCCCTTGTGTTTATAATAATGGTCAACCATGGTCCAACGTCACATCCTCACAAAATTTTTTTTTCAATATGAAAATGGAACATGGTGGAACATCACATTGCGACAATTATTGTCTCAATATTTAAATGGACCATCATCAAATATGTTTATTTTATGGTTTATTACTTCCTTGGATTTATGGTATCAACAATGCATTGGTTTTATTAATCCATATAGTTTAAAATATTATTCTTAGGGTTGATTAATCGCCTGGGTTAATCAATCATTTGTGTTTATAATATTGATATTTTGGGTTTAGAATATTAATAATCCATTCGGTTTATCAATATGGTTGAAGTGCTTCCACCACTCTTTGTGTTTATAATACTAATAATTTTCTCAGTTTGCTGATTCATTGGGTTTGTAACATTAGTCCTTTAATTTTTCTAATTCTTTGGGTTGGTAATATTAATCCCTTAGGTTTATGAAAACCTAATATTAAGGGTTATCTATTAGTCCTAAAGTTTAATATTAATCCCTTAGTTTTATATTTTCTATCCCTTCGGTTTATTAACTTGTTGGGTTTATAACATTAACAATCCCTCGGGTTTATTGATCTGTTGGGTTTATAATATTAATATACATGTGGGAGTATCAATTCTTTGGGTTTAAAATATTAATTTTTAGGCTTTATTAACCCCTTATGTTTTTAATATTGATCCCTTTCATTTTTTATCCTTTAGGTTTATAATATTTTCCTTTTTGGTTTACTAATTCCTTGGGTTTATAATATTAAATGCTTGGGTTTATTTTTTCCTTAAGTTTATAATATTAACAATTCCTTTGGTTTTTCATTTAATCCATTGGATTTACCAATATCTTTAGCTTAAAATATTAATTTCTAGCCTTTATTAATCATTTGGTATTTTTAGTCCCTTCGGATTATTAAGTCCCAATATTAAGAGTTAAATATTAGTCCTACAGTTTAATATGAATACATGGTCCAATGTCATATTATGACAAAGATTGTATCAATATGAAAATAAACCATGGTCAACCATTTTCAATCATCATCAACATAGTCGATCATGGTCTACCGTGGTTGAATGTCACATTTTGATAAAATTTTCTCAATATGAAAATCAACCATGTCCAATCATGGTCATCCTTGGGGCAACGTTGCATTGTGACAAAGGTTGTCTCAATGTTGAAATTGAGCATGGTCAGCCATGTTTATTTCTTTGTTTATAGTATTTGTCTAAGGGTTTATATAATTAATGATTTATAATATTAACCACTTAGGTTTAATATTATTTCCTTAGCTTTATAAACCTGTGGTTTTTTAGTATTAATCCTTTAGGTTTGTAATATCAATCCATTGGGTTTATTGATCTAAGGGTTCATATTCCAAGGGTATAAATATTTCACAGGTTTTATAAAATTAACCCTTGGATTAATAATATAAATCCCTTTTTTTTATAATAATCATCAACCATGGAGTTGACGACATGGAAGATGGAGGAGCGCGGTCGAAGGATGAGCTGAGATAGGTCATGGAAACCTAGGGTTTCCTCTGTCGCTATTATTGGCGCCGATAGGGATCCTGACCCTTCTCCTCTATTCTGCAAACTTTGATCTCACCTACACATAGAATACCAAACTAAATGACAATACCTAGGGGGGGAGGCACTGCCCCCCCATTGGTGTATCTAGCGTAGACACCGACACAACACATCCATCTATCCCACAACGATTTGAAGGGAAATTTTGAACCTGATGTAATCCTTGAAGCAGAAATGAATGAAGAAAAATATAGCCAAGGACAAACCAAAGTGGCTTCTTCAACCTGCATCCCAATAGCGACCAAAAGTCCTGAGAGCCATTTCCCAGCTGAGAGGATCAATGGCAGAATCTAGTTCATGCAAGCTCATGCCCTCATTGGAAATTTTATTAGCTTCTGGTGAACTGAGAAAGCCCTCGACGGATGGATAAATTCCAAGTAGAATCCCAAAGTTCAAGTCTCACTCCAGATAGGTCCCAAATTTTTCTTCAACATCATCTTCACCTGCGTAGAGGAAAAAAACCGGGTTATGGACAAAGGCCCCTACTTCTTCAATGCAGCTAGCCTCTTCTTAGGAAAATGGATCGAACACTTCAACCCTGATAAAGAAGACTTCAACTGGGTGCCGGTGTGGATCAGACTCTACTCCCTTCCCCATGAATACTGGGATGATTTATACCTCCAAGAAATCAGGAACCACCTCGGATCCTTCATCAAGATCTTAGAAGAAACCAAGCATAATCGATACACTGCCTATGCCAGGATCTGCATCTACATGCATCTAGCTAAAGCTCTTATGTATTTGTTAAATCTCTGTCATGATGATTTCAAATGGGTCCAATCTATATATTATGAGCATGTGCCTTTCTGTTGCCACAAATTCCACAATCATGGTCATCTCTTCAAAGATTTCCCCCTCAATATGCCCTCGAAACTTGCCCCTACCCCTAAGAATACTGATCCAAATGGCTTCACCAAAATCTCCAACTGGAAAATACATGCCAAAAAACCTACCTCTACCCCCAAACCATCTCAACCCTCCACTAGCAACAATTTCGACCTCCTAGCCAGTCAAAATCCATTGGATGGAGGCCCATCTTCCTCTTCAGAAGAATCCCTGCCCCTCATCACCCCCCACCCCAATCCCTCCTCTACCTTGCAACCTTTTACCTCAAGCCTAAAACCTAATGAGAAAAAAAAAATTTCAGACCGCAACCTCAAAGACAAACAACATGAGATCAAGAAGAAAGATAAGAAAAAGGAGATCACAAAATCTACAACCATACATATCCAGAAACCTCTAATCAAGCAACCCACTAACATGGAGGAGGATATCCAGGGGAACCCATTGCAGCAAGATGTTAAAGATAAATGGAAGGGGCTCAGTCAGATGACCTACATGGAAGAGGAGCCAAAGACTATAGAGTTTGGAGACCTCAACATTACTAGATTAGAAATAACTTGCAACACTATAGAGTATCACACCATTCCAGCCTGAAAAATAGATAGCTTAGCGAAATATCTAATAAAAGCTCAACAGATTAAAGGAAGCACTTATTTAGGCATTCAAGGAGGTAAATTCCCTCAGGAAAATATAAAAATTATGAGAGAATCCAAACAAATGGATAGATGCTTAGATTTGCAATGCCTAATCATTTTGGGGGTTCGACTAGTTGAGTCAGAATGCTATCTCAAGTTGACCCATTTCTACAAGGTCCTCTCCCACCAGTCTTAATGATGAAGTTCACATCATGGAATATACGAGGGACCAACAGCCCCTCAAAGCACCGAATGATAAATAACATAATGCATCAAGACAATCCATCTATTTTTTTCGTGCAGGAAACTAAATGTACCAGTACCACCTTGCACTTGACACTATCCAGGTTGTGGCCTAGTTGCAACACTGTTGCAGTTGATGCCATGGGGGCCTTTAGAGGCCTTCCCATTACTTGAAACCCCAGTATCATCTCCCTTAATGACCTCCATGCCACTCACAACCTCATTCAAGCCTCATTCCACTTGATCGGTTCCAATATCCATGGCCATCTCACCAATGTCTACTTCCTCCAATCTTACGCCCTAAAAATTGACCTCTTAAATGCCATTGAGTCCCTCAATTCCTAGATAGCCCATCCCCTTTGGATCTTCGGAGGAGATATCAATATGCTTAGAAATATCAACGAAAAAATAGGAGGTTGTCTCCACCTAGATGCTGACAGCTATAGATTCAAATATTTAATCCTCCAGAATCATCTGATTGACTTACCTACCTCTAATGGCCTTCACACCTGGAACAACAGGAGAGGTGGATCACAACATATTTCTTCACATTTGGACCGCTTCCTAATCTCAAATGCATCTTTTCACATAGGGGTGACATCTTCTCCACAATTCTACCTATTGTAGGCTAAGATCATTGGCCCATTTATCTGAAATGGACACGCCCAGGAAACACCAGCAAAAAACCTTTCCACTTCAAGAAATTATGGCTCTCTTGCCCTAGCTTCAAATAAATAGTCATTAATTGGTGGTGCAACATCATTCCCCCAGACGACTCGAAAATGTACCAATTCCAGCAAAATCTGAAGATTCTAAAAACACATCTAAAGCACTGTAACCTAACTTCTTTTCGTAATATTTTCAAAATTCAACGGGACTTGGAAACTCAGATGGAACCTCTTCAAAAAAATATTACCACAGAAGGGTGCACGGAGGTTCTGGCTCACCATAAACATTACCTCGTGATCCAACTCGAAAAAATAAGATTGATAGAAGAGACCCTCTGGAAGCAAAAGTCGAGAATTCGATAGCTCAAAGAGGGGGAGAAAAAAACCAAATTCTTCCACCTCTCCACCATTCGAAGTAGAATTATTAGTCGCATATCCATCCTCAAAAACAAACAAGGAGTCAACCTTGAAGCCCATGCTGACATAGAGCTAAAACTCCTAAAATACTTCAGGGATACCCTCACGGAGTCTACAGTAGATCAACGAACTACAATCACCAACATCACTCAACACATCCCCAATTTCATCACAAAAGAACACAATCAAATTCTCTTGAGACCAGTCCAACTATAGGAGGTGGACCAAGCAATGGCACAAATAAAGACTAGAAAAACACCTAGTCCGAACGGTTTCACTACCAATTTCTTCCATTTTTTCTGGGAGAACATTAATATGGAAGTATGGAAAATGGTGGAGGAATCTCTTAGTATGCATTGGATCCTCATCATTCTCAACGCCAATTTTCTCACTCTCATTCCCAAGGAATATCATGCTACCACTCCCAACAAGTACAGACCGATTGCGTTATGCAGTGCCGTTTACAAGATCATCTCCAAAGTGATAGCCAACAGGCGTACACCCCTGCTCCCCTTGCTGGTATCCCTGGAGAAAAATGGTTATGTGTGAGGATGAAAAATTTTGGATGGAATTGTTCTCATGCATGGGGTCACTCACTCATTTAACACTGAGAAAATTCCAGGTATGATTCTCAAAATTGATCTCTCAAAAGCCTTTGACAAGCTCAGTTGGAATTATATCCATCGAATGTTACTGGCATTTGGTTTCAGCCCCACCTGGGTTCAATGGATCATGAGCTTGATCTCCTCTCCCCTCTTCTTTATTCTTCTCAATGGCTCCCCCTCCACCCCTTTCTCACCTTCCAAAGGCATCCACCAAGGTGATCCCCTTTCCCCCTTCATCTTCATCCTTATGGCTGAAGGTCTGGGATGACTCATCTGCCACGCTATTAACTCCAACTCTCTCAAAGGTCTGAGCATTCAGTGTTGTCCTCCTATATCCCACCAATAATTCATTGATGACAACATGCTCTTTGGTCACCCCTCCATCCAAGAACCTCGTTCCTTCAAAGCCATCCTTGATTGTTTCTCCATCACTGTTGGTACCACCATCAACACCGAGAAGTCCCATATATTATTCTTCAACACTCCTATCATCACCCAGCACAACATAGCCAAAATCCTGGGCTTTCCATATCTACCCTCCCTTTTAAATATCTTTGGGCCCCCCTCATTGACTCGGACATTAAAAATTCTTCCAGGCAAGAACTCCTGGATAAACTTGAAGATAAACTCTCTCTCTAGACCCATAGAGACCTCAACATTTTTAGGTGCCTTGTCTTGATCAAGTCGGTTCTCCAATCCATGACCTTATATCTCTTCTTGGTCTTGGCTGCCCCCAAATGGGTTCTCAAATCAATCTGAAATCTGCAAAGGAATTTCCTTTAGGGAGGAAGAAAAGACAACATAAATTGGGTGCTGGTCAACTGGAATGAAATCTGTGCTCCCAAAATTTCTAAGGTTTTGAGGCTTACAGACCCACATCACATCAATGTGGTCATGGGAGCGAGAATATGGTGGAAATGGGTCTCCAACCCAGAATTCCCCTGGGCTCAACTTTGGCTCTCCAAGTACGCAAATAAATGGCCTTCCCAGGAGCTAATTCACCTCAACATAGAGGTGAATGGCTTCCTCATCTAGAAAGCAGCTAAACAACACAAAGCCATTATTCAGGAACATAGCTTTTAGGAAGTCCGATCAGGCTTGCAGGGCAAGTTTTGGAAGGATTCTTGGCAACAGATGCCCAAATTAGCTTCCCTATTTCAAAAATATCGATGGTAGGAGATATTAAACAACTAGGAGAACACCCAAGTCAAGCACTTTTGGACTCCCTTCCTTAGCTCTAGCTACCAACAATGGCTCCCAAAAAATAAATGGCAAACTGATTGCCATCTCAACCTCATGGAAGATATCAACAAGGAACTTCTCAGGAGGAAAATTCATTTCACCAAGGGAGAGGACATCCTAATATCGGGTTACTCCTCCCGTAGTACCTTCACCACCAAAGAGTCATATTGCCTGTTCCTCCCCATTCATCAAGCTCCTCAAGATGCCATTTGGGCATAGATCTAGAAATCTAGAATTTGGCCCAAAATTTCCACCTTCTTATGGTTGCTCAGCAAGCGTCACATCCTAATATGGGACAAATTTCTCAAAATAGGCTTTACTGGACCTTCTCACTATCTGAATTGTGGAAATTCTGAGGAAACCATAGAGAACCTCCTCAACTCCTATCCTCTGGAGAAATTTATTTAGGACAACATAGCCCTACTTAGTAGAAGAACTGATATACATAGAGGGGATATTCTTAATACTATTCGCCATTCGCACTCCACTCCCTTCAACAGTTATCTACTCGATTCGCTTTGGGTCATCCTTTCGGGCATATCCTCTGGTCAATCAGGAAGGAACAAAATAGGCATATTTTTAGAGATCAATCCAGCCCTCTCGACATCCTCTAGAGAAATTTGTGCAACAATCTCTAGGAATCCATTGCGTTTCACCACTGGAAAGAGTCTGACTTTCCATCCCACCCCCACCCCCCCCCCCCCCTCGAAAGCATCATTTGGGCCAATTGGAATCTGTCCATCCACTCTCATACAAACAATGAGCCCCCTTCAAACCATTCTCCTAATTCGCCCTGCTCTTGGTTTCCTCCTCCTCATGGCTTATTTAAACTCAACTTTGATGGAGCCTCCAAGGGAAATCTAGGGGATGTTGGTTTCGGTGGTATTTTCAGAAATGCAGATGGAGACACCCTCATGATCTATTTTGGCTCCATAGGATGGGACACCAACAACTGAGCAGAGTTAGAAGGACTCTTTCAAGGTCTCCTTCTACCATAGGCCAACAACTATTTTTCTCTAGAAATAGAAGGTGAATCCCAAATTATCATTGACATTGCCAATCATCTCCTTCTGGGTTCTTCAGCCTCCATATTTTCCATGAGCTGAAGACTAGCGGTTCGATTCGATCTCCTTGAGCAATGGCTTCTTTGTCACAAAGCAGTATCCTTCAAGCACATCACATAGACAATGAATGCAGTTACGGATCTTCTGGCCAACAAGGGAGTCAATCATAATGCACCCCTCACCACTGCTAAGCTCCAAACGTTTGATGATGAAGCTCTACGCACAAATTTCACTCTTATAGTGCTCAAAGATCTCCAACTCCTAGATGTGGGTGCTAGACCGAATTAATCCGTGTCACCACATGGTCACAATTTGCAGGATACATGTCCTCACCATACGATGCAAATGGCCACCCGAATTAGTTTAAATGCTGGTGCCTGGAATATTTACTTACCACCCTTGCTCGCCTCCTATCGATGTCCTTTGCCATTAACTCTGTCCTTTGCACATTTATTTTGAAAGACATGCCTTCGTCGCCTCCCATGGCCCTTAAATTCACCATCCCTACTACTATTTTTTCCATTCGACTCTCCTTCTGGCATTGCGAAGACACTCTTGGTCTCTAAGCTAGGCCTTGGATCCTCTGCTCAATTCCTTGATCCTTAGTTCACTTTTCTGTGGCCTTAAGCTCCCCCTTTTTCCCCCTGATGCTTTTGAAAATCCTTAGTCATCTCAGTCCCACTCCCACTCCTCTGTCATGCCTAGACACCACTGCATGTGGTGCCATAGAGGAAGGGGATGTGATCTTCCCTCCAGACCTTCCATCTCTACCTCTGCAAGTATGGTAGTGAATCTCTCGATTGACTGGGCGGAGCCTAAAATCTTCGACCCCATCAATATTTATGCTCACCTATCTCTCCACCTTCCATATTCTCCTTCTGAAGCCTCTGGCTCTAACCTCCACCTGAGAAAGAGATGCTGCAATTCTACCATATCTCCTGGTCCCGCCTTCTCCCCCTACAAGATGGTGGCATTTACAGTTCATAGTGCCTCAAACAATGATCATGACAGCTCCAGCTCGGATAGGGATGGTACTAGTGGGAGTGCTGAGGCTCATGTGACTTCTTCCATTTCGCCTAATGCCCATGCGACGCCTGTTCCTTCATTGACAATGCATGTATCCAAGCAGGAGGATGATGAGTCTGAATATTCATGCAGAACTATGGAAGAGAGGTTCCAACCTCCAAAAAATGATGATAATTCTCCATCTGCTTAACTGCTGGATGCTTATCTCTCATTCTAGTCAATTTTCAGCTATTTTGATGTTTCTAGTTTTCTGGTTTTGTCTTAAAAATGTCACATGTAACGCTAGTTTCCCACTATAGGAAACTTATTCTAGACTCTTTGTGCTCTACTATTGGGTTGGTTTCCCTCTCTGGGGCAATCCATTTTTTGTGGTTTTGAACTCGAAATTTCCCTTCGGAATTGGCTTTCCAACTCTAGAGGATGTGAATTGTAAAATTTTGGACTATATGATATAATAGATGTAGCCTAATTTAGAAAAAAAATAATGGCTAACCATGGTCCAATGTCACCTCGGCAAAAATATTTTCTGAATATGTAAATCAAACATGGTGGAACGTTGCATTGTGACAAAGGTTGTCTCAATATGAAAATGGGCCATCATCAACTATTCTTATTTTTCTCGGTTTATTAATAGTTTGATTTTTTAATATTATTTTTCTGTATTTATTAATTCCTTCAGTGTATTGTAGAATCTGCGCAAAAATAGACATAAGCAAAGGTCTACCTGATCAAATCAACCTCAAAATCACAGACTTCCATTGGACATGTTATCACTGCAGTAAATTCTTAAGTTGTGGGATTTTGGTTTTTAGTCAAAGAATACTAGAGGTAACCACAAACCTACTTCAAACTCTAGGATCTAGCCCTCCTAGGGTTCAAAGAGGGCTCTCTCTTTCAAATTTATCTTTGTTTTAATTTTTGAATATTAGGCTAGTTATTAAAGTGAAATTTTGGTTTGGTTTTGCTGGATTTGGTGGGAAAATTTCACTTGGATGGTAGATAGAGGGAAATATACTTGTCCATTGGGCTATCGAGTCTAAGTCAAGCTAAGAGAACTGGGATGAAGGCCTAAAAGGTCAAATGTCTGTAGGGTAAGATAGATAACCTTTGGAGACCTTGGAAAAATGGTTTTTGAGATGGTATGATCGAGATAAAGGGAACTTAAGAATCCTTAAATCCAGAAAAGGGAAGTAGTAGATAGAGGTCGAACTGGAGAGGGAGAAATTAAGGATTCCCTACACCAGAAATCAGAAGAAAAAAAAGAAATGATAACTAGTTAAAAACAGGGTGTTATTAACATGTCCTGTAGTAATACTCGTAGTTATAAATTCAGATTTAGAATTAAAACACAGATGTGTGCATGTAAGAAAAGAAGATAACAATGAAAATTTTTATAGAGTACTTCACTCAAGATAGCTTATCATAGGGATCCTGAAGTATGATGCCAAATAGTTGATCCAATCTGCTACTCAAAATTGAAATACAAAGCCTTCAAGTCAACAAAATATCTATAGTAATCTCTAGCAATTTTATTCCACACCAAAATACTTCAAAAGAGTGAAGTATTTATACATAATGTTTTACAAAATATCCTAGCTGACTTCTAGGAATTAACTTAGGAAAATAAAATATCTTACAACAATAATAGTGACAGCTGATTAACAAATCAACAAGCTATCCTATTTTATTCAAAATAAATAGAAACTGTTTTAAGATAAGGAGTAGTTGGCTGCTTATGTGTCCTCTTTGCTAGCTCTTTAGATATTTTTCAGAATTTAAGTTGCCTTCACTGATACTCTTTCTCACTGATACTCTTTCACTTCAGATACTCTTTAACCTTCAGTCAAACTGCTTTATTGCTGTAAAATCTGTTTTGACAGTGAAATCAGTAAACAGAAATTTTCTTCCTCATTTTCTTGTCTTTCTTTCTTCATGGAAAATTAGTCAATGCTTGCCAATCCTCATTTTTAGGAATTTGAATATTTTTGAGTTTTCTAAAATTCTCATCAGCCTCAGTGTACCTAGCAAATGTGGGCTTGATGAAAAATAAATGCTTGATCTCATACTCCAAATAAAACAAATCTTCAAAACTTTTTAGCAATAATTTTCCTGTGGGAATGCCTTGACCTATTGGCTTGTTCACCTGCTCCTTGGCATGTTCTCTTATCTTCTTGTCATAATCATTTTGAGACATTAACTTATCATTAATAACCATGATATCAGGAAGTCCCTTTTTTCGTTAAATTGGTGAATTTAACCATGAATCTGGTTATAGCAGTATTCATTCCTTCACATTTCTCTTTAAACTGCCTCATCAAACTTCTTTTGGTGGTGACTTTCCTAATTTTTGGGATAGTTGTTGTCCTATCATTTATTTTTAATTCTTCCAGTTCCTGACTATTCTCATTGTTGAGGAAATTGATTAATCTTACAGCCTGCTCTGGTTTATCAGCTAAATCAGCTTGTGTCTTTTGGATATCTGCTTGGGCTACCAAATATAACTCTCTCTTCTCAAAAATCACCTGAATTGAAGGCCATACATCATGGATGGCTTCAATTGCATTATTCCATAGGTTATTTTTTATGTAAGATATCCGATATTTGAGAGTTAATTCTTTTTGTAGCTCCTTTACTTCTTCACTCAATCTATGGCCATTTTGTTTGTGTATTTTAGCATCTATCTGAGTTGTCTTCTCAAGGTTTTCAATTATCTTTTTCAATATTTTGATTTCATTGGTCTTCAAGGAAATCTCTTCCATTGCTTTTACTAGTTGACTGCTTTCATTTGTAGGTGGCAACACTGTTGTAGAGTATTCAATTACTGAAGTTGTTGAAGAAGTCACTGGCACTGCAGTGGCCAGTGGCTCTTTGGGTGCCAAATTTTCTCCTAAATTTGAAGGCACTACTGCAGTGATGACTGGGATGACTGTGGGAATCACTGGTTCTTTAACTCTCTCCTTTTCTTGGACAAGTTATTCCATTTGTACCTCCATTTCCTTAATTTGAGTTGTAAATTGAAGTATTAAACTCATCATTTGATATTTTCCTTTTGATCCTGTGCAAATTCCTTTTTCTGAGGATGCTCACTTTGAGGAAGTTTTAGTTGTTTCCTCAAGGTAGCTATATTCTCATTTTTCTTTTTAACCAATGCTTCTACTTCTTTGACGTTTGTAGGATCATATCCTACCTATAATACTAAATCTTCTAAGGCCTTTATGCTTAGATCCTTTGCATATAATGAAGCTTTATCCATATTCATTTGATCTTGCATATTAGATATGTTATTTTGAAGCTTATGAGCACTCATAGCTTTTGTTGTGACTGTGGAATACAACATCTTTGAGGTTCGCCTATGAAACCCAATTTGATCTAATTCATGGGTTTTATCTGTAGCTACTTCCATATAAACTTTCTTATAGTCAGCAACTGTCTTTGGCACTGATATTGTGGGTTGTAATAGTGACATCATCAATTTTTTAGTGTAATAATAAAATGATAATAGAATTCTATTTTTATTACCTGGCTTTTGCTTTAAGAACTGAGAATATATTTAAGTTTTGATTTCCTCATTCTTCAACTTGATTTCCTTATATTTCTCCTTAATATCTAAATCCTTTTCCTCGTCTAAATATGAGGAAGAAGCCTCCATACTTTGTTGCCTTTCCATTATCTATGAATCTTCATTATTCAGTTGTTCTTCATTCTAATTTGGCTCACTGATCATTACAGTGGCTACATTGGTCTCTGGTTGCTTTGTGTTGGTATTCAAGGTCTCTGTTTCTTCAACATCTATTGTTACTTTACCTTTAGCTGTTGTATCCAGTGTTGGCCTCTTGTTGTAAATGATTTTAAACTTTGTTTTTGTTGTAGTCTCTACAGTATAAGCTCCCTCTTCTCTGATTCTCTTAGTGGATGTCTCTGGCTATTTGGAAATTTCCAAAGTGTGACTAGTATTCCTTTGGTTTACTACCTCTGTTAAATTTTTTTCAACCCACTCAATTTGATTAGAAAACTTCTCTATTTTTGGCTTTTATTCATGGATAAAGGTTGTCAATTTACATTTTACCCTTATTTTACTTAAGATCCCTTGTGGATCGTAATTCCATGGGAAACTTTCTTCTAATTTATATTCTAGTACTTGACTTGTTGCTTCCTTTTCTGCATCTATGTGATTACATACGAAAGGCCCGTTTTGATTTTTGAGTTTGAATTGGGTCTTATTTTTGGCTGCCATGAAATTAATTGAATCTGAATTTAGGATATACCTAATGCATTCTAAGGCAAATATCCTCATTGATGGATGCTTGGGTAACTTTTAAGACAACAAGTTAGAACCAAAAACTCTGATTTCTATGAATTTCTCATACAAATACCAATCACCTACTTTGCTATGCTATAATAGCTGTAATATTTTCTTCATTTCCTCACTGACTCTAAGTTGCTCTGTTTTTTTCAAGATGGTGATCAATGGATGTAAAAATAACTCTACCAACTCTGAATAATTGAATTTTGTGCCTTCTTTTCTGAGTATAGATGTCCAAAAGATAACTAATAGAGGTTTTCCTTCTGTATTCAACTTTTGAAGTGAAATTGGAAATCTCTTTGATTAAAAGAACAGAAACAAGTGGAAAATATAGGAGGTATATCTAAATACTCCTCCAAGCTATAAATTTGTCAATCAATAGTGAATACTATCAGCAATGAAGCCAACATAGTCAAATATAACTGAAGGTGGTTGACCTGGAGAAAAGGTGGACAAAAATCCCAAGATAGACTCATGAGTGTGCTCATCATTGAAATACCCAAGTATGAAGGAAAGCATGGATATTACATTCTTTAAACCTTCAGGGAACTTGGAAGTTGAATATTGAGGGTTTAACTTGGGAATTTCAACATGCAGGGGCATAAAATTATGAAAAATCATAAACCTTTTAGGAAAGTCTAAGCCAATGTATATCTTAGTGAGGGCTTCAATGGACAAAGGGACTTCTTGGGGGTCTAGTTGAAGCTGCAACATTTGGTTTATTGACTCTGCAATGATGGTAAATAGGACCTCTTTATTTGCATTCACAATATCTCTTTGTTCAGGAATATACTACTGGTGACATAATCTGATAACTTCTTGACAAGGGTGAGTTAGGGGGACTACATATTTGGGTAAATTGGATTCCCAAATATGAACTTGTTCATGATCATCTAAATATTTTTCAAAACACCAGTTGTGGATATCTAGGAGATTGAATTCAACTATGGGATCAACTATTCTGTAGTCAATATCAGCTAGGGGAATATGTTCAATATCAACAACTGGAGGTTGCAATGGATTAACCACAATCACAATATTTGGAGTTATGGAAGGAGTAGTTTTAGGATCTTTTGAACCTTCAAGCTTGTTTACACTCTATTTTTTAGGTATTTTGATTGGCTTCTCCAAGTTTAAACTATTTGCAGAGGAAATTTTACTATAACAGAGGCTTGATTGGGAAAATTTAGCAAAATAGAATGTCTTTCTAGATTTTATGCTCAATTAGGTTTCTCAAATAAGTTATGAGCCTTTAAAAATTGTTATAAAATAGAAAATAGGGGTTTTCTGAGTTTTTTGATTGAAAAATGGGCTAAAACTCTATTGAAAAAGGATTTATAGAAGATTAGGGAACCTGCAGTGGAATTTTGGCCTTTTACAGCTTGAAATTGATCATTAAATTATGAAAAATTGATAAATTTCCTTGAAAATATCGCACAGCAGACAACTAGGGTTTCTGGAAAATTTTTACCAGAGTTTGGCCTGTTTCTAGGACTTTTGGGCAATTCAATTTCTTAATTTCTTGATTTGAAAGGATTCCTTTTCTTTTAAAAGGATTTTTGAATTTAGTTGTAGGTTTGAATCTCAGAAGAATACCTGTTCGAATGTAGGTATCGGCTTTTAAAAGGGTTTCTTCAATCTCTGGCTGAATTGATGGCTTTCAGCGGTTGATTTGGAGCAATGTGCAGCTCCTTGATTGTCTTCACGGGTTACTTAGGTGAATTTGGGAGGTTTTGGGCATAAAAATGGGTACCAGGGGCTTTAAGAGGTTTTATACAGTCAGGGGAAGCGAAACAATGGTTAAAAGTGCAAAAGAAGTGAATTAACGCATTTGCCAAAGGTTTTATTAAAACGTCTGAATCTGCATTGAATGTAGGTCTTGTCTAGTGGGAAGTGGTTTCAGAGTTTTAAATGGATGAAAAACGGTGGTTATCGTGTGGCTAACAAATGATTAGTGGTTTCAAAAAAACCCACGTGATCCAAATAGGAGAGGCCCCATGGAGGGGAGGGGTCGATGGGAAACCACCCATTTCGTGTGGCTTTGGCTGTCGAGCAGTCGGGCATGTTTTTCACGTGATATCATCCTTCTATCGTCGGATCAAGAATTTTAAAGAGAACGGTGAGGATTTTTTCGAGAATTGCATAGAAATGGAAAGGTGGGACCAAGTCTAATTATATGCAGCGGAACGGTTAATATGTGGTGGGGGGATATATAATGGTTTTAAACATATGATAATGCTTGAATCAATATCAAAAGGCGCAGGCTTTTATACATAAGTGACTATGGTTCTAGAATATTATAAAAATAATTTAATTGATTCAAAAACTTTGGAATAGATGGTTATAAGTGAGGGTAGCAATATGGTTTTTAAAACATTTGTGAGATGTTCTAATAAACATATGCGGGGAGGATTTTCATTTATTATATAGTATTTAAACTTTTTTGAATAGTTTAAAGACCGTAGGGGCGGGGTATTTGAACAACGATATTTTTTAGACCAAAGGGCTTATAATTTGGGGTATTTATTTGCGCATATGGATAATATACTTTGGTCTTAAACATTATAATAGTGGGTTTTTTGGGGGTTTTTTTTTAAAGATAAGGGAATTAATAACTAGGAAAGGGTATTTCTTAGGGATTTAATAAAATATGTTACAGATTAATATGAAAGGGTAGTATAATAAAACAAAAATTCATATTATCTCCAAGTATAGTATAAAATCAAGTATAGCTCATCTTTATATTTCTTTCACTAATACTTAGGACAAATGTGCTTTTTCTGGGTTTTTATGAATGCTTATGGAGGGATGAAGTTAATTACTCTAGGGTTACAATTTTACTAAGCAAGAATGTCTTCTTACTTAGGAAAAAGGGGTTTTAATGCATGAATGAAGGGTAAATCGTGATAAATGAGGATTTAACATAAGAACTCAATATTTTTAACTAATCAGTCATAGAGCCTTGGGTCCGGTCCCAAAAAAACATAGAGAAATGCTCTGAGCCTATTTGACTGATAGCTTAGAATATTGAATATTCATAGGGGAGGGGAAATTAGTGATTTTTCCCGATGATGTATTATTTACATGATTTCTCCACTACTTTCTACCTTCCCAACTTCTATTTCTAACAGTTTTTCTTCATTTTGGAGGTGCATTTAAGCTTGCAACCTTTTTTCTTTCAAACCATAAAAACTCTCTAGATATACCTTATTTCATCCAAGGGCTCAAATTAAACTATTGAGCACCTCATTATTCTCTACCTATCTACTGATTTGTCAAGTTTAAATTGTTTGACAAATCTTTATTCTCTATCTAAACATGAAATTGAAAACATGAAAAGTTAAGATTAATTTTTTTAACTGATCATGGATTATGGAATTTATTGACAATTTTCACATAATAATCATTCTTTCAATTAAAATAAAAGTAGTGACATTTGAACTTGCTCACTTTCAAGTTTTATTTTCATCTCTTTTCCTTTTGGGGTATATATTTTTCTAAGTCATTTGTTTTTTTCTTTTAGGACTTTTACCCTCTTTTTGATTTTTTATTATTTTTGATCTTTTCAAAATATGGGAAATCAACTTGCAGAAAGCAAGGTATGTACATATTTACAAGACTTATCAAAGTCAATTCACAATTTTATGAACCATATTATTATAGGACCCTAACAGTGGCTCCACATGGGGATTACATTTCCTGGTGAAATATCAAGAACTCTGAGACTAGTAGCCTTTGAAATTTGACTGTGATGATCTTGTAAATGTCTTTTGATATCTGCAACTTATTCATATTTATGAAATTCACATTTCAAAGCTTAGGGCCTTCTCTTTGGGCTTCAACTTTGCTAATAAAACATCTAATCCAATTTAAACTTTGCAATGTATATGTGAAATGATCAAAGTAAATAAAAACTAACTATTGGTTAACTCAGGTGAGTAGTAATGCTTCAACATTCTACCATTAACTGGTCCTTCTTGCAGATTTGTTTCATCCAATTCGTAAAAAAAAAAAAGCATTATTACCTCTATATTCATAAATTACATAAGTTCCTTTCCATAGAAAATCAAATTTTCCATGTTTTCTTTTGTCTTCTCTTCTAGAATCCCATTTTAACACTTTATCTCCTATGTGAAAATCATCCTCTTAAGTCTTTTTATCATATATTTTCTTGATCTTATCTTGAATGACTTGAGATTTGACATAAACTTGTTCCCTTGTTCCCTTGTTTGTTGCAAGTGAATAGTTTGATTTATCCTTCTTTCAATGTCATTTGTTTCAACCTGTGATTCTTGGATAATTTTCATCACTGGTACACCTAGGGAGGAAGGAAAAGTAGCATCCATTCCATAAACTTGTTTGTAAGGTGTAATACCAATGGATTTTTTAGTAGTAACTCTATCTCCCCATAAGGCACTGACTAACTTCTTATTCCAAGTCTCTTTATTGTCTTCAAGTAATTTTTTGATGATATTTACAAGGCTTTTGTTTGAGGATTCAGCTAGGCCATTACCTTGGGGGTAATATGTAGTAAAGAGGCCTAGGATAATATGGTATTTGTGGCAAAAGTCATTCATTTTCTTGGATTTCAATGTTGCTGCATTTTCAGTAATTATCTTTTGAGGGCACCCAAATCTTGAAAGAATGTTGTTTTCAAGGAAGGAAATAATGACAGTATCTGTGGATTGTCTGGAGGGTATGGCTTCAATCCACTTGGTAAAATAATTAGTGGCTGTCAAAATCCACTTATGTTGGCCTGAAGAGGGAGGGTGAATTTCACCAATGAATTCTAAACCCCATTGTTGAAATGACATTTCAGTTGAAATAGGCTTTAAAGGGAGGGGTAATAATTTCTTCTTACCCTAAAAAATTTGGCACTTATGACAGGAAGTAATATATTTTTTGACATCAGCAAACAAGGTAGGCCAGTAAAAACCAGCTCTCAGGATCTTCTCTGTAGTATTTTTCCTGTATAAATGTCCTCCGCAATCACCTGAATGAAATTCTTCAAGTATTTTGTCAGCTTCTTCCTTTAGTAAACAATTTAATAATATCCCACTATGATCTCTCCAAAAAAGTACATTATCTAAGATACAAAATCTTACTGCTTTAAGTTTTAAAAATATAGCTTTGGTTCTTTAAAATCCAAGAGGAGATTGTACATTTTGCAGTACAAATATAATACTATATACCAAGGTGAGTGTGAAAAGGCTTCACTGATCAGTGGAATTTCCATCTCTTCTTGATCATTTACTTTAGCAATAAAATTTATGTCTAGGGCATTACAATTGGATTCAGCCATAAGTTTGGCTAATCCTTGACCTTTAATGATCTTGGTGGGTTTTATCTCTATGTCATATTACAAGATAGTGGAAATCCACTTACCTCTTCTTCCATCAAGACCATCTCGAGTAAGAATGTATTTAACTACAGAATTTGGGACATAGGCAATAATATGTGAGTAGAGAATATAAACTCTGAAGTCTTTAATGGCCTTAACCAAGGCTAGGGCTTGTTTTTCCATAATATTGTACTTAAAAGGGGCATCTCTATGGGCTTTACTGAAAAAAGCTATGGGTTGTTCAAATCCTTGGTCATTTTTCTACAGTAAGACTGCAACAATGGTGTGTTCTGAAGAAAATGAAAAAATCATGAAATTTTTCTTAAAATCAGGACTTGTTAGGACTGCAATTTTGGTTAAGGTTTATTTGATAGAGTCAAATTATTGTTTAGCCTCAATATTCCATCTAAGAACTGAATATTGTTTGAGCATGTTATTAAATTATCTAATTATCTCAGCTAAATTAGATATAAATCTTCTTAAAAAAATTATCTTACCTAAAAAGGCTTGTAATTCTTTGATGTCTCTTGGTGGGTTGATGTTTAGAATTGCTTCTATCCTAGCAGGATCTATTCTAATTCCCTCTTTTGAGATTATATGTCGAAGTAACTTACCTTCTTCTAATCCAAATAGAATTTTCTTAGGATTTAAAGAGATGCCATATTTCCTACACTTAATAAAAACTTGTCTCAAATGATCCAAGTGTTCATTATATGTTTTGGAAAACAAAGTAATGTCATCTAAGTAAATTACTAAGAACTCATGTATTTTCTTTGAAAAAGCTATGTCCATAGCCCTTTGAAAGGTTGCTCGTGCATTCATTAGACCAAAAGGCATTTTTACATACATAAAAGTGCCCCAAGGAGTAGTAAATGCTATTTTAGCTTGGTCTTCTTCTTGAACTAGTATCTAGTTGTATCCTAAAACACCATATAATAATGAAATCCTTGAAGAACCTACTACCCTTTGTAATATGTGGTCCATTTTAGATAAAGGTTAATTATCCTTTAAGGATACTTTGTTAAGATTTCTAAAGTCCACACACAATCTAATTTCTCTGGTTTTCTTTCTTGTTGGGACTAAGTTGGAAACCCAATTAGAATATCTGATTGGTGCAATGATCTAGGCATCATACATTATTTTAACTTATTTTTCAATCAAAGGTAATAGCACAAGTTTAATCCTTCTCAAATTTTGTTTGAATGGCTTTTGATCTTCTTTTATTGGAATTTTATGTTGGATTATGTTTGTATCATAAGATTTTAAATTTTCATAAATCCAAACAAACATATCTTGATATTTCTTTAAAATCTCAATATATTTATCCTTTTCATGTTGAGGTAAAATTTTGGACAGTTTGATTATCTTTGTTTTAACTCTGTACCAATATTACATTCTTCTATGTCAGATCTTACTAGCTCCATTTTTTATTTTCTAGCTACATCATTGGAGTAAAAAATATCCTCTAAGGGGGTTAAAACTTTAGGTAAAAAATTATCCTTAAGATTCAATATATCTGATTCATCTTCAATAATTTCTTCAATCTCTACTTTCTCTAAGCTATCTATGTCAGCTTGACTAAATCTAGTTGGTTTATCAAACTTTATTTTACTTACATCTAAGTCATTTAAATCTATTTCACAATCCAAATCATGATTTATTGTTCAATCTGTATCTATAATATAATTCTAAAATTCTCCTTCATTGTTCATAAACTTGTAAATATGTTCATCCTGAGAAAAAAATTGCCAATACTTAAGATTATCTAGAATTATTGGCCTATGTTTGACTTCAGCAGTATATCTGTGATTAGGTTGAAATGGTAAATTGCATGTACTGGCAAAAGTTGCGAGACAATGAGCTTGTATATTTTGCTTTCTAGGTATAACAACAAAACTACATTCCAATAAATCATTAGTTAAATCTATGACAGTGTCTCTATATCTGCTTAGTCTAGCATTGTAAACAGAATAAAATCCATTTACTTGTTTTATGATCAAATATGAATCTCCCAAGATAAAAGTTCGTTTTCCTCCCGAGTTCCTAATGATTTGGAGTCCTAGGATGAGGCTTCATACTCAGCCATATTATTTGTAAATTTTAAAATTTAGCCTAAAAACATGACCTTCAAAATGATTGGTATCCAGATTTTTTATCCAGACTCCTGCTCCTGCTCCTAACTTGTTTACTAAACCATCAAAGTCTAAATGCCATTGAGATTCATGAAAAATGTTATCATTGTTTGGTACTCTCTTTTTATCTACTAGTTCAGTTTGGATTTCATTTGTTTCAGAGTTACATAGGTTAAGAGAATCAAGGTCAGTTGGTGTAGATTAAATTGGGTAGTTTATAGATCTTTCAGTACTACTAACCATGTACTTCATTAATGTTTCCCTACATAACCTTTTAGGCTGGCCAAACACTGATATAGTAGCATAAGACATGTCCAATTGTAGAGATCCATACAACTTGTCTCCCCATGAACAAGAAATAGCATACCATATTTTGGTGGGATATCAGCTACTACAATGTCCATTAATATACTCTTACCATGGTATTGAACTAGTGTTACACACAAATCCTTGATTAAACCTAAGCATTTAACTTTACTGGAATCAAAAGAAAATAGATCTTTGTATGGCCTTGCAATTTCTAGATTCAGAGTTTCCATGATGGATTTAGGCATTAGATTATGGGAAGCTCCTGAATCTAGCATTGTGTTATGTAGAATTTTATCATGAATGGTGAGACTGGTATAAAATGGAGGAACTCCACCATCTGCATATTTTCCATTCACATCTGGGCCAAAAATCAACTCTGGCTGATCATCAATTAGATTTATGGAGTCTTCTCCATCATTCATATTTAATGTTTCAGTTATGGTTGATTTACACAAGTCATTTTTTACCAATTCAGTCAAAGGAATTGGTATTTTAAGCTTTTCAATTTCTGATTGTATGTTAAATGCAAGTTGAGTTTTATTGATTTGAATCAATTCTTCTATGGCAACTGTAGTTTGTGTTGGTTTGTCTTGTTTTTCTACGGTTGTTTTTTCATTTTCAATTGTTTTAGGATTATCTGTTTGTGTTTCTTGTGTTTTACTACTTCTAACTTTCTTTTTAGGGATTGTTTGTGAAGTAGTAGATGTCCTTTCAGACTTAAAATTATCAGCAGATGTTTTTGAAGTAACAATTTTTAGATCTACTATTTTAGGATCAACATAAGGTTTTTGGGATCTAAATTTGTTGTTTTTACTGAATTAGAAGCTTTAGCAGCAATAGATTTTTTTGAATCTTTTGCAGCTTGAGAAACTTCATTAGTAATATCAACAATTTTAGGGCCTGATGCTTTTTTAGGACTAGAAATGTTTTGGGAGGAATTTGAGTTTTGCTTATTTTCCCTTGGGAGAATTTGTAGAACTTTTGTTTTAGGGGCTTCTAATATTTTCTAATTCTAAGTTTGGGAAGTTTTCTTAGTAGAAGAATCATTGGTTTTATTGTTTCTAAGGTTATATTGACTATGTATTTCATTTATTTCATAATCATAACCTTGCTTATAATCAAAGGATTCACTAGAATCTAATTTAAGTTGTTGAAGTTCAAACAATTTGATCTTCTTGAGTAAGGAAAATAGTATTATTGTCATATATTCCCATTAGATTAATTGTATCCTCCTCATCATCATTATTATTCTGAGAAATTTCAGCATAGTTCTCTTCAAATGGTGGCCTAATTGTTTGTTCTGTGGATGTTTCTTTTTCTTTTCCAGAATTTATGTTTTTTCTAAAATTGGGAATTCTGATCTGTTGTTGGTTATCCCACTGAGGTCTTCTCTCTATATTACCTAGTCCATCAATCACTCTTTCTAAATTTTTAGCTATAACATCCATTTTTTTATCTGAATTAGCATTTTCTTCTTTAATGGTCACTCTTCTTTCATTTCTAAGTCTACCTTTTTTTGGCTAGAATGCTCACTTCTACACTAACTGCATCAGTTTGAATTTTTTCTAAGGTGTATGCATCTCTTTCCGTTAATTGGTAACGCATATCTATGTCAAATCGATCATGGAATTTGAGCAGAACGGAATAAGGAGTAGGTTTAAGATTTGCAAGGATAGAATTATAGACACTATTATATCTGGTGAAGTAATCTTGGACTGACTCATTTGGAGCTCTTTTCAAAGAATCAAATTCAGACAAAATTTGGAGGGGGTTCTTTTTATTTTCCCATTTATTAAAAAAAAATTAAAAAAGATAGCTAAATCAGTCACACTACCAGCAGCTAAATCCTTAAACCACTTCTTAACTGCTCATGATAAAGTTTGAGCAAACAGTCTCATTTGAACATCTGAATCATCAATTCCATAAATTTCAAAGAAGTCTGTCATCTTAGCAATGTGTTGTTGAGCAGTATATTGAGTAGTGCCATCAAACAATGGTATTTTATTTTGATAGTCTTGTGGCATATCATGAAGCTGATGTGGTAGGACAAGGGGAGCATATCTTGCATCCATAGCTTGAAACTTAGCTTGGCTAGGAGGTAAGCTAGAACTACTTGGAGCTGTGCTAGCATTGATAGTAGATGAACTAAATTTTGTATTTGATGCGCTGGGGAATGATGATGATGTATTTAAGAAATCAAAAGGTGAACTAATGGATATAGTGGATGAAGTGATTGGTGGAAATAACACTCTAGGTTGTAGAGGTAACTTAGGGATAAATGGATCTGTAGATGAGTTGGTGGTAGAATTTATGAATGATGTAATAGCATACCGAGATGAATCTCTAGTTGGAATTATTGTAGTGTGTAATAGAGAAACGGGAGGTCTGTTTGCATAAGTCAATAAATGAGCTAATTCAATAGCTTCATCAATATCCTTTTAGAATAGTAACATTAATCTATTCAACTTTGGTCTGATATTCAAATTTCTTAGATTTAGAACTTACTGCAATAGATTTATGTTTTGTATTAAAAAATGAAGTAAAAGTAGGATCTAAAACAACAGTTTTTAAATCACTCTCAGATTTACTTTTAAATAAGGAATGCTCAAATTCCAGATCAAAATTAATATCTTACAAACTTACTAATTAAAATGGTAATTAATTGACTCTTATTAATGATATTTCAGCCTCTAAGTTTTTTTTTTGTTTTTTCTTTTTACCAATTCGGTCTGGGCTATCTACTGTAACAACAGGCTTAGGATCCGGGTTAGACCCGGTATAGTAGGTTTTCCTAGAAGCCATAATTACAATTTTTCAATATCCACAACATATAAAAGAAATCTTAAAGTAAAAGGATGAATTAAATGATTCCTTTAAGACTAATTTTATGACTGAGAACTGGTTATATCCCTAGTGTGGTCGCTAACAATGTTATCACTCCGGTAAATTCTTAAGTTGTGAGATTTTCATTTTTAGTCAAAGAATACTAGAGGTAACCACAAACCTACTTCAAACACTAGGATCTAGCCTTACTAGGGTTCAGAGAGGGATCTCTCTTTCAAATTTATCTTTTTTTAAATTTTTGAATATTAAGCTAATTATTAAAGTGCAATTTTGGTTTGGTTTTTTTGGATTTGGTGGGAAAATTTCACTTGGAGGGTAGATAGAGGAAAATCTACCTCTCCATTGGGCTATGGAGTCTAAGTCAAGCTAACAGAACTGGGATCAAGGCCTAAAAGTTCAAATTTCTATAGGGCAAGATAGATAACCCTTGGAGATCTTGGAAAAATGGTTTTTGAGATGGTATGATCGGGATAAAGGGCACTTAAGAATCCTTAAAACCGGAAAAGGGAAGTAGTAGATAGAGGTCAAACAGGAGAGGGAGAAATTAAGGGTTCCCTACACCGAAAATCAGAAGAAAACAAAGAAATGATAACTAGTTAAATACAGGGTGCTATTAACATGTCCTGTAGTAATACTCCTAGTTATACACTCAAATTTAGAATTAAAACAAAAATGTATGCATGTAACAAAATAAGATAACAATGACACATTTTAGAGAGTACTTCACTCCAGATAGCTTATCACAGGGATCCTGAAGTATGATGCCAAATAGTTAATCCAGTGATCTGAAATTGTGTGAACAAAGTATTTCTTATACAGAGATTGACAGTAGGGGCTTTTACTGGTTATTTCACCTTTACTAGAAAGGATGAAACCAGAAGCTTCTGGCCCTCTTACTGGCTCTGCCTAAAGAAATATAATGTAAACACTAAATAGATCTGATCAATAAAAGTATTTGTTTATGTGAAAAGTATTCATTAATCAAAATTTTATGTGTGAATAAGCAAGTTCAAATATTCTGCAATGGAAGTAATGTGGTTTGAAGTGAAACTAATGAGTTGTGATCACTGTATAAGTCTAATTGGGAAAAGTGGACTTATGAAAGTTACTATTTAATGTAGTAAAATCTGAAATATAACAGCAAAAATGCACAGTATAACAATAAGCATTTGTGTAAGCAGTTCACCCCTCTCTTGGGCTACCTCTGCTGAGTCCAAAAGCCTCTAAATAGGCTTTTCCCTCTTTCATTAATGTTAAAATTAAAAATTACACTCTGTAGAAAGCCTCAAAAGGAAAATTTAGCTGCAAATTTAGAAACAAAGGACTAAAATCAGTATAAATCGACTATTCATTCACCTCCAATGGATGAGTATAGTCCAACACAACTGATCTTTCACTAGGCCCTAGTGGCTTCACTACAAAAATCACTGATAAAATCACTGATAAAGCGCCCTGAAGGCTCTGCAACCTATCCCAACAGCTCCCGAATGCTTCAATACCCCAAAATCAAAAAATATTTCGTCCCAAATGGACTTTCCTAGCCAAAGTTATGGCTAACTGAAGTTTTTGCCCAGTGTCACCTAGAAAAACTCCACTAAATGTGGAGAACTGGAGTTAACTCCAGTTAAATATGGTGACGGGCGCTAAAATTGGGGAACCACCAAAAATGCCGCTGAATATGAGGTGCTAACGGATAAGCCCCCATGTGGCCGCACCGATCGGACTTCATTTACAAACTTAGAGTTCAATGCGGCATTCGATAAGGTTTTAAATCTGCATATTTAATGGGTTCCACTCCTCCCGCCAGTCCACGGGACCACGACCCAACAGGAATGTGCGCCGATTTCATTGACTCCCGGTTCTGAGCCATGGGTTCTATGATGAGGCAGTTGGCCCCCTTTCGGGCCCACCCAATTCAAATTGAAAGGTTTAAATATAATTTTGTGCCATATATAAACAAGAACCACATCATCGCCCAACGGTTAGGCCGCTCGGTTGTTACCGTGCCCACCCGGGTTCAAATCCTGTCGTGTGCACATAAAATTTTGAAACGCCTTTTCGTTCCACCTTGGGGCCAAGTGGTGGCCTCTGAGCTGGCCACGTGGTGCCCTGTGATTGGGCGCTTGCAGAATATTTTGTAGAATATTCTGTGGAATATTCCTTTTTTAATAAAATAATTTTTTATAAAGTCAAATTTTGGCCATTTTTTTAACTGAAATTGGAAAACTTCAAAGCTGAATATCTTTCTCATATGGCGTCGGTTTTTAGTGCCGTTTACGTCTATAGGATCATTCTCCCGAGCTCTTTCCAGCCGTTCTGGTTCGAACCAATTTTGATCAACTTCATTTTTAAGCATTTTTCTACAAGAGACTTGATCTCCTGATCATCTAGTCTGCTACTCAAAATTGAAATCCAATGCCTTCAAGTCAACAAAATATCTATATTAATCTCCAAAAATTTTATTCCACACCAAAATACTTCAAAAGAGTGAAGTATTTATACATAATTTTTTACAAAATATCCTAGTTGACTTCTAGGAATTAACATAGGAAAGTAAAATATCTTACAACAATAATAGTGACAGTTGATTAACAAATCAACAAGTTGTCCTATTTTATTCAAAATAAATAGAAATTGTTTTAAGATAAGGAGTAGCTGGCTGCTTATGTGTCCTCTTTGCTGGCTCTTTAGATATTTTTCAGAATTTAACTTTCCTTCACTGATACTCTTTCTCACTTATACTCTTTCACTTCGGATACTCTTTAACCTTCAGTCAAATTGCTTTACTACTGTAAAATCTGTTTTGATAGTGAAATCAGTAAACATATTTTTTCTTCTTCATTTGCTTGTTTTTCTTTCTTCATAGCAAATCAGTCAATGCTTTCCAATCCTCATTTTTAGGAATTTGAATATTTTTTAGTTTCCTGAAATTATCATCAACCTCAGTGTACCTAGAAAATGTGGGCTTGATGACAAATAAATGCTTGATCTCATACTCCAAATAAAACAAATCTTCAAATCTTTTAAGCAATACTTTTCCTGTGGGAATGCCTTGACCTATTGGCTTGTTCACCTGCTCCTCAACATGTTCTCTTATATTCTTTTCTTAATCATTTTCATGCATTAACTTATCATTAATAACCATGATATCAGGAAGTCCCTTTTGCCTTAAATTGGTGAATTTAACCATGAATCTGGTTATAGAAGTATTCATTCCTTCACATTTCTCTTTAAGCTACCTCATCAAATTTATTTTGGTGGTAACTTTCCTAATTTCTAGGATAGTTGTTTTCCTGTCATTGATTTTTAATTATTCTAGTTCCTGTTTATTCTTGCTATTGAGGAAATTGATTAATCTTACATCCTGTTCTGGTTTATCAGCTAAATCAGCTTGTTCCTTTTGGATCTCTACTTGGGCTGCCAATAATAACTCTCTCTACTCAAAAATCACTTGAATTGAAGGCCATAAATCATGGATGGCTTCAATTACATTATTCCATAGGTAATTTTTTATGTAAGATATCTGATCTTTGAGAGTTAATTCTTTTTGTCGCTTCTTTACTTCTTCACTCAATCCGTGGGCATTTTGTTCATGTATTTTAGCATCTATCTGAGTTGATTTGTTTGTCTTCTCAAGATTTTGAATTATCTTTGTCAATATTTTGATTTCATTGGTCTTCAAGGACATCTCTTCCATTACTTTTACTAGTTGACTGCTTTAATATATAGGTGGAAACATCATTGTAGAGGATTCAATTACTAAAGTTGTTGAAGAAGTCACTGGCACTGTAGTGGCCAGTGGCTCTTTGGGTGCCAATTTTTCTCCTAAATTTGAAGGCACTACTGCAGTGATGACTGGGATGAATCTGGGAATCACTTGTTCTTTAACTGTCTCCTTTTCTTGGACAATTTTGTACCTCCATTTCCTTAATTTGAGCTGTCAATTGAAGTATCAAACTCATCATTTCATATTTTTCCTTTTGATCCTGTAAAAATTCCTTTGTCTGAGGATGCTCACTTTGAGGAAGTTTGAGTTGTTTCCTCAAGGCAGCTATATCCTCATTTTTATTTTTAACCAGTGCTTCTACTGCTTTGATGTTTGTAGGATCATATCCTACCTATAATACTAAATCTTCTAAGGCCTTTATCCTTAGATCCTTTGCATATAATGAAGCTTTATCCATCGTCATTTCATCTCGCATATTAGGTATGGTATTTTGAAGCTTATGAAAACTCATAGCTTTTTTTGTGATTGTGGAATATAACATCTTTGAGGTTTTCCTATGAAACTCAATTTGATTTAATTCATGGATTTTATCTGTAACTACTTCCATATCAAATTTCCTATAGTCAGCAACTGTCTTTGGAACTGATACTATGGGCTGTAATACTAACATAATCAATTTTTTAATTGAATATTCAAATGCTGATAGAAATATTTTTTGATTACCTAGCTTTTTCTTAAGAAATGAGAATATATTTCAACTTTGATTTCCTCATTCTTCAACTTGATTTGCCTCTATTTCTCCTTAATATCTAAATCCTTTTCCTCAACTGAATATGAGGAAGAAGCCTCCATAATTTTCTTCCATTCCATTATCTGTGCATCTTCATTATTTATTTGTTTTTCATTCTGATTTGGCTCACTAATGATTACAGTGGCTACATTGGTCTCTGGTTGTTTAGTGTTGGTATTCAAGGTCTGTGTTCCTTCAACATCTATTGTTACTTTACCTTTAGCTGACGTATCCAGTTTTGGCCTCTTGTTGTAAATGATTTTAAACTTTGTTTCTATTGTAGTCTTTGCAGTATAAGCTCCCTCTTCTCTGATTCACTTAGTGGATGTCTCTAGCTGTTTGGAAATTTCCAAAGTGTGACTAGTATTCCTTTGGTTTACTGCATTTGTTAAAGTGTTTTCAACCCACTCAATTTGATTAGAAAACTTCTCTATTTCTGGCTTTGATTCATGGATAAAGGGTGTAAATTTACAATTTACCCTTAGTTTACTTAAGATCCCTTGTGGATCATAATTCCATGGGAAAATTTCTTCTAATTTATATTCCAGTACTTGACTTGCTGCTTCATTTTCTGCATCTCTGTGATTACATAAGAAAGGCCCAATTTGATTTTTGAGTTTGAATTGGGTCTTCTTTTTTGCTGCCATTAAATTAATTGAATCTGAATTTAGGATCTTCCTAATGTACTCTAAGCCGAATATCCTCATTGATGGATGCTTGGGTAACTTGTAAGGAAACAAGTTAGAACCAAAAAATTTGATTTCATTGAATTTATCATACAAATACCAATCACCTACTTTGATCTGCTCCGATGGATGAAATATTTTCTTCATTTCCTCACTGATTCTAGGCTGCTCTATTTTTGTCAATATGGTGATCAATGGATGTAAAAAAAACTCTGCAAACTCTGAATAATTGAATTGTGTGCCTTCTTTTCTAAGTATATATGTCCAAAAGATAACTGATAGAGGTTTTCCTTCTATATCCAACTTTTGAAGTGAAATTGGAAAGCTTTCTTATTGAAAGAATAGAAACAAGTGGAAAATATAGGAGGTATATCTTAATACTCCTTCAAGCTGTAAATTAGTCAATTGATTGTGGATACTATCAACAATGAAGCCAACATAGTCAAATATAACTGAAGGTGGTTGACCTGGAGAAAAGGTGGACAAAAATCCCAAGATAGACTCATTAGTGTGCTCATCAGTGACATACCCAAGTATGAAGGAAATCATGGAGATTACATGCTTTGAACCTTCAGGGAACTTGGAAGTTGAATATGGAGGGTTTAAATTGGGAATTTCAACATGTAGGGGCATAAAATTCTGAAAAATCATAAACCTTTTAGGAAAGTCTAAGCCAATGTATAGCTTAGTGAGTGCTTCAATGGACAAAGGGACTGCTTGGGGGTTTGGTTGAAGTTGCAACATTTGGTTTATTGACTCTGCAGTGATGGTAAATAGGACCTCTTTATTTACATTCACAATAGCTCTTTGTTAAGAAATATATTACCGGTGACATAATCTAATAACTTCTTGACAAGGGTGATTCAGGGGGACTACATATTTGTGTAAATTGGATTCCCAAATATGAACTTCTTCATGATCATCTAAAGCTTTTTCAAAACACCAGTTGTGGATATCTAGGAGGTTGAATTCAACTATGGGATTAGCTATATTGTAGTCAATATCATCTACGAGAATACGTTCAATATTAATAACTTGAGGTTGAAATGGATTGACAATCATTTCAGTATTTGGAGTTATGGTAGGAGTAGTTTTAGGAGCTTTTGAACCCTCAGGCTTGTTTACACTCTGTTTTTTAGGCATTTTGATTGGATTCTAAGAATTTAAACTATTTGCAGAGGCAGTTTTACTATAAGAGAGGCTTGATTGGGAAAATTTAGCAAAATAGAATGTATTTTTGGACTTTATGCTCAATTAGGTTTCTCAAATAAGTTTTGAGGCTTTAAAAACTGGTATAAAACAGAAAATACGGGTTTTTTGAGTTTTTGACTGAAAAATGGGCTAAAACTCTGTTGAAAAAGGATTTATAGAATATTAGGGCACCTGCAGAGGATTTCTGGCCTTTTAGAGCTTGAAATTGATCATTAAATTGTGAAAAAACTGATAAATTTCCTTGAAAATATCCTACAGCAGACAACTAGGGGTACTGGAAAAATTTTGCCAGAGTTTGGACTGTTTCTGGGACTTTTGGGCAATTTAATTTCTTAATTTCTTGATTTTGAACTTATTCTTTTTCTTTTAAAAGGCTTTTTGAATTTATTTGCAGGTTTGAATCTTAGAAGAATACTTGTTCGAATGCAGGTATCGCCTTTTAAAAGGGTTTCTTCAATATCTTGCTAAATTGATGGCTTTCAGTGGTTGATCTAGAGCAATGTGCAGCTCCTTCACTGTCTTCACAGGTTTATTTGGTGAATTTAGGAGGTTTTGGGCATAAAAATGAGTACCACGGGCTTTAACAGGTTTTATACAGTCAGGGGAAGTGAAACAATGGTTAAACACGCAAAAGAAGTGAATTAAAACATTTGCCAAAGGTTTTATTAAAACATATGAATCTGCATTGAATGCAGGTCTTGTCTGGTGGGAAGCATTTTCGGAGTTTTGAATGGACGAAAACCAGTGGTTATCACGTGGCTAACGAATGGTAAGTGGTTTCAAACAAAACCCATGCGATCCAATTAGGAGAGGCCACATGGAGGGGAGGGGTCGGTGGGAAACAACCCATTTTGAGTGGCTTTGGCTGTCGGGCGGTCAGACATGTTTTTCACGTGATATTATCCTCCAATCGTCAGATCAAGAAGTTTAAAGTGAATGGTGGGGATTTGTTCGGGAATTGCATCGAAATGGAAAGGTGGGACCGGGTATAATCATATGTAGCCGAAGGGTTAATATGTGGTAGGGGATATATAATGGTTTTAAACATATGATAATGTTTTAATCAATATGCAAAGGCGTGGGATTTTATACATAAGTGTCTATGGTTCTTGAACCTTAGAAAAATAATTTAATTCGTTCAAAAACTTTGGAATAGATGGTTATAAGCGGGGGTAGCAATATGGTTTTTAAAACATTTGTGAGATGTTCTAATAAACATATGCGGGGAGGATTTTAGTTTATTATATAGTTTTTAAACTTTTTTGAATAGCTTAAAGACCATAGGGGTAGGGTATTTGAATAACGATAGTTTTTAGACCAAAGGGCTTATAATTTGGGGTTTTTATTTGCACATATGGATAATATACTTTGGTCTTAAACATTATAATAGTGGGTTTTTTTGGGGTTTTTTTTTAAAATATAAGGGAATTAATAACTAGGAAAGGGTATTTCTTAAGGATTAAATAAAATATGTTAAAGGTTAATATGAAAGGGTAGTGTAATAAAAAAAAAATTCATATTACCTCCAAGTATAGTATAAAATCAAGCATAACTCATCTTTATATTTCTTTCACTAATACTTAGGATAAATGTGATTTTTGTGGGTTTTTATGAATGCTTATGGAGGGATGAAGTTAATTACTCTAGGGTTACAATTTTACTAAGAAAGAATGTGTATTTACATAGGAAAAAGGGGTTTTAACGCATGAATGAAGGGTAAATGATGATAAATGGGGATTTAACATAAGAACCCAATATTTTTAACTAACCAGTCATAAAGCCTTGGGTCCAGTCCCAACAAAAGTCATAGAAATGCTCTGAGCTTGTATGACTGATAGCTTAGAATACTGAATACTCTAGGGGAGGGGAAATTAGTGATTTTTCCCAATGATGTATTATTTACATGATTTCTCCACTGTTTTCTACCTATCCAACTTCTATATCTAACATTTTTTCTTCATTTTGCAGGTGCATTTAAGTTTGCAACCTTAAAATATTTTCTTTCAAAGTATAAAAATATCTAGATCTACCTTATTTCATCCAAGGGTTCAGATTAAACTGTTGAGCTCCTCATTATTCTCTGACTATCTACTGATTTATTAAGTTTAAACTATTTGAAAAATATTTATTCTCTATCTAAAACATGAAATTGAAAACATGAAAATTTAAGATTAAATTTTGTAACTGATCATGGATTATGGCATTTATTGACACTCTACACATAATCATTATTCTTGCAGTAAAAATAAAAGTAGAAGCATTTGAACTTGCTCACTTTCAGGTTTTATTTTCATCTCTTTTTCTTTTGGGGTATATATTTTTCTAAGTCCTTTGTTTTTTCTTTTAAGACTTTTACCCTCTTTTTGATTTTTTATTATTTTTCATTTTTTCAAAATATGGGAAAACAACTTGCAGAAAGCAAGGTATGTACATATTTACAAGACTTATCAAATTCAATTCAAAATTTTATGAACCCTATTATTATAGGACCCTACAGGACACAGACCGTGGATGTTGAAAACACCACATTCCGATGTCGCCACTGCCATCAAACAGGGCACCTTTAGAATACGTGCGCCACGTTCCTCACCAAAAAGAAGAACACCATTCTCAAGTCAAAATCCAAAGGCTGGAAACCATTTGATCCACCCCCCATGGATGACATAGAGTCCTTCAGCTTGGATGAAGAGGAGATTGAAGCAGAAGGGAAGAATCTAGAGCACACGAAGGACACACCTTCAGCTAGTCTTGAGGATCCCTCTGAACCTCTGATTTCGCAGAAACACACTCATGAGTCTTCCTCATCTGATTCAGACAAGGAGACTCCACCTTCAACACAGAATAGTTTACAAGTGGTTCATGCCCATCCGCGCCACAATCGCTAGGTCAAAGTAAGTAAGAAGAAAGGGAAAAAATATCGTATAGAAGTTTTGACCCATTCTGGGTAGACTCCTATGTCTAGCCCACTGATTCTTGTTATCCCGTGTGATCTTTTTTGTGATCCTTTTTCTTAGTCCATGGTTACTCTTCGGTACTGAGGTTGATAGTTTATCATTTTTGGCTCCCTGATATTCAGCTTCTCATGATTGTAATCTCACATTGTACTATATGCTTTCTTAATAGAATTAGTCTTATTCAGAAAAAAAAGAATTCCTTCGGTGTATTAATCATTTGTGTTTATAATATCAATGGCTTAAATTTATAATATTAATTATTTCTTGGGTTTATGGATCCCTTGTGTTTATAATAATAATAATCCCTTGGATTTATTAGAGCCCAATATTAAGTGTTAAATATTATTCCTAGGGTTTAATATTAATCATTTGTTTTCTAATTTGATTCCTTGGGTTTGTTGATCCTTTATGTTTATAATATTTATGCGTTGGGTTTACTAATTGATTGGATTTATAATATAAAACTGATGAGTTTATTAATCATTTCCATTAATAATATTAATAATCACGTGTGTTTGTTAATAGTTGGGTTTAGTTGATATTTTTAATTTACTTAAACTAAATATATAAAAATATTAAGATTTGTTAATAAATATATAAATTATTACGATATTAAGAGGACATATATACTTATTATAAATATTAATAAATACTATTATTATGTGATATTTTAATTATATTATAGTTTTAATTATAACTATTAATATATTGACAAATTTTAATAATATATTATTATTATGTATTTGATCATTAAATAATATAATATTAAATATTTTAATATATATATATATATATATATATATATATATATATATATATATATATTAGTTTAATATATAGTATGCATATAGTTAATATCATTAATATACTACAATAGAATATATAAAATATGTTGAAAATTACATTCATAAATATATAATAATTATTTTGGCAAAATACATATTATTAATAAAAAATAAATGTTATTATTATGTTGTATGTGAATTATATTATTAAAGTTTTAAATATCACTGTTAATATATTATCAAAATTTTATCCAACAACAAATGTTATATTAATATACAAAATAAGGTTAACATAATAAGTATAATTATATAAATATAAAATATCATGGCTATTATTATTTATATAATTATTAATAATTATAAGTAATATATTTTTAACAAAATACATCTTACAACTATTAATGTGGTGGGTGGTGGATATAGATATATTAGAGTATGTCAACTACATTTACCAATATGGTTGTAAATCAATTTCATATATCTCTATCTCTTCATATCAATCACAATGGTAAATGTGATTGTACTAATTATAACATTTTTTAATTACAATAAATAAAAATCTAGATATCATCTTTTCTATATAAAAATAAAGAGAGAAATTAACACATCAACATTTTTAAAAACAATAAATAAAAAACTAAATATTATTATATATATATATATATATATATAATAGAAAAAACCAACACATGAAAAACCACTTAAGCTCAATTTCTCATTGCCATTTTCAATGCTCACAAAGAGAGACACTGACGTAGAAACATTAACATTTTTAATAACAATAAATGAAAATTAAGCTCAATTTGTCATGGCCATTTTCAATGCTCATAACACTGACGTAGAAACATCAACATTTTCAATAACAATAAATAAAAGTCTAAATATCATACTTTCCATATAAATAGAAAGAAACAGAAACATTAATTGAAAAGAAAGAAATGAAAACCAGTATAGCTCAATTTCTCCGGGCCATTTTCAATGCTCATAAAGAGAGAAACTGACGTAGAAACATTATCGTTTTTAATAACAATAAATAAAATTCCAAATATCACCTTTTCTGTATAAAATATAGAGAAAAACATAAACATTAATAGAAAAAGAAACAAATAAAAACCATTTCTCAATTTCTCCTCGCCATTTTCAATGCTCATAAAGAGAGAAACTGGCGGAGAAAACACTTTACTGCCTCTGTCCATGGCTGTATTTGAAACCATTAGACACTGTTCACGTGGACTCATTTGTACCTTTAAAAAGTATGTCCATTCACCAAAATAATATTTTCAAAATTGAACGGTTAGAACTGAGGAGAGATGGGTGCATAGAGCAGAGCTAAGTCTCAATTCATGATTCATGAATAAGAATTGCTTTATCCGGTTTCACATCTTCAACTCAAATCTAAGAGTATTGCCATTCTCAGGTCAAAATATACTGCAATTCTCCGATCTAACTTACAAGAATAAGTGTGATTCGTCATTTTCAAAATCGATGTATCCAAATTTCACCAACTATATTAGCTGTACAAATGGCGAAAATAAGCGTGTACATAAACCTCCTCCGATTAATTGTACTGTAAAACTATTCATTGACAAAAACAGATGAAATATCTCTTTCAGTTTCTGCTTTGTGAATGAAAATGTTAGGGCAGACGGTCTTATTTAAGGAGAGCTTGCACCCTTGAATTTTCACGTTGCACTGAAAGCACTTATGAGCGAGTGGTACCAGGGTAGTAGCTACAGATTCTGTTAAACATGGGCCGGGCTTCATGTTGTGATAACATGGGGGTTAAGAAAGGGCTTTGGAGTGCAGAAGAAGATAGAAAGCTCATGGATTATGTTCAGAAACATGGAATTGGAGACTGGCGTGACATACCGGGTAATTACTCTTCTATGAACATTGGCATGTAATTTTTGTTGGTGTACATGTACATTAGTTATGCCATGTATAACCAATTTTAATTTATATGTTTTATGTATTGATTCTCAATTTTTTATTGTTAAATAAATTTGATTTTCAATTATAAAATTTTTTTTCCAATTTTGGAATTAATATTTTGAAATCAATTCATTTTATTTTTGTTTTTTTCAGTTATAATAAATTTGTGCAATTATTGTTTACTTAGATCTGTATTTAAGCTCTAATAGTTTTATAATTTTTATCAGAGTTTCATGAACATTAAAAAATTTTAAATTTTGGTTTGGTATCTTTATGTGTTATTATGAATTTCCAGAATATTTCAGAATCCAATTACATATCTTTTATTGTTCCAATTACCCATATCCATTAAATTTTAGAATATTCTTAAAATCTAAAATACTCCTAAATGATTATGACTCTCTAACTTACCATGCAATTTAACTACCTGTAACTTCTATACCTCGTGCGCAGGACTTCTGAGGTCTAGTAGGAGTTGTCGACAGAGGTGGATGAATTATTTGAGACCAGACCTCAAACGTGGAAGCCTCAGTCGAGAGGAAGAGAAGACCATCGTTCGACTTCATGGACTTTTAGGAAACAGGTAACTCGGTTAATAGTTTGGAATATATATATTAATTATAGTGCAATTCTGTATAATAAGAATTTCGAGTGCACAAATCTATATTCTACTGCAATTCTGTATAATAAGAATTTAGATTTTCCATTCATAATGGAAATACGTAAAACCTCTACGGTATCGTTTCACCATATATAAATTTCTTTCGTGTCAGAAAGAATTTAAAGCGTATCCTTTCACTATGTACCAAATCTAGAGTATGGAGAAGCACTATTCTTCCCATTGACGACAGTGAAATTTTATGTATGTCTAATATTTCTGCGAATTTTTTCATTCAAATGTGTTTTAATGAAAAAATGTGTTTTAATGAAAAAATTGTTTTTAAAAAGTAATTTTATTTTTCAGAACCTTAGTAAGTTAGTCAGCAATGTGATTGTGTGTTCATATGTTGTGGCTCTTAGCAATGTGATTGCATGTTCATATTGTGGCTAACAAGAGGTGGAAAAAACTTATCTTTAATATTTTATTACCTTTAATTGTGAGAAGTTAGTTTGTTTTGATTTCCTAACTTAACTAGGAATAAAATAGCAAATTGGTTCTCCTCGCTAGGAGAATGGAATAGATCATTAAGATAAGAGAGAATTAGTTTGTTAGAGTGGTTCGAGAGAGAGCTAATAAAAGACAAGAGAACCGCTTTTAGGTATATATAAGCACAGATAGGTGTGAGAGAGGAGAGAGAGGTGTGATAGAGGAGTGGACAAATAGGAGAAGCCATGTAAAATCCAACTATCAAGTGCTTGACTCTGTGTATTTACATTTCTGAATAATTCCAAGTGTTTTTGTATTTTAATTCCACTGTCTCGTTTAAAGTGACCTTTTTTTATTTCTCTGTTGGAGGTTCTCGGTAATATGTTTGTGTGAAATTACATATTCATGTCAAAATTGAGAGTTGCGATACATACGACCACAACGATTTTGGCGTTGATTGCACATTGCGTCCAAAAATAGCAGACTGGACGTGTGAACAAAAAAGGCACAGCAGGACTGTTATATCTAGCATAGATCAATGGTGGAGATTAAATCGCAAACCAAGGGAATTTTGCACAACGGAAATTTTTGTGTTTATTGTTAATACATCACACGATGAGTGATTTAGTTTGTGATGTGATAAAGACGGGAGATAAGTTATTCAAGTTTTGATGCAATAAATAGTTAAGTTGTGATAAGGTAAGGAGATTGTGATGCGATATGAAGCATGTCGGACATCACATGCTATAAGGTATAACGAAGATCATAGGAATTGGAAATAAGTAAATTGGCGAGTGTGATCCGCCGTGATTGTTCATTGATTGTGTGGACCCATAAACCGCGAGTTCCGTAAGTATTTTGAAAATTTGCAACCTTGCTGCATCATTTGGTATCAGAGCAGAAACATAGTTTTGTTCTCAAGGATTGTAGCAAATATGCCACTTAGGAGAGGAGCTAGCATAGTTCAAGGAAGACTTGTAGCCAATGCAATTTTTCTAGCAGAGATTCGACACCTTCGTACAAGGATGGAAACAATGGAAACTGCTTGAAGGAGAGCACCTGAAGAAGGGAATGTCAGTGTTGCAGAGGAATCTTTTGAGGAAGAAGAAGAGGAAGAAAAAGAGACAACTAAATTTTTCAAGATATTTGCAAAGGTTAGTGGGAAAGCAAGAATGGAGATTCCTTCATATGAGGGGAAACTTAATGTGGACAAGCTGATGGATTGGATTGGTTCAGTGGATAAGTATTTGGACTTGGAAGAGGTCGAAGAGAAGAAGAAGGTAAATTTTGTAGCTACCAAGTTGAAGGGCCATGTATCAATCTGGTGGGATGAACTACAAACATCTAGGGAAAGAAAGGGAAAGCCTAAGATCAAAAAATGGGATAAAATGGTAAGTAAATTGAGGAATAAGTTTATGCCAAAAAACTATCAGTTGAATATTTTCAAACATTTGCATCATTTGAGGCATAAATGAATGGTTGTCAAGGAGTATACAGAGGAGTTTTACAAGCTAAGCATTAGAGCAGGAAATGCTAAATATGATATGGATAAAGTATCTAGATACATCAATGGTATAAGATATGAAATACAGGATTAATTCAGTTTGTTGAGTCTGAAGACAATTGATGATGCCTACCAAGCAACTTTGAAGGCAAAGGAGAAAATGTTGAGAAAACAAAGTCAGAAGAATAGAGGTAAAATTCCAACAAGAGGAAGAGGAACCTTCAAATCAAGATTTCAGCACTCTCAGAATAAAGCAGGAGGTTTGAGTAGTATACCACCACATAGAGGAGACTTTGGTAGAGAGAGATTTGCACCCAGAGTTAGTAGCCGAGGAAGAGAAATTTGGTGTTATACATGTGGAGAATGGGGACACAGATCATGGGATTGTCCTTAGAATAAACCAAAAAATCAACGGAATGTGAATGTAGCTAAGGAAAAGGAAGAAAATCCTCAAGTCACAAGAAAGAGGAGCCACCTGAGGCAAGAGAGTCTTTATTGCTAAAAAGTGTTTTTCTAAGGAAGAGAAGGAAGAAAATGAGCTAGCGCAGAGGAAGAGCTTATTCAGGACTGCGTGAAAATCAAAAGAAAAATGCCGCAAAGTTGTGATTGATAGTGGAAGCACGAATAACCTTGTTTCCCCATAGATGGTTGAGAAATTGGAGTTGATTAAGATGGTACACCCTACTCCCTACAAAATGTCATGGCTATAGAAGGCACATCATATTTTAGAGACAGAAAAATGTAAAGTAGAGATACATATCGGTGCATATAAGGATGTCATATTGTGTGATGTGATGCTTATGGACTTGTGCTATGTATTTTTAAAAAGGCCTTGGCAGTTTTGACAGAAAATCCATTCATGATGGAAAAAAGAATACCTATACTATAGAGACGGATGGAAATAAGCACACATTTCTGCCTTTGGAGCATGAAGCAGACAATGGAGCAACAAGGAATAATGTTATGTTGATTAGTGGAAAGGAATTTCTACAAGAATTCAAGAAGGAGAAAGAAATGCATTTTGTTATTGCACAGGTAAACCCAAGGTAACTATGACTTCTACTAATTTAGACAATTTCCCTGTGGAAATTAAAAATATATTACATGATTATGTTGATATAATTGTTGATGAATTACCAAGTGAATTACCACCAATCAGAAGTATCAATCATCACATATATTTAATACCTGGTGCAAGTTTACTGAACAAAGTAGTGTATAGAATGACCTCTCGGGAGAATGAAGAAGTTGGAAGATAGGTACAGGAGTTGTTAGATAAATGACTAATCAAATAAAGCCTTAGCCCATGTGTCGTACTAGCCGTGTTTAGTCCAAAGGAATGAGGTGAGTGGCGTACGTGTACTAATTCCAGATACATAAACAAGATCACTATCAGGTATAGATTTCCATTGCCACGCATCGATGATTTGATGGATTGTTTAAGTGGGTTAAAGTATTTTACTAAAATAGATCTGAAGAGTAGATACCAATCAAATAAGGATTAGAGAGGGAGATGAATGGAAGACTGCATTTAAGACCAACAATGGGTTTTATGAGTGTTTAGTGATGCTTTTGGGCTCACTAATGCACCAAGTACATTAATGAGACTAATGAATGAGGTCTTGAAAGAGTATGCAGGAAAATTTGTGATAGTCTATCTTGATGACAATTTGATTTTCAGTGAGAGTAAGGAAGAGCATTTGGAGCATGTGAAGCTAGTATTAAATACTTTTCAAAAGGAGAAGTTGCTTATAAATTTGAAGACATGTAGTTTTATGAATAAGGAGCTCATTTAATTAGGATTTATAGTCTTAGAAGAAGGATTGAAGATGGACCCAGAAAAGATCTAGGTAATACTGGATTGGCCAACTCCGAGAAGTGTATTTCATGTAAGGAGTTTTCATGGTCTTGTAAGTTTTTATAGAAAGTTTATAAGAGCTTTTATTTAGATTTGTGCACCAATAATTGAAACAATAAAGGAGAGTAACCAGCCATTTAAGTGGACAAAAGCAGTGGATCAGAACTTCAAGTTGTTAAAAGAGAAGATTATTGAAAGACCTATTTTTGCCTTGCCAAATTTTGATAAAATATTCCAAGTTGAGACTAATACTACTGGGATAGAAATTGGAGTTGCCTCGAGTCAAGAGCAGAGGCCGATAGCTTATTACAGTGAAAATTTAAATGAGGCCAGGAGGAAGTATTCATCCTATGATAAGGATTTTTATGCTATTATGCAAGCTTTGAAGAAATGGAGACATTATTTGTTGCCCAAATAATTTGTGTTGTATTCTGATAACCATGCACTATAGTTCATAAATAATCAGAAGAAATTGAACCAAAAGCACACTAAGTGGGTGGAGTTTTTGCATATTTTTACCTTTGTAACGAAACACACAAGTGGTAAGTCAAACAAAGTTGCTGATGCTTTGAACATAGTAAATTTGGTTATGCAAGAATTGAATATTGGCATTTTGGGGTTTGAAGAGATGATTGATATGTATAAGGAAGATACATATTTCAAAAAATAATATACGGCTCTTAAAAATCCAGTGATTTATAATAGAAGCCAGTGGTTGGACTACCTGATTCAAGGAGGATTGTTGTTCAAGAACAATAAACTGTGTATTCCTAAGTGCTCCATGAAGGAATATCTGATTAAAGAAAAACACAGTGGAGGACTATCTGGACGCTTTGGATAGGATAAAAAAACTTCTCAAATAATTTATTTTCATTACTGGCCAAAAATGCAAGTTGATATAAATTTTTTTTTTTAGAAGTGCAAGATTTTTCAACATGCCAGAGGAAGAAGCAAAAACACTAGGTTATATCACCCAATGCAAATACCCAATAGACCTTCGAATGCTGTTAGCATGGATTTTGTTTTAGGTTTTCCAAAGACTCAAAGAGGACATGATTATATCTACGTTGTCCTATATAAGTTTTCTAAAATGGATCATTTTATTTCTTGTAAGAGAACTACTGATGCAACTCACATTGCTAATTTGTTTTTGTCTGAAGTTATAAGATTACATGGCATGCCTGTGAGTATTGTTTCAGATAGGGATACAAAGTTTGTAGGAAATTTCTGGAGGACTCTATGGAGGAAGCTAGGTATAGACCTCAGTTCCAGTTCAGCCTATCATCCTCAGATGGATGGACAAACTAAAGTAGTTTACAGGAGCTTGGGAAACATATTAAGAAGTTTGGTTTACTAAAATGCGAAGAAATGGGACTTAACATTTACTCAAGCTCATATTTCCTATAACGATACTCCTAACCGGAGTACCGGGATGAGTTCATTTTACATTGTTTTCAGAATGCATCCAAGAGGTGCTTATGAAATTAGAGGTTTGAGCAAACAAGAGACGAGGAGTGCAGAGGCTGAATAATTTGCAAAACAGATACATAAGTTGTAGGAATATGTCAAGTAGAGATTATAGAAAAACACCCAAAATTATAAACAAAGGGCTGATATGAAAATGATTGAAAAGGATTTTCAAGTAGATGATTTAGTCATGGTTTATCTGAGGAAGGAAAGGTTTCAAGTCGGGACCTATAACAAACTGAAAATGAAAAAGATAAGGCCATGTAAAATTTTGAGGAGGAGGACCAGACTTTTAATTGGAAAGAACAGATGCCAAGGGGAGCAAAGAAAGATGTTGAAGTCATTCTGAAGAAAAGAGCAACAAATAAAACCAGAGGATGGAACTATTACCAGTATTAGTCAAATGGAAGGGACAACTAGCAAAAGATGTCAGTTGGGTGACATAAAAAAAATTATAGAAGCTTAATGCAAATCCTGAAGCATTGATGGATCAGTCTTTTGTTCGTTGGGAGTTTGATGGAGGAGCATCCGGATTTAGCCAACAATTTGATTGTGTGTTCACATGTTGTAGCTAACAAGAGGTGGAAAAAATTGATCTTTAAAATTTGTATTTATCTTTACTTATGAGAATTTAGTTTGTTTTGATTTCCTAACTTAACTAGGAATAAAATAGCAAATTGGTTCTCCCTATAGGGAGATCAAACCAAGTAGATTAGATCATTAAGATAAGATAGAATTATTTTGTTAGAGTGGTTCAGCAGAGAGCTAATAAAAGACAAGAGAACTGCATTTAGGTATATATAAGCGCAGATAGGTGTGAGAGAGGAGAGAGAGGTGTAACAAAGGAGTGGACATAGAGGAAAAGCCATGTAAAATCTAGCCATCAAGGGCTCGACTCTGTGTATTTTCATTTCTGATTAATTCCAAGTGTTTTTGTATTTTAATTTGGCTGTGTGGTTTAAACTATCCTTTTTCTATTTCTCTGTTGGAGTATATATATTTTTTTTAAATTGCAAATTTTTGATACAGACGTCCACAACACTTTTGTTGTTGATCGCACATTGCATCTGGAAAGGGCGGACTGAACGTGCAAAAAACAAAGACACAATGGGATTCTTAGATCTGACATAGATCAATGGTGGAGATTAAATCGCAAACCAAGGTAATTTCGCAAATCATCAATTTTTGTGTTTATTGTTAAGACATTACATGATAAGTGATTTAGTTTGCAATGTGATAAAGACGGGAAGTAAGTTATTCAAGTTGCGATGCAGTAAATAGTTAAGTTGCGATAAGGTAAGGAGATTGTGATGTGATGTGAAGCATATCACACATCACACGTGATAAGGTATAACGACGATCATAGGAATTGGAAATAAGTAAATTTGCGAGTGCGATCCGTCGTGATTGGTCACTGATTGTGTGCGCCCATAAACTGCAAGTTCCGTGCGTATCCTAAAAATTTGCAACCTTGTTGCATCACTTACTCCCATCACTGAACTGAATCATGTATTTATCATGTATTTTTTTATTTCCAAATATTAACTAACGGCTGTTGAATCATATTAGCATACTCCTGCAGAGCCTGGTATGAAGATATATTTTCTTATTCCCAAGATGAAAGAGTCATGAATGGTTAGAACCATATTTTAGTTTATGTTTAATTCATTATTATAATTAAATATTAAATTATATTTGTATTTTTATGAATTTAGGAGATTGAAAAAAACATTACTATTTTTTAATACCTTGTAATAGTTTTAAATTTTATTATTAAATCTCTATATCTACACATATATTATTTATATAGATTAACACAATCATAAAACTAATAAACACAATTTAATATATTTATTAATATTATAATAATTTTATTTTTTATTGTTAAATCTCTATATCTAAACACATATTCTTTATACAAATTAACAGAATCATAAATATTCTACTTAAACTGGTTTCGTGATCAGATTTCTCATCTTGTACTGATGATGAACCACACTAGCTGGTTCCATTCCAAACGCGTCGACACAAATTTCTCCTATGTGATTTTCACCGAAAAATCTTTTTACACTAATCACAGTTTAATATATTTATTAATATTAAAATTATAGTATTTATATTAAAAACTTTATTTTGAGAAATAATATTAATAATAATAATTCCATATTAATATTAGAATTAATATTCAAATCCTATTTAACAATATTAATATTAATATTAAACTTAATCCTAAAATCAATATTATGAAAATCCTAAAATAATAAAATATAAAACCTCAATAAACTTACTTAAGTAAGATTATTAACATCTGATAATAATACTATTTTAAATATTATGATTCATTTAAATTATATTATTAATAATATTATATACTAATTATCCCATTTATTATAATCTTAATATTATTATAAAATCTAAACTTATAAAAATTAATATTATAAAATAAAAATTTATAAAACTAATATTAAATTTTTTTAACCCCACCAAATAAAACATAGGTACACCAAATTTCAAGCTTATAAATAATTTTTTAATAAATTACAAAATTCTATATTTATAAATGTGGAAGTTTCCATAAATTATGAACCCTAAATTCAACATTTATAAATAACTTTTTAATAAATGACAATGATATGTTTTACACATGATTTTTAAATTATTGGAAAAAACTATTAGCAAATTTTTCATACTTTTCATATTATCTATTAGATCATGCACTAAACTAATTGGCTTTCAATTTCAACTATTATTTTATACAAAATATAAAAGCCACTCATTTTTTATTTAATATAAAAATATAAAAACCAGTCAGAGGAGGTTGTTGACGTCAGAAAAATCCTTAGAGGATTTTCTCAAACCACAAGCTAAGCCTGATATAATCTTTATATAAAGATATACAGATATTTTAATAAATTACAATGATAGTTACGTTTTACACATGATTTGAGAAACTTAAACTTAAAAAATTAAAAATTATTGAAAAAAACTATTATTTAATAAATTAAAGAGAAAGTTAAACTTAAAAAATTAAAAATTATTGAAAAAAACTATTAGCAAATTTTTCGTACTTTTCATATTATCTATTAGATCATGCACTAAACTAATTGGCTTTCAATTTCACCTATTATTTTATGCAAAATATAAAAGCCACTCATTTTATATTTAATATAAAAATATAAAAACCAGTCAGATCAAACTTTAAGGAGGTTGTTGACTTCGGAAAAGATAAGTTAAATCAAATAAACTTAAGGCTGGAGGACTTTCTCAAACCACAAGCTAAGCCTGATATAATCTCTGTATAAAGATATCTCTGTATAAAGATATACAGATATTTTTCGTAGAAAAAAACACTAGTCTTAATCTCTTAGCCCTCAATGCAGGTGGTCAACCATTGCCTCGTACTTGCCCGGAAGAACAGATAACGATATCAAGAATATATGGAATACCCATCTGAAGAAACGGCTCGCGCAGAGTGGATGCGAGAGAAACCCAGTGGCACATTTATCTTCTTCTTCTAAGGCGCCCACAATTCCACCTCCACAACCCCAATTTACAGCGGACGAGACAGAGCTACACGGAGCTGAGTATTATGAACATTTGTCGGGAAATGAGAATAGTCGATCAGCAGAGGAATATATGGATTCTTTGAAGCAATATCTTGATATCGCTGGAGAATCTTCATCACGAGAGCATGGCAGTAAAAATTGCGATATTGCAGGAGTTTCGGATCGTATTAGTGACGACAACAATGTGGAAATCTCGGACTATATAAATACTGAAATATTCTGCTCATCCTCTGGGAACCAGTTAGGCGGTGAAATATTGGAGGTCCATTTGGCGGATCATTCACAGGAATATAATAGTTCTACGTCTGATAGGCCGCATGTCGGTATTCCCGCATCTCTGTCTCCAGAGTTCTTATTTGACTTCTCAGATAATGCAGTGGATGTCGGGGACATTGTAATTCCCCCACTGTGGATGGACTAAATCCAGAACTTCCACCTCTAAATCGATCAGATGTGAACTCAATTTCGGCTGTTTATAGCGGTCTCCCCTTAATGTATGCAAACTATTTTTCACAAAATACAATAATACTTTTTATAAAAGGTCCTCACAAAATCTTAATTAGTCTCATTTATTCATCAAATGGGTTTTGTAAGTTAACGTATAGATGAAATGATGTGAGAATTTTAATTTATTGTGTTGAATGTATTTATTTATTTAAAAATGTATTTTAAAAAATAAAAAATTTCAATTTTGTTTGAAATTGTATTGTTCTAGTTTGGTATAATGAGGTGATTGTGGTGAAATTACGTTTAAGGTGCATAAATTTTAGTGGGTAGTAATTATTAGTAACTTAGCCCATTTATATTTTTACTGCTATTTATTAATGTGTTAAGTATATTTATTTACGTCTTGTTCCTATCTATTTTCTATGCAAATACTTTCTTAAATTATGGTGGCACTAACTAAATGGTAAATATGTTATTTATGTAAATATGAGATATTTTAATTTTCATTGGTTTTCATTTAAAACTTAATGAAACATCACTAACAAAGGAGTTGTCTACAGACGCAACAGAATAGCTCGGACAATAGCTTTTTGCAGGAATACGGTAAAACAAATTCAGAAAATCAGGTAGTTGGAGTGTTTGAATTGCATTTTTGATAGTGGAAATGGATTCAGCACTATCAAAAACTCTTACGACACCCAAAATACTGAAATTTAACAACTGTAAACAAGATTATGATAAACCTTTGCTGGAATTTTTCAGTATCTTACCGGAATTTTTGGGTTATTTTGTAATAAAAATCACGACATAAATGTTGCAATTGTATCCCAAAATTATAATAAAAAAATCTAATACAGTTATTCACATGGCATTGTATAATTTTTTTGTTGGTTTTCATATAAAACTTAACAACATCACTAACAAATATCTAAAAATCATGAGATAAATGTTGCAATTGTATCACAAAATTATAGTAGAAAAATATAAGGTAGTTATTCACATGACATTGTATTGTGTAAAGGATGCAAAAAGACATTCAAGTTATGTTACAATCAAATGTTTGCAAATTATTTTTTAATAATATTGAAAAAAGGAAATATTTGTGTTCTTAAGTTAAACATTATAAATTCCATTTGATTGGTCCATAACTTGAAGCTATGGACAATATAATGGAGTTGTCTTTAGTGAGACTTTTTAGAGTTTGAGGTGCCGGAATCCGGTGAAAATAATTGAGGTAAAATCTTGATTTTTGTTATTTAAACTGGTTTTTTTACTGTTTATATGGATTTAGCACCCTTAAAAACCCCTATGGCACTTTGATTGTGCACGGCTACCCATTAAACTTCTATTTTCACTAAATTCCTACTGGAATTTAGAGAAATTTGACCCGAAAAAACTACCGTAAAAGCCTTCAAAAAGTCGCATTATAGACTACTCGCAATATAATTCCATGTGGATAACTATCTCATATATTGATGCCATAATTATATTGTTGTGATATGCATGCACGATTTTTAGATATTTATAGAGGGATTATTTTTAAGCTGGGTAGGAAAACCATCCAAAATTTAAATCCTTGAAAACACTCATGCTCATGATCATCTACATCCTACCATAATTTAAGAAAGTCTTAGCATAAAAAATGGATAGGAATAAAATTAAATAAATATACTTATAGGGGTTATTTCCCCACCTTATGTTTTCCTCAACATTTATGTACGAGCCAAACTATAAATGTGTAAGCTTATTGGATGTTAATATATCCACTTCAGATCTATATTTATTAGTTCTTGCCAAAGCAAGAATATAGGATTCTATCTTCCTATTGACCACTATTAATTTGATGAGAACCAAATGTCCAGCTATGTTGAGGGAGTGATGGGTCCAATTGGACAATTTAGTCTCCATTATGTCCAATATATCTCTCCAGGAAGAGTGTTTTATAACTTAGTCCGTGAGAGGAGCTCCCAGGTATTTGGACGACATCGATGCTATGGTGAAGCCCACAATACGAGCTATTTTGCGTTGGGTGATAAGATGCATATTGGAAAAGAAGATTTGAGATTTTTTTAGGGTTGATAGTAGTTCCCGAGGCTTAAAAGAAACAATCGAGTAGGGCTCTGAGGGTGCGAGCTTCCTGTACAAAGGGGTGCCCCATGATCATATTGTCATCTACAAATTGCTGGTGGGAAACGCAGGGGGGGGAGGGGGAGGAGATTATGTAGAGGAATTCCATGAAGGTTGTGCGAATGGATAGAACTCTTTATCAAGTTGCCTAGGCCCTCAGCCATAAGATCAAAGAGAAAGGGTGAGAGAGGGTCCCCTTGCCTTATACCTCTGGAGGGGTTGAATGTTGCCGAGGGAATGCCATTGACAACAATAGAGATAAAGGGAGAGAATATCAGGCACATGATCTAGCATACCCATGTTTGGCTGAAGCCAAAGGCCAGAAGGATTTGATTTATGTAGTTCCAACTGAGCTTGTCCAAGGCCTTGGACATGTCAATTTTGAGGATCATGCCTGGTTTTTTTTAGGTTTTTAAAGAGTGTATGACATTATGGGTTAGGATGATTCCATCAAGGATCTACCTGCCCTCAACATAGCATGTTTGCACTAGAGAAATGAGCATGGGGAGAAGTTGCTTCAATCTATTAGCTATAACTTTGGAATTGATTTTGTAAATTACATTGCAAAGTGCTATGGGTCTGTACTTACTTGGAGAAGCAACATTGTCTTCCTTTGGGATGAGAGTGAGGAAGGTTGCATTGAGAGCTATCAGAATCTAGTGGGTGTTGCGCGATTCCTCTACTATGCCCTAGACATCCTCTTTGATAGTGTCCTAGAAAAAATGGAAGAAGATGCTAGTGAATCTGTCTGATATGGGGGATTTCCCTTCTTTTATTTAGAAAAATGCTTCCTCGACCTCTGTAAGTGTTCTGACTTTCAGCAGCATCCTGTTATGATACTCATCGACCAATTTTCAGATGTGTTGTATGATTTTTCCAATGGCCTCCTGTCGTTAGATGTTCGGTTCTTTGAGGATGTCCTTGAAGTGATTGAGAAGTTCCTTAGTGATGTCCTCATGTTTTTCCATACACTCCCCATTTTTATTTTTGAGGACTGTGATTCTGTTGTGCATCCTGTGTTGGATGGTGAAGAGATGAAATAATTTTTTGTTTCTTTCTCCATCCTTAAGCCAGCATATCCAGAATTTCTGCTTCAATAGGATCTCTTCTTGGCTTCTTCTCTCTTCCAGTTGGGTTTTTAGGGACTTTTCCTTTCTCTCTGAGTCTACTGATCATTATTATGATATGATTTATTTTTCAAGCTGCTTAATTTTCTCTTCCAGATCTCTTTGGCCTTTGAAGATGTTTTCAAAGGTGGTCTTGTTCCACAATTTTAGTTTCCCCTTGATCATCTTAATTTTTTGCTAAAACTGATATATTTTTGTGCCCAAGGGTGGTGTGAGGGAAGCCCACCAATTTGATATAAGGTCTTTGAACCCTGGATGTTCGAGCCAAAAGTGTTCAAAGCATAAAGGTTTTTAGGTGGATGTACCCGGCCTAATCCATTGGAGTTGTATCGTCTAATGGTCTGAGCTAGAGGCTGGGATGATGGTGGCTGCGAGATCTCCTCATAGGTGAATGACTTATTCCGTGATGAGGAAGTGGTCGAGTCTAGAAGCGATTTGATGAGATCCACCTCCTCTGTTATTCCAAGCGTAGATGCCATTGGATGTTTGAAGATCTATAAAATGATTACCCTGGATGAAGTTCTTGAATTTGGTGCTATCCATTTCATGGTGAGGTCTTCCTCCTTTTTTTACCTCAAGGGTTTTTTATCATGTTGAAGTCTCCTCCAATCAGCCATAGAGGGTGAGTACGCTAGTTGTTGAGATCTGCAATGCTATCAAGGAGCTCTGTTTTTTGGTGGAGAGGCTGGGGGAAGTAGACATTTGTGAGATGTTTGTGAATGTTAGTTCCAATCAGGTGAAAGGAAGCTTGAATGAAGTGTTGATTGGCCTGATTGTTCTCTAGGGTAATGAAGTGAGGATTTCAGATGATTTCTAGGCCCCTCGAAGCCCCATTAGCATCCACTGTTGGGGTGTTGTAGCCTTTCTAGAGTCTCTTGAATATTGTATCCATAGTGGAGCTAGAGCATTTGGTTTCTTGCATAAAGAAGATTGTGGGGTTTTCCTCAGTAATTCTTTTCTTGATTAACCTATGCTTGGAGGGACTTTTTAGCCCTATAATATTCCATGAGATGATCTTCATTGAGGGGGGTTGGGAACTACAAAGTAGAACCTGGTAAACTTGGGGTATCTCCCTAATTCTACTAGCTCTTTGCCCATGATAACTGTTCTCTGCAAATCTATTTTCCTTCCTCATTTTCAGGATTATTTCAGAATGAGTTTGGTGTTCAGGAGCGTACCTCCTTAAATTCCAAGGGATGGAATCTATTGAGCTCTAGTAAGGACTTCCTCCAAATTTAGGATCTCGTGTGGAGGAATTGAGAGAAAGTCTTTCCGCTTGCATGCTTCTTCTAACCCATGCGATGAAGGTCCCCGTAGTCAATGCTCTCTGGTTCTTCTTCCATTTCTTCTGAGATTGATTCCAGCACTGTGCCTTTACCTTTTTTTTCCTGAGGTGTACCCTTTGTGCATACAATATAGGGAATTAGAAAGGCTTCTGGTTGGATTTTGGTTTTTTGAGTCTTTGAGGTCTAGGGATTCTCTTGCAAAGGTCGCTCTAGGTCTCTTGGAGGTTCGTTCTCATTCTTATTAAGTTGAGATAGGGCACCAAAGTTGTTTCTTGATGCTTGAGCTCTTTTGGTCTGGTTCTTGTTTGACTTCTTGGTGTGCCTTTTCCTTACAACGACTTTCGTGAACCGTTCATTGTCTCTCTCTATTGAGTTGGCATTCGGTTCAGCTCTTTGATTTAGCAGGAAATCTCTGAATAGGTGCTCATGTTGGTGACATTTCTAACATATAAATGGTACATGTTCATACTCTATTGTTTGAATCCATTCACAATCATCATGGAGCAGGCTTACCTCATCAGGGAGAGACTCTACAATATTCATGTAGACACAGATCCTTGCGTAGGTTGTGTGTCTGTTGATCTTTATCTCTTCCGCAATTTTCATAAATTATCCAAGAGCGTTGCCTATGTCCCGAAGGGTTAGCTCATACCAATAGTCCTGAGGAAGGGTGTAGAGCCTGACCCTTACTGGATCCCAAGTGAAATATTTATTGTCCAGGTTAAATCGTTATACCTAGTTGCACAGGTATAGACCCGTGGAGTTAAAAAAGTATGGCCTACCATCCATGATCTGATTTTGGTCTTCGATGTAGGTGAAGATCACATCGAGGAAGCCCTTGGCACATAGTTGTAGATCGATATGTCCCTTGGGCTTCCATTTGGAGGAGATCCAGCCTAGGAGGGTTTTTTATGTGGGCTAGAAACTCATGAACTTGCATGCCAGTGCATGCTCCTTCATGTATTTGATTTTTTCATTTATTCGATAAGAATGGAGCTCGATCTTGGTTCTTGTAGTGGCCTTTGGTATGCATGTGGAAGACATGACTGTTGTTTCTTCTTCTATTTCTTCAGATGGCCAATTCACTGCAAGAGATGCCCCAGTTAGGTCAAGGAGCGAGCGAGAGTTCTGCTGATGATCATTGTCACTCTTTGTCGCAGCTCGAGTGGAAGGCGAACCAGAGGAGGGGGAGCACCCACCCCCCCGCGTTTTTGTCTATCATGAGGGGGAATTTCTATGCTCCAGGAGTACGAGAGGGCCCCAAGACTGGGGACAAAGGTCTGCCAGGGGCAGCATGCTCAGAAGCCACCAAACCGTAGGTCATGGCAGCGATGTTCCTCCAGTTCTCACTTCAGTAATATTTTCTTCCACTCAGATTTGTAATATTAATCCCTTGGGTTTTATTATTAATAATCATTTGGGTTTATTACACCTTAATATTGAGGGCTAAATAATGGTCCCGGGATCTAATATTAATCCATTAGGTTTATAAAGTTTATCCATTTAATTTATTAATTCGCTGGGTTTATAATTCTAATAATCCCTAAGGTTGATTGATCTCTTAGGTTTATAATATTAATAATCATTTAAGTTTATCAATCCTTTGTGTTTAAAATATTAATTTCTAGGATCTATTAATCTCTTGTGTTTTTAATATTGATCCTTTGGGCTTTTGATCACTTTTTTTTTTAATATTTATTCCTTGGATTTATAATATTAAACCATTGGGTTTATTAGTTCTTTTGGTTTATACTATTAATAATCCCTTGGATTTATTAATCTCTCGAATTTAAAATATTAATTCTGAGGGTTTATTAAATTCTTGAGTTTTTTATATTAGTTTTTTGGTTTTATTGATTCATTGGGTTTATTAATCGCTTGGATTTATTAATAATTTGTATTTATAATATTAATTTGTTGGGTTTATAATATTAATAATCTCTTGGGTTTATTGATGCTTTGTGTTTATAATATTAATAATTCCCTCAGTTTGTTGATCCATTGGGTTTATAACATTGATTCCTTCATTTTTCTAATTCTTTTGGTTGGTAATAATAGTCCCTTGGGTTTACTAAATCCAAATATTAAGGGTTAAATATTAGTCCTACAATTGAATATTAATCTATGGTCAAATCTCACATTATGACAAAAATTGTCTCAATCTAAAAATAAACGATGTTTAACCATTGTTAATCATCGCCACCCATAGTCGATCCTAGTCTACCATGGTTGAATTTCACATTGTGACAAAAATTGTCTCAATAAAAAAATTGACCATGTTTGACCATGACTATCCTCGGTGCAACGTCACATTGTGACAAAGATCGTCTCAATGTTTAAGTCAAGCATGGTCAAGCATGTTTATTTCATGGTTTATAGTATTTATCTCAGGGTTTATACACTTAAGGGTTTATAATATTAATATGTTAAGTTTAATATTATTCCCTTGGGTTTATAAACCTATGGCTTTTTAGTATTAATCCCTTTGGGTTTATTATCTCCTTGGGTTTCTAATATCAATCTGTTGAGTTTATTGATCTAAGGATTCATATTCCAAGGGTATAATAATTAATAGGTTTTATAATATTAACCCTTGAATTTAATATAAATCCCTTGTGTTTAATAATAATGGTCAACCATGGTCCAACGTCACATCCTGATAAATATTTTTTCAATATGAAAATGAAACATGGTGGAATGTTGCATTGTGACAATGATTGTATCAATATTTAAATGGACCATCATCAAATATGTTTATTTTAAGGTTTATTAGCTCTTTGGATTTATAATATGAATAATCCATTGGTTTTATTAATCCCTATAGTTTAAAATATTAATTCTTAGGGTTTATTGATTGCTTGGGTTAATTAATCATTTGTATTTATAATATTGATATGTTTGGTTTAGAGTATTAATAATCCATTCAGTTTACTAATGTGGTTGAAGTGCTTCCACTGCACTTTGTGTTTATAATTCTAATAATTTCCTTAGTTTGTTGATCCATTGGGTTTATAACATTAATAACTTAAGTTTTATAATTCTTTGGGTTGGTAATATTAATCCCTTAGGTTTATTAAACCCGAATATTAAGGGTTAAATATTAGTCCTAAGGTTTAATATTAATCCCTTAGGTTTATATTGTCTATCCCTTCAGCTTATTAACTTGTTGGGTTTATAATATTAACAATCCCTGAGGTTTATTTATCCCTTGGGTTTATAATATTAATATTCATGTGGTTTTATCAATCCTTTGGGTTTAAAATATTAATTCCTAGGCTTTATTAATCCCTTATGTTTTTAAAATTTATGCCTTGCATTTTTTTATCTCTTAGGATTATAATATTTTACCCTTTGGTTTACTAATTCCTTAGGTTTATAATATTAAATGCTTGGGTTTATTTGTCCTTTAGGTTTATAATATTGATAATTCCTATGGTTTATCATTTAATCCATTGGATTTATTAATCTCTTGAGTTCAAAATATTAATTCATAGCATTTATTAATCATTTGTGTTTTTTAGTACCATCAGATTATTAAATCCCAATATTAAGGGTTTAATATTAGTTCTACAGTTTAATATTAATACATGGTCCAATGTCATATTATGAAAAAGATTGTTTCAATATGAAAGTAGACCATTGTCAATCATCATAAACCATAGTCGATCATGGTCTACCATGGTTGAATGTCACATTGTGACAAAAATTGTTTCAATATGAAAATCAATCGTGACCAACCTTAGTCAACCTTGGTGCAACGATGCGTTGTGACATATATTGTCTCAATGTTTAATTCAAGCATGGTCGACCATTTTTATTTCACAATTTGTAGCATTTATCTAAGGGTTTATATATACTGAAGGATTTATAGTATTAATCTCTTAGGATTAATATTATTCCGTTGGGTTTTTAGTATTAATCCCTTGGGTTTATTATTTCCTTGGGTTGTAATATCACTCTGTTAGGTTTATTGGTCTAAGGGTTCATATTCCAAGGGTATAAATAATTCATAGGTTTTATGATATTAACCATTGGATTTAATATAAATCCCTTGTGTTTATAATAATGGCCAACCATTGTCCAATGTCACCTCATGAGAAAATTTTTGTCAATATGAAAATAAAACTTGGTGGAATCTCACATTGCAATAAAGGTTGCCTTAATATGAAAATGGGTCATGGTCAGTTAGGTTTTTAATATTAATTTTCTTTGTTTATTGATTCCTTGGGTTTATTAATCATTTTTGTTTATAATATTAAAGGCTTAGGTTTATAATATTAATAATGCTTGGGTTTATTAAACCCCAACATTAAGTGTTAAATATTAGTCCTAGGGTTTAATATTAATCCTTTGTTTTATAATTTGATTCCTTGGGTTTGTTGATCCTTTATGTTTATAATATTTATCCATTAGATTTACTAATTAATTGGATTTATAATATTAAACTCTTGGGTTTATTAGTTATTTCCATTAATAATTTTAATAATCATGTGTGTTTATTAATCTTTGGGTTTAGTAAATATTTTTTGTTTACTTAAAGTAAATATATGAAAGGTATTAAGAATTATATTAATAAATATATAACAATTATTGAGATATATACCTATTATAAATATTAATTAAATATTATATTTGAGCTATACTATAGTTTGAGTTATAATTATTACTACATTGAAAAAATTTAATAATAATATATTATTATATATTTTATCATTAAATAGCATAATATTATATATTTTAGTATAATATATTCTGTCATATATATATATATGTGTGTATATAAGTTTAATATTTAGTATGCATATAGTTAATATTATTAATATATTACAAGTATATATTAATTGTATATAAAATATATTGAGAATTATATTCATAAATATATAATAATTATTTTGGTAAAATACATATTATTAATAAGAACTAAATGTTATTATTATGTTGTATGTGAATTATATTAAAGTTTTAAATATTATATTAATAATAATGTTAACATAATAAGTATAATTATATAACTATAAAATATTATGGTTGTTATTATTTACATAGTTATTAATAATTATAAATATTATTTTTTTCACAAAAATACACTTTACAGTTATTAATATGGTAGGTGGTGGATATAGGGCTATTGGGGTATATCAATCACATTGTAAATGTGGTTGTAAATCTATTTCATATAGGCTTATATGAATATATCAACCATATTGATAAATGTGGTTGTGCTAATTTTAACACCTTTAATTACAATAAATAAAAATCTATATATCATCATTTTTATATAAAAATAAAGAAAAACATTAACCAAAACAAACACATCAACATTTTTAATAATAATAAATAAATAAACTAAATATCACTTTTTCTTTATATTATTATAATAATAATAATAATTAAAATCACTTAATTTCTCTTCCCCATTTTCAATGCTCATAAAGAGAATCACTGACTTAGAAACATCAACATTTTTAATAACAATAAATAAAAATCTAAATATCACCTTTTCTATATGAAATAGAAAGCTAAAATAGAAAGAAACAAAAACATTAATAGAAATGGAACAAATTAAAACCAGATAAGCTGACTTTCTCATCGTCATAAGGTGACTTTCTCATCGCCATTTTCAATGCTCGTAAAGAGAGAAATTAACGTAGAAAACACTTTACTAACACTGTCCATGGCTGTATTTGAAACCCTTGCACTCCTGGTTCACGTGGACTCATTTGTACCTTTAAAATGTATGTTCATTGGCCAAAATAATATTTTCAAAATTGAACTGTTAGCTCAGGAGAGATGGGTGCATAGAGCAGACCTAAGTCTGAATTCATGATTGATGAACCAGAATTCCTTTAACCGGTTTCACATCTTCAACCCAAATCTAATATTGTGTTGTAAGGCAAGAGTATTGCCGCATGCCAAAATTTACTGCGATTCTCCAATCTAACTTACATGAATAAGTGTGATTTGTCAATTTCAAAATCGATGTATCCAAATTTCACCAACTTTATTAGCTGTACAAATGGCGAAAATAAGCGTGTACATAAACCTCCACCGATTAATTGTACTGGAAAACTATTCATTGCCAAAAGCAGATGAAATATCTCTTTCAGTTTCTGCTTTGTGAATGAAAATGTTAGGGCATACGGGCATATTTAAGGAGAGCTTGCATCTTTGAACTTTCCATGTTGCACTGAAACCACTTATGAGCGAGTGGTAGCAGTGCAGTAGCTACAGATTCTGTTAAACATGGGCCGGGCTCCATGTTGTGATAACTTGGGGGTTAAGAAAAGCCTTTGGAGTGCAGAAGAAAATAGAAAGCTCAGAAACATGGAATTTGGATCCGTCCTAATTAAATACGGTGAATAAATTTTACTTTAACTGTTTAATGAAGAAACCGTTGAAACCGAATTCATGATGATGTGGTGGGTATTTGTTATTTAATTTTTGGATCGCTAAAGAGGGAGGAAAAAAGGGCATGGCTTTATAGTCTCAGTATATTGGCTCAAGAGAAAATCGAAAACTCTACAAAACCATGAATCGTGATCTTGGTTTCACCACTGAATTACTTGGCGTGGTCATCGATATGACAATCCGCCATATTCTGCAGCAAATTTACATTGCTCTCACCTGCAAGAAAGAGTTCAACTCTCTTACTCATTTATTAAAGAGAGTCGACCCTCTTGTTAGGCAGATGCGAGAATAGTTCAACTCTCTTACTCATTTATTAAAGAGAATCGACCCTCTTGTTAGGTAGATGCGAGAATACCGCCGGCTATTAAATTGGAAGCAAGGGATTTGTAACGAGGCAACAGTTGTTAATGAAGGACTTTTCCTTGAAGCATCAACAATGGTGCATGAGTGCAAAATACCAAGTGAGAATGTGTAGATGAACGAGCCAGTGATAAAGGCGAGAAAAACTCTGCGAGAGTTTTGCTAGCGAATCAACATGGATGACCAATTTATTCGACAACATACTAGATTAGAGGCACAATATTTCTGCGTGGCACTATATGTCTGTCCGAGAGTTGTAAGAGAAATGGTTTGTGATATAGGCTTCTAAAAGGTTCTCCAAATTCTCATGAAAGAAAATAGCAACATTATATCAAGCGAAGAGAGCGGAGCAATGCAAATTGAAGTGGTGGTGTAGCCAGATAAGTATTTCTATTTATTTTGCTAATCTTATGAAAGAGCCTTGAAAAAGTATACATGGAAACCTTGCACATAAGAAGACAAAGAAAACGTGAAAATATTAGATATTGGACAGATTTCTCAGAAAGCACATGCATTTTAATGGTTATTATGCTTAGTTGTTAGTTATTTTTTTGAGAAACAAGAACATGTATTTGCACGAATGAAAACAATAGTTAAAAGTCAGAGTTCTTGAAAAAGAAGTGATAAGAAATCCAAGATTGTTTTCTTGAAAATGGATATAGATTAAAGACGGGTAATCCTTGAAATATTTTCATGTGCGGTGAAAAAGAAAAGAGAAAAGTTTTCTCACATTAATATTCTTGGAAGAGTTGTTAGGAATATGTACACATATATTAACCATGTTGTGAACATGTATATATAGTTTACCATGGTGTTGTTAAATATTAATTATTTAATAAATACATGGATAGTTAACCATGGTATTGGTAAAAAATAATTAATTAATAAATCCATGGATAGTTTACCATGGGGTTGGTAAAAATTAGTTATCTAATAAATACATGGGTAGATGGCATTGGGAAAGTTTGGTAAAGATTGGTTCCTTGATATATATGTATGGGTAATGTTGGTATAACATTTGGAGAAAAAGACATGTATTCTCATGTTTTATTCCTTTATTTTTATGGAAAAGAACCATTGTCTTTGAATGCCTATTATGTTGTATTTTCTCGGAGAGGATATGCATAGGAACAACATTCATCATGTTAGCTTTAGCACCAAAAACAATAGCTGAAGGGCTTGATTCTTTTGCTAAAGTTTAAGTAACATGAATGCACATTGTGTCATTTTCCATTGAAGTAATTCCTGGATAGTGGTAGTGAACTGTCTTGTATGAATGTAAGCGTGTGTGAGAAGTGTCATAATCATGTGGGAACTATGTTGAATTGATAATTACTTGCTCACATTAAGGTAGATATGTTAGAAGAAAGCATGTTGTGATATTGTAATCACATCTCATGTATGCACATGAATAAGTGTTAATGGATCACTTAAAGATTAATTATTTATTGATTAAGGCTTTAACTATTCATGCTATAAAAGCTTGTTAATGACATCAAAATAGGAAGCGATGGTGACTTAAGGAAAAGGAAATATTATTTTAATTATAAATTTCGGGAAATCACATAAGATATTTCAGAACCAACGTGTTTCGAACTACCAACTGTAGTTCATCATCAGGATAATGAAGATTGGATGATCTAACTTACATATTTAAACCATGAAGTGAGAAGCCACGGTCAAAACCCCAAAGAGTTAAAAATAGTCGAAAATTATAAAATAATAAAAAATATAACTAACCATCCTTAAAATTAAAAATGGTCAAAAATAAAAATAAAACCATCAACAGTAAAAAATATATTCAAGTCAAAGCCATAAATTATAAATAAATTTTAAATAAAATAATATAAATATATGAAAGAATAAAATTAGAAACAAAAATTTTAAAATACAACAAAAATATAAATAAACTATTTATATTTTAACATCATTAAAAAAAAAATAGACGACTAAATCATAAAAATAAAAATAAAACTAGAAATTAAAAAACCCAATAAAAAGTAAAATAAAACCACAGAATTCAAGTCAAAGTAAAAAACTAAAACTAAATAATTTATAAATAAATAAAATAATTAAATAAAATAAAATAATTAATTAAATAAATACATGAATGAATAAAAACATTTAAAAAAAATTTAAATTAAAATAACATAAAATAAAAATAAAAATAGATTTTTTGTATTTTATTTTAATATATAAATTAACATACATAGACAAAAATATAAATAAAATACAAAAATAAAATAAACAAAATCATAATAAATAAATAAAAAATAAAAATAAAAATAATAAATAAATAAATAAAAAGACTAAATAGTTTTGAAGGAGAATTTTACGAGCAAACTTGTGGTGTAGCCATGGGTTCCCCGCTCTTGCCGGTGGTAGCAAACCTTTTTATGGAAGATTTTGAGGCTAGAGCTTTGGCGACTGCTCCTTTAAAACCCAAGATATGGAAGTGGTTTGTTGATGACACTTTCATCAATTGGTCTAAGGTCATCCTGAATTAGAGGCTTTCCATCAGCATTTGAATAGTCAATCTGACTCTATCAAGTTCACGATGGAAATAGAGACTGATGGGAACCTTCTTTTCCTGGATGTTCTCATCTCTAGAAACAATAATGACTCATTCTCACACCGTGTTTTTCGGAAAAGGACGCACATGGAGCAGTATCTACATTCTGGTCTCATCATTTGCCTGCTCAGAAACTTGGAGTTTTGAATACTTTAGCTACAAGAGCTCTTAGAATTTTGGATAATGATCATTTAGATGAAGAGAAAGCCCATCTCCTTAAAGTCTTTGAAGAAAACAGTTATAGTAGAAGTTAGGGTTTGAAGGCTTTCATGAATGCGAGAAAAGGTCCTAGAATGAATAAGATTAATGTTGACACTGTTGGTAAAGTTCATTTACCTTTTATTCAAGGTACTAATAACAAGATTGCTCGAATTTTAAGGAAGCATAACATCTCTTCTTCTTTTAAACCTTTAAACACCATTTGGGGCTCCCTTAAATCGGTTAAAGACCAGTTGGACCCAAAAAACGTGAAAGGTGTTTATTTTATCCTTTGCTCTTGTGGGACTCCCTACATTGGTGAAACTGGTCGGTAGATTAATAAAAGGTTCCAGGAGCATGCTGCAGATATTAAGCATGGTAGAACGAAGTCCTTTGCATTAGCTGAGCATGCAGAAAAGACGAAGCATCACATTTGTATGGAGGACACTAGAATCCTTGCTAGAGTTGACCATTTCCATCACCGTAAATTTAGAGAGGCGATTGAGATTGAGAAGAGGTCTTGCATGTTCAACAGGGATGTTGGATGGAAAGTTAGCACTTGTTGGATTCCATCTCTTCACTCCCTATAGAAGTCCTTTTATTCTTTGGGTTTTTATGTTTTTGGTATTATTGTTATTATTATTATTTATTTATTTATTTTTATTTTATTTTAATTTAATTTTTAAAAATATTTTTATTCATTCATGTATTTATTTAATTATTTATTTTATATATATTTTTTTAATTTATTTTATTATTTTATTTATTTATAAATTATTTAGTTTTAGTTTTAGACTTTGACTTGATTTCTTTGGTTTTTATTTTAATTTTTATTGGGTCTTTTATTTTTTAGTTTTATTTTTATTTTTTTGATTTAGTCTTTTGATTTATTTATTTATTATGATTTTGTTTATTTATTTTTTGTATTTTATTTATATTTTGATCTATGTATGTTAATTTATTTATTAAAATAAAATACAAATAATCTATTTTTATTTTTATTTTATGTAATTTTAATTTAATTTAAAAAAAAATGTTTTTATTCATTCATGTATTTATTTAATTATTTATTTTATTTTATTTTATTATTTTATTTATTTATAAATTATTTAGTTTTAGTTTTTGACTTTGACTTGAATTTTGTGGTTTTATTGTATTTTTTATTGGGTCTTTTAATTTTTAGTTTTATTTTTATTTTTATGATTTAGTCTTTTTCTTTTCTTTTTTATGATGTTAAAATACAAATAGTTTATTTTTATTTTTGTTGTATTTAAAATTTTTTGTTTCTAATTTTATTCTTTCATATATTTGCACTTTCAAGGAAATATTATGTTTAACATGGTGGCAGATAAATGAGTAGTGGTAGTGAATTGTCTTGTATGAATTTGTATGAATGTGACCGTGTGTGAGAAGTGTCATAATCATGTGGGAACTATGTTGAATTGATAATTACTTGCTCACATTAAAGTAAAGATTTTAGAAGAAAGCATGTTGTGATATTCTAATCACATCTCATGTATGCACATGAATAAGTGTTAATGGATCACTTAAAATTAATTATTTATTGATTAAGACTTTAATTAATCCTGCTATAAAAGCTTGTTATTGAAATCAAAATAGGAAGCGATGGTGACTTATGAAAAGGAAATATTATGCTTAACATGGTGGCAGATAAATGAGTAATGGTTCATGCAGTTGTGTCATTTTCCATTGAAGGAATTCCTATATAGTGGTAGTGAATTGTCTTGTATGAATGTGAGCGTGTGTGAGAAGTGTCATAATCATGTGAGAACTATGTTGAATTGATAATTACTTGCTCACATTAAGGTAGAGATGTTAGAAGAAAGCATGTTGTGATATTCTAATCACATCTCATGTATGCACATGAATAAGTGTTAATGGATCACTTAAAGATTAATTATTTATTGATTAAGGCTTTAACTAATCATGCTATAAAATCTTGTTAATGAGATCAAAATAGGAAGCGATGGTGACTTTTGAAAAGGAAATATTATGCTTAACATGGTGGCAGATAAATGAAGAATGGTTCATGCATCTGGTTCATGCAGATGGATGTGATGGTTCACTTATGAAAATGAAATATTATGCTTAACATAGTGGCAGATAAATGAGTAATGGTTCATGCAGATGGGTGCGATGGTTCACGTAGATGAGTGTGAGCAGCAAGACGGTGCATTGTGTGTTCCTACGTTGTAGGTACATTCATGCCACCAAGATATGAAGATATGAAGACTAGTGGGTAAATGCTATCATATTTATTGTAATGGCTTTAAGCTAGATATTTTAATATTTCCTTGTAATATTTATAAACGATGGTTAAGGGATGGTCTCCCTTATAAGCCATTGAGTGAGGGCTGAACACCCTCACAAGCATTTAATAATAAAATTAAACTTTGTTGGTTTCAATGATGTGATTGGTTATTGTGTCGAGTTGATGATGTTGATTCTTTTCTTGTTGTGACATTCATAATGTCAAGTATGTGATGACTACATTAATAATGAATGAATGCAAGGTATCTCATGCAGTTTTATGTTAATGTACCATAATGGAGGTTGTTAATAGTTAAGCAACTTACTATTCTTACGCTAAGGTTATACTATGGACTGGTGAACGTTCTATGTAATTATGAACTGGTGAACGTTCTATGTAATGATGAGTAAGTAATATTTAATAGTGATTTGGATAGTTACCCATGGATAACTCCTGAAATTTCCATGTGAAGTTGTCGGTGTTATAGAATTGGACACTGGCATGACACACTAATTACGACTCTCTAAACCTTGGTATGCAATTTTTGTTTGACATGCGATTTTTAGTGATGTACATATTGTATGTATATCTAACTTAAACTTTAATTTAGTTGATTTATGTATTATTTTTCAAACTAATATTATAATATTGTGAAATTAAATTCATTTTCAATTCTAAATTTTTGTTTTCAATTTTCAAATTTATAAAATCAAATTCATTCTCAATTCCAATTTTTTTAAACATTTGATGAACAAGAATTTGTATTTTGCTACTTGTAATTTAGTTAGTTTGACATCTTTATGCCTTATTATGGATTTGCATATGTCCAACCTACCCATGAAAATTTATGTACGTCTAACATTTCTGCGAAACTTTTTATTCAAATTCGTTTTTAGAAAGTATTTTTCCTTTCGAGAATCCAAGTAACTTACTGCCATTCACTGAACTGAATCGTGTATTTATCATATATTTTTAATTTTTTTAATATTAACTTAACGACTGCTTAATCATATTAGCATACTCCTGCTGAGTCTCGTATGAAGTTATATTTGCTCACTCCTGAGACGAACGAGTAATGAATTGTTATGAAGATATATTTGCTCCCTCCCGGAAAATTTTTATTTGATTAATAATATTAATAGTTATATTAATAATTGCATATTAATATTAACATTAATATTTAAAATAATATTTAATAATATTAATATTAAACTTAATATCTATAAGTAATTTTTAATAATAATATTATAAATTTAAGATAATAAAAATTAATATTATTAAAATCCTAAAATAATAAAGCTTAAAACCTAAATAAACTTATCTTAAATAAAATTATTAACAAACATTAATAATATTATTTTTAATATTAATTTAAATATCGTGATTAATATAAATTATATAATTAATGATATTATATAATAATGACCTCATTTATTATAATCTTAATTTATTATAAAATGTAATTTTATAAAACTAATATTAAATTTCTATAACCACACCGAACGTAACCTAGCTACACCAAACTTCAACGCTATAAATAATTTTTTAATAAATTAGGAAATTCTATGTTTAAGAATTGTGAAAGTTTCATTAATTATGAACTCTAAATTTTACATTTATAAATCATTTTTTAATAAATTACAAAGATAGATATGTTTTACCAATTATTTTTTTATAAATTAAAGAGAAGATCTAATTTAAGAAGCTAAAAATTATTGTTGATTATAATCTTAATATTATTATAAAATGTAATTATATAAAACTAATATTAAATTTCTATAACCACACCAAACGAAACCTAGCTACACCAAACCTCAACGCGATAAATAATATTTTAATAAATTAGAAAATTCTATGTTTATGAATTGCGAAAGTTTCATAAATTATGAACTCCAAATTTTACATTTATAAATATTTTTCTAATAAACTACGAAGATAGATATGTTTTACCAATGATTTTTTTGATAAATTAAAGAGAAGAGCCAATTTAAGAAGCTAAAAATTATTGGCAAAAACTATTAGCAACCTTTTCATATTATTCATTAAATCCTAAATCTGGTATCAAACTAATCGGCTTGCAATTTCAAGTATTATTTTATTGAAAATATAATTAGCTTGCAATTTCAAATATTATTTATTGAAAATATAAATTTCTAGGCAAACATCTAATTGATTCTAAAATTCTACCAAATCTTTAAGATATGATTAATGCTAAAAACGTCTCTTTAATTATAAATCACAAAACACAAAAGTCTAAAATTTAAAAATATTTTTAGTGATACAAAACACTAGTCTTAATCTCTTAGCCCTGAATGAATGCAGGTGGTCCACCATTGCCTCGTACCTGCCCGGAAGAAGTGATAAAGAGATCAAGAATATATGGAACACCCATCTCAAGAAACGTGTCACGCAGAGTGGTTGCGAGATAAACCCAGTCTCACCACATTCATTTTTTACTCCGACTGCGCCCACAATTCCCATGGCTTCTAATAACTGTTTGTCGAAGTCACTAGCAATGGAGAGCTCTCGCTGTTTTCATGATTCTCCAAATTCAGCGTGCAACTTTTCTCACTCGAAAACTCCACAACCCCAATTTACAGCGGACGAGATAGAGCTACAAGGAGCTGAGTATGATCAACGAATTTGTGGGGAAATGAAAATAGTCAATCAGCGGAGGAATATATGGATTTTCTGAAGCAATTTCTTGATATCGCCGGAGAATCTTCATCACGAGAGGATGGCAGTAAACAATACGATATTGCAGAAGTCTCAGATCGTATTAGTGAGGACAACAACGTGGAAATCTCAGAATATATAAATACTGGAATATTCTGCTCATCGTTTGGGAACCAGTTAGGCGTTGGAATATTGGAGGTCCATTTGTCGGATCATTCACAGGAATATAATAGTTCTAGGTCTGATACGCCGCATAACTGTATTCCCGCATCTCTGTCTTCAGAGTTCTTATTTGACTTCTCAGATAATGGAGTGGATGTTGTGGACATTGTAATTCCCCCACTGTGAATGGACTAAATCCAGAACATCCAACTCTCAAGGGATCAGATGTCCACACAATTTCAGCTGTTTATTTCGGTCTCCTCTTAATGCAAACTATTTTTCACAAAATACAATAATACTTTTTATAAAAGGGTCCTAACAAAATTTTGATCATTAGTTTATTGAGTAGTCTCATTTATTGATAATGAAATGATTGGAATAATTAACTTATAGATATATGAAATGATTTTTTGCGAATTACTTTTTCTCTTTAATTTTAATTAGAATTTGGTAGAACTTTCAATTTATGCTATTGAATGTAATTATTTATTCAAAAATGTATTTTAAATAGTAAAAAGTCTTAGATTTTGTTTAAAATTATATTGTCAGATTTTGGTGAGAGAACCATTTTATCTACATAAATTTTGGTGGTCAATAACCACTAGTAACTCTGTACATTTACTAACAAATATTTAAAAATTATAACATAAATGTTACAATTGTATCCCACAATTATAGTAAAAAAATCTAATGCAGTTATTCACGAGGCATTGTATAGTTTGTTGGTTTTCATATAAAACATAACAACATCACTAACAAATATCTAAAAATCATGAGATGAATGTTACGATTGTATATCAAAATTATGGTAGAAAAATCTAAGGTAGTTATGGGCATGGCATTGTATTGTGTAAAGGATGCAAGAAGGCATTCAAGTTATGGTCCAATCAAAAATTTGAAAATTATTATTTTTAATAATATTGAAAAGAAATATTTGTGTTTTTATGTTAAACATTATAAATTTTATTGGTCAATGTACAGTAATAGTGATTAATAATATATTGGTTAATTTTTTTAAGTATACGTAGCCACAAAAAAAAATGACGAACATTTGATTGGCCCATAACTTGAAACTATGGGCAATATAATGCCATGTGGATAACTATCTCATTTATGCCATAATTATATGGTTGGGATATGCATGCATGACTTTTAGATATTTATGGAGTGATTATTTTTAAGTTCGGTAGGAAAACCATCCAAAATTTAAAGCCTTGAAAACAACTCATGCTCATGACGATTTACTTCCTACCATAATTTAAGAAAGTCTTAGTATAAAAAATGGATAGAAATAAAATGTAAATAAATATACCTATTGGGGTTATATCCCCACCTTATGTTTTCCTCAACATTTATGTAGGAGAAAAACTATAAATGTGTAGGCTTATTGGTTGTTAATTTATTTACTTCAGATTTCTATGTAGTAGTTCCTACCAAAGAAAGAATATGGGATTCTATCTTCGTATTGACCACTATAAATTTAGCATTGACCAATATAGGTTATTAATTTTTATGAAAATATTCCAAAAACATAATTTTTAACTTGAGTGGCAATTTTTATACAAATATTACAAAAACAAAATTTTTAACTTGAGTGGCAATTTTTATACAAATATTACAAAAACATAATTTTTAACTTGAGTGGCATGGACTAAGCTAACACTTGTGTTTTAGTGTATTGACCACTATTAATTTAGTATTGAGCAATGTAGGTTATAATTTTTTATGCAAATTTTCTCAAAACACAATGATGTATAAAAAATCCATTTAAAAAAAATATAAGACCCTTGTTTTTTAAGCTGAATGGTTGGCAAAACATCCTGGTGGGGAAATTTTGCAAAGGCAATGGAAAAGGCTCTAGTAAGGCATGAGGCATTCTTCGTCATTTATTTATGAAAATAATAGAAATTAGGAGAAAATAAGGTCAAAGGTAAACAAGTCGTATGAATGGAAATTGAAGAAAATAGAGTCCTCAATGATAAAAAGAATTTTGAGGATTAGTTGATAGAATTTTTTGAGTTCAACTTTTTTTGAGTTTGGTTTTGGATCTCTCTCTCTATTCTCTCTCTCTCTCTCACTCTTGGACACTTATATTTTCTTGGAGGACTCTTGGAGGAGTGTGACATACTTGGGATATGGAGCAAGAAGCCAAAGGAAATGTAGGAAAGTGCAAGAGTACATCGAGCTCAACAACTACAACAGATTTTTCTTATGGCTAGTGAGTTCCATGTATGACTTCCTTTCTATTTTTGGAATGCATGTGGTTCATTGGTTATGATATTTAATTGGGATGGAGGATTCCATGGATTGGTAGTGGTTTTCCCTAGCCTTTCCATTTGCTGGATAGTCATAGTGTTGTGCATTTTACTTTTGTTTTTTGGTTGGTGCTTATGTTCCTTTTAGTTGTGGGTTGAGCTATTAGTTTAAAGAAGCCTTGACTGGACAAATGCTATAGAATCCATGTAAGAACATGGGTTGAGTTAATAGTCGTGGTAGCCTTGGTTGGAAAAACACTCTGGCAGGCCTTGGTGGGTTGCGTTACTAGTCTTGGAAGGCTTGGTTGGACTAACTCTGTGGAATCCCTACAATAGTTCTGGGTTGAGTTACTAGTCTTGGAAGCTCTGGTTGGAAGAAATTCTTTGGAGCATTGGATAACTTGGATAGAGACCAACCTATTGATGGTCAGTGATGTCCAACCATGAAGTGGAATCATTGGTTGAGGGTTGAGGTGGTATTTCATTAGGAAGCCCTGGTTTTGTTTTCTTTGATTTGTTCCATGAGACCTCACATTCATGCTTGGAATATGGCATGGGGGTGATAGGCTAAAAGAGAGATTTGGTTCAACCAAATGTATGGTTAGGTGGTGTGTGGAAGTCCTGTACCTGGTTTCATTTTTAATATGTTAATAATCAGGGTTAGGGAATAATATTTGCACATGGGTTAATTTTCCATGCTTTAAAAAAACAAATCGTGAATTTCCAACTTTTTAGAATATGATTCACCCAAATTTTATAGTGTGACAATATTTTACCTTAGAAATAGCAAGAATTTTATAAATACTATATGAAATCATTAGAAATATGAATAATTTTACAAAAGTATCGCCAATCTTTTTACAATTTTCATATCAGAAACAAGTAATATTCGCCAATATTTTTAAATTTAAAGACAAATTTCTATCCTTCAAAGTTTCCCTCTTAATAAGAGTTTTTTTCCTATTGTATTTGATGGATAAATATACTTTTTCATATTTGGTTTTTATGGTTTTTCTATCTTTATTATTTCCGTTGATTATATGTTGGGTATGAAGGTGTTTTATGATAGACTTAATGTATGGATCCCATCATGTTTTGATTAAAAAATGAGTGAGCAATGAATATATAACCTAATAGATGATATTGCAACTATTATGATAAGGCATCAATGCTTCTTAATGGTTCTCCTATAAGTATGAGACCCTTATGCTCAGATATCTTGGTATGACATGTAGATTTCATATTTGTGACATGTTTGATGAAATGTGTTTCGTGGCTAGTAGGGGTCAGATCAAGTAATTATACCAATGATTGCATTAGTAGTCTTACTCCATTGTTGTTCATCATTTTTTGATGTTTTAGGAAGTTATTGGAAGTGGTTGGAGACCTAGTCCTGAAAAAGTGGTTCAGAATATGGGGTCGTTGACTCAGAGTTGTTGGAAAGAGTCCATAACTACTGACATGACTTATTTTGGGAGTGACTATAAGGCCTCGTTCATATGCATGGCTTGTCATGGGAGTATCTGGGGGTCCATATCAGAAAATTATCAAATTATATGAGGGTTTGGTCACCTCGAAGGGTTGGTTGTCTCTTGAAGGTTCTTTGGCATGTTTAGAAGGTCATATTGGTTGTTTTATGGTGGTTCCACTTACTTAAATATACATGGAGATTTGAATCACATCATAGCATCCTCTCATCACATTTTTACCCTATCGAACCAGTTAACTTGGGAAAATGTGGGAGGAGGGTGGTTACAGGGTGGTATCAGACCACGATTCTATTCTCCTTGTACGATTTTTGGTCTTTGTTCCCCTTGGATGAATGTGTTTTCATGTGTACATGTCGGTTTCATATGTGTCCTTATGCTTGGCGCATATGTGCTTGTTGTGTATGCATGGTGGTGGTCATTGTTGTCATTTTTATGTCATGCAGAAGTTGACGGTGTTATTGTTGGAATGTGTTTTTCATGAATGCATGTCAGTTGTATATGCATTTTTTTATGCATGTCACTGTCTATATGTTCTTATGCATGTGTTATTATGGGCATGGTTTCCATTCATGAGGTCATTGCATTCATTTTAGGCCATCATGATATTGTTGGTATGTTATGATGTTCATGTGTTGGTTGAGATAGTACAAAATATTTAGACCATCAAAGTGAGGTTGCGAAACTAGAATTTGTGGTAAGAGGAGATTGTCATACAGGTTTGTATGGTGGGTGTGTATTTATGTAGTTAATAGTTTTTATAAGCATAAGGTTTATTTACATGTCTGATAGTATATGGTTGTTGTAGTTACATGTATGATAGATGTTAGTTAATTAGTGTCATCCTATGTCCATGCATCAGTTATTCATGAATGATAATAACCTCCTGTTGTATGCATTGTGGTAATACACATGATTGTTATGGTCATTGTAACTAATATCTTGATGTTATTTGTACCATGCTAATTTGGATTGGCCTATTCATATGGTTAGGTTATGACATTCAAGTATGATTCAACCTATTTGTGATAGGGTGTTGTACTAATATAGACTGATTGTTCAGATGTGATTGTTATGCATGTATGTCAATTTTTTATGAGTTTATGATGTGAACATGTTATCTAGTTACTGTTATGGATATAATGACCTTGTTTATGTTTCGTTTGATATGTTTTTAATTTATATCATGCTAATATAAATTGATCGTGAAGACGAGATAGCCTCCCCTAAGATACATTAAGGTATGAGTTTTATTATTTCATCTACTTGGTGCTTGACTATTTGATTATGATATAATTTTTTTATTTGAATGTTTGATTAAATGATATGAGTAAGTGTCTATAAAATTGCATGAAGAAATTATCTTGTTTTAAGATGATTGTACTAACACATAGGTGTTGAGAAAAATGAAATGTACTTGAGTGTAAGTAGGTGATAGTTGTAGAATTGTGTATGATGGTCAAAGAATCTAAGTTGATTTTTTATTATGACATGGTTGTTAGACTTGGCAAAGGTTTATTTCAAATTAATATATATGTTGTATTGATCTTTGGAACATGTAGCTGACATGTGTTAACAGTTGTAGGGAAACATGCCTAGTATTAACATGACAAGGTAATAGTTGATTTGTTTATATGACTAAAATTTTATTTCCAGTTATAGCGAGTTCCGTCAAGGAAATTGGAGTCCCTTGAGATATGATGTGGAGTTTTTCAGCTACAAGGTAGTGTTCTTGGAATAAGAAGGTAAGCTAGCTACTATATTTATATATTTATATATGCCCTGATAATTATGTGTGTATGGCAGTATGATGTAGGGAATTGCATGGAAAAGACACTGCCATGAAATCTTAAAGAAGAATCAGGTTGATCTTTCCCTTGGAAGCACTAGGAAGCCATAGGATTGAGTCACGGTGTCTGTTTTTAGTCTTGTGCTTTCATTCTTTTGCGATTGTTTTGCACTTGATTTTTATTTTTCTTATATCTAGTGTATGGCCATACCACTGTATTTGTGGCATCAAAGTGTGACCTAAGGCTCAAGTTTTAGCTAAAAATTGAAAGTGCTTGAAATTTCTTCGAACGTGAATGGCCGGATAGAGTTCATCGCTAGGATTCCGACGCAACATCTTTCATAAAAATATGAGTTCATATGACCGAGTTATTGCCTACTATTAATTTTCCAAAACCTGCAAGAAAGAAACAGAACAAGTACAATGATGACGTGGTAGGTACAGTTAGCATTGCAAGGAGTATTCTCCATATTGCAGCCAGTGGCACCGTGACAAGTTTCATCTTTAGATTCATCAGACGGGTTAAGTGAAGAGAGAAATTGTCCAATGACCTTCAATATTTCTCCTAAGTTGGAATTTGAATTTTTTTAAGGCTGGAGTACAACCTAACCAGAGGTCACCACCTGTCCTCTCTTGTGGGCCCTCTCCTAACCTATGGGGGTCAAATTATTTGTTTGGACATTATTCTATATGGTGGAATAAATCTCTCTCTCTCTCTCTCTCTCTCTCTCTCTCTCTCTCTCTCTCTCTCTCTATATATATATATATATATATATATATATATATATATATATATATATATATATATATATATATATTATAAGGTTCTAAACCCACCTCTCGGGAGAATTTAACTACATTTGGAAGGTTCTCTAACTAAATTGGCAAAGTGTTAAATTTGGGGACAAATCTATTAAATCTGGCGAAGTAGTCAATAAATATCGTTGTGAAAAAATATTGTGACGGAGTGGGGGTTAAACCCCTGACCTCACACCCGCAAATTGCGCATCTTACTATCTCCGATGCCCAGTGGATCCTATCCTGTATGTTCCTGCTCAAATTTAAATTAATATGGGCCCAAAGTTGACGGTTCGAGGGGGCTAGCCCCCTCCCCATGTGGCCATAGTCCCAGAACTGAGGGCCAGTACAAACAAACTGGCGGGTTTTAATAAGCACGATTAATTAATTTTAAATGTGGTTTAATGACGTTAAAATGTCATTATCACATGACACGTGCTTAATATTTAAACCTTGTTTATCTACCCGTCAGCGTGTTTAACGCTAATTAGGCCCGAATTTTATGTTGGCGAAAATTTTGGAGGGCGTGCCATTTTTGGCGGGTTTCTAAATTTGAAATTTTAATTGGCAGTTCCTCCAGTTTTAGAGGATTAATTAAGGAAAATTTGGTTTTGTTCATAACTCACAAAATTTTCGACCAAAATAAGCTCAGAAAGAGGCATTATAGGCTAATTGACATGTTGGGAACTCAATGAAGCAGGTTGCAGAGGCATAAAAGATCATCTACAAGTGTTTTAGTGCATTTGAATATTTTTTAAGGCTAGGGACACTAGGTGTTGGGGTCATTTCCAGAGCATCCAGAGTCCAAATTCAAAAAAAAATAGTCATTTTTGGGAGATTATGATGTTTTAAACTCATTGGAATAGGTTCCAAGAGGTTCTAAAGCTTGTAACATAAATTTAAGCACACTTGAAGCTAATAAAAAGGCCCACACTATGAAGTTGGACGAATGAGATGTAGCCCAGGAGGGGTGAACTCCTTTATCAAAATTCTGTGTGCTAAGCTCTGTTATGTGTGTTTGTTGTATTTTATATTGCTTCTATTCTATCATTTCAAAATATCCTTTTGAAGCTTATGAAAAATTCTTAATTTCACTAAGTACATTGTTTGACAATCACATGCTCATAAGCAAACCTATGAAGGATAAGTAAAACAAAGAAAAGAAAATTTTATATCTGATATGAAACTAGCACAACATTGACTGGCGTTCATTTTTAGATCATGTTGGTATCATAGCAAAAGTTTTCTTGCTTGTTTTAATTGATGTTTTTTAACACTGCAAATTTACCGATGCTTACAAGATTGAGATTGCAGAGAGGAGAAGGGAAGCTCCTAATAGTTATTTCAGAAGTTAGGACAAGAAGGAAGAAGGTTGAGAAAGCATCATCCTCACTGAAAGTACCTCTCAAGGCAACAATTGAAGCAGAATAGGAATTAATTGCACAAGAGGCTGAAGTGATTGAAGAGATACAAGTCACAGAGATAGAGCTTGAATCTACAACCGAAATGTTAGGCAATGAACGAACTCATGAACATTATAAAGAAGAGGATGTTAAGAGGGAGTTCAAAGAAATGCAAAGGGTGGTGAAAGTTATGTATGAAGATTTTATGGCAAAAGAAATTGGATAAGCTTCAAAACACCCTCATAGAAAAGAATCTTCAAACAATCAAAAGGAGGAAGAGAGGAGCTCAAAAGGTAGTGGAGGAAAACCACCTCCCTCTCCATCATCATCATCATCATCATATTCATCTGAATCTTCATCTTCCAAATCCACTACAAAAACTCATACCCATACTCATTCAAAGATCCGAAAATGTACGACTCTGTTACTCAAGTTGGACATCAAATTTAAACTTCTTACGTACAATGGAGAAGCTAACACTGAAATAATAGACAATTAGATTCGTCAATTGGAAGTTTACTATAGGATTCAAAATCTACACGAAGACGATATCAAAATCCAATTAGCTTCATTAAGGCTAGAAGGAGAAACAATAGTTTGGTGGGAGGCAAATACACAAGAAGAAATGCGAATCCATGGTAAGATTTATGTTTCTTGGGTCGAATTCATTTCTTCCATTAAAAGACAATTTTATCCATTAGCATATATGCAGAAATAAATAATGAGTTGGAAAAACTTTAGATAGCTTAAAGGTCAAAGTGTCGAAGAGTATACACAAGAGTTTAGGAAAAGGGCTTTATTAATTGTATTAGACTTAAACTCACAAGATACACTCTTAAAGTATATATGAGGTCTACATTCTTACTTAAAACAGTATTCTCATGAAAAGTGATTCCATATAGGTGAATTGGTTTTTCAAGGTGGAGGAATAACCTGTTATGAGTATTCTCATGTTTAACCCAAATAACTTAGATGAAGTATGTGTGAAATCAATGCATCTTGAAGCAAGGGGTAAAATCTTTCTGAAGAGGGTAGTGAGAAGAATCCATTCAAGGGTTAGGGAAATGAGAAAGGAGAAAAATGGAAGGGAAAGAAGAATGCAAGTGTTAAGAACAAAGGGGAGAAAATTACATATAAACATTGTTCTGAAGAGGGCATGATGAAGCACACTGTTGGAAACTACATCCCGAACTAAGACCAAAGAAACCAAATAAAAAAGGGAAACAAAGGATGACTTCCACCGCACAAAAAGATCTTGGATCTGATTCAGGTGATGAAACCAAGATAGTTTCCATGGTTAACAAAGGAAAGGAATCTATCTCATGTTATAGTACCTCAAACAGTCCCAAAAAAACTCCAAATGAAGATACAAGGATAGAATTATTCCATGTTAGAGTAATTTCTAATCATACAAAGACTGATACATTGCTTTACATAGGGTCATAAGAAAACTTGATTTCAAAAGACTTAGTTAAAAAACTAAATCTTGAAACTATACCTAATCATAAGCCATACCCTTTGGGTTGGGTAGTTAACAATGCCAATTTACACGTGTCAAGGAAATGTATTTTCAGATTTGCTATTACTGCAAATTTTTTCGATGAATTTGAGTTAGATGTAGTTCCACTTGACATTTCAAGGATTATATTGGGTAGTCCATATTTGTATGACAGGAAAGCGGTCTTTTACCATCATGAGAGCAAATATCATTTGACCAAATATGAAGTGGAGTATATTGTGAGAGTTCATCACAAGAAATTGAATATCTCTTTAGTTAATGGAGAGCAAATGAAGTGGCTAGAAAATGCAAGTAAAAATTCCGTGCTTCTTACGATCAAGAAAAATGAAGATGTTAACTATGAACCATTTGATGGATGTGATGACAAATTGAACTTTGATTTTTTTGATGTGGTAAGTTATCATGGTGAGATGTTTCAAGAACCAAAGGGGTTGCTACCCAAGAGGGGAATTCAACATAACATTTAGCTGCAACATGATGTTCCACTTCCAAATATTGGTATGTATCACATGTCAATCATGGAAATTTTGGAAATCAGGAAGAAAATACAAGAGTTTCTGAATAAAGGTATCATATGCCCATCTGCTTCACCATGTGGTTCTCCAATAGTTTTGGTTCGAAAGAAGGACAGGAGTTGGTGCATGTGTATCGATTTCTGTGCATTGAACAAAATCATGCTAAAGAATCGCTACCCACTCCCATGCATTGATGATTTTCTTGATCAGTTAAAGCATGCAAATTATTCCAATAAGTTAGATTTGAGAATTGGTTATCATCAAGTTAGGATAGCTGAAGAAGATATTTGGAAAACTGCTTTCAAGACAAGACAAGGATTGTATGAGTGGTTAGTTATGCCATTTGGCTTAACAAATCCACCAGCTACTTTCATGAGAGTAATTGATGATGTACTTAGACCATTTCTAGATGAATTTGCCATTTTTTACTTAGATGACATACTCATGTTCAGAAAATCAATAGAATAACATGTCATGCATGTGAATAAGGTACTTGATGTTTTGAGAAAAGAGAAATTGTTTCTTAAGATGTCAAAGTGAAAATTTGGTAAGACTTCATTAGTATATTTGGGACACACTATTGGAGGAGGTGAATTGAAGATTGATCCTTCCAAAGTTGAGGTCATTTTCAATTGGCCCAAGCCCAATATAGTTACCAAGGTAAGAAGCTTTTTAGGGGAAACACAGTATTGGAGGAAATTCATTGCTAATTTTTCTTCCATTGTAACACAGTTACATGCATTTAAAAGCATAAAGAAATTCTTCCATTGAAGTTATTTGCAATAGAAAGCATTTGATGCTTTAAAGCAAAAGATAAGTTCGACACCGGTTTTAGCAATTCCAGATCTTAAACAACCATTTGAGATCCAAATGGATGCAAGTGATTATGTTATGGGAGCAGTACTCATGCAGCATGGTAAGCCTATCTCACTTCATTCTGAAACTTTTAATGGATCTATGACTAAATATCCTACCTATGATATAGAGTTATATGCATTGGTACAAATTGTGAAGAAATGGAAGCATTACTTGATGGGGAAAGAGACCATTATTCATACCGACCATCAGCCATTGCATTACTTATAACCACAGTCAAAATTGTAGCAATCAAAACATTTCAGGTGGATGGGTTTTCTACAACAATTTCACTTGGTTATCAGGTAAAAGAAAGGAATATACAATAAGGTAGTTGATATGCTCTCTAGGCCTATTGTAAATTCAACTATTATTCTCAAGCACAATTCTATTATGCATAAAATTTATATTGAACAATATGTGAATGATAGTGATTTTCAAGATGTGTATGAGAAATTAAGGGAAACCAAAGTGAAGAGTTAGATTATCATGTACATAATAGTCTGTTGTATCATTTGGGCAAGTTATGTATACCGCAGGGAGAAAGAAACAATATCATAAGGAAGGTGCACACATCATTGATTGTAGGACATTTCAGTGTAGGCAGGGCAGTAGCGCATCTTCAAAGGTATTTTTATTGGCCACAAATGAATGAAAGTGTTTCTCATTTTATTAGAGGATGTTATTTATGTGAAACAAGTAAGACTAGCAATAGAAAGCTTGGTTTGTACACACCACTTCCAGTTCCTTCTCATCCTTAGGAGAGGATCTCAATGGATTTTGTAGGAGGCCTTCCTATGTCAAGGAAAGGTCATGATTATTTTTATGTTGTGGTAGATAGGTTCAGCAAAATTGTATTTTGATGGCATGTAAGAAAACTATTACAGTTGAATAAGCTACTAATATTTTCTTTCAAAATGTATGGATCCATTTTGGTCTTCCTACTTCTAATGTAAGTGATCGATATTCTCTATTTTTTGGTAAATTTTGGTCAAAATCATGGGACATGATGGATACAAAGTTGAAGAAGAGTACAAAATTTCATCTGCAAACAGATGGTCAAATAGAGGTGGTAAATGGAACTATTATTCATCTTCTAAGAGGATATTGCAGCAAGTATCCCAAGTTGTCGTAGGAACACTTACACTACATACAACATGCACACAACCGGGAAAAAAATTCTTTGACAAATACATTGCCATTTGAGGCATGTTTTGGTTACTTGCCAAGATCGCCATTGGAATTTATCTTTGAGAAATATGTTGATATAGACAGAGATAGTGACATAGATAAAGTAAGAAAGTTAATTGAGAAAATTTAGTTGGTACATCACACAGTGCAAGAGAAACTTGAGAAGAGTCAAACCAACTACAAGGCAAGGCATGACAAACATCGATTTTTATCACAAATTCCAAGTTGGTGATGAATTTTTGTTGTACATAAGCAATGAAATATTGCAAGGGGAAGGTAAAAATCTCAAACCAATCTGTTATGGTCCATTTAAAATTATGGAAATGATTGGTACAAATGCATTCAAGCTAGATTTGCCTCCTTATATGAAAATTTATTCTGTCGTTAATTTTGAGAATTTGAGATTGTTTGAGTCTCCTTTGATTGATGATCAAGGAAAACATGTTCAGATGCCACCGATAGATGATTTATCACTAGAATATCTTGATGAACTTCAACAAGATCTCATACTTGACAGAAGAAACAAAACTTCAAGAAGAGGGAATGTTGAATACCTTAGAGTTGGACTAAAGGTCAAAATCATTCAAAAGAAAAATGGTTGGAGATTGGAAAAGTGAGGGAGTTTTACCGTCACTTGCTGAACAAATGATAGTATCTTTTTGGGTCCAAAAGGCTTCTAGTAGGGAGGAATGATCTAAGGCTCAGGTTTTAGCCAAAAATTGAAAGTGCTCGTAATTGCTTCGAACCCGAATGACCAGATATAGTCGTTGCCAGGATTGCGGCACAACTCGTGTCATCAAAATCTGAGTTCGTATGACTAAGTTATTGTATGTTGTTTGTTTTTCCAAACATGCAAAAAAGGATCATAACGGGTACAATGATGATGTCGTAGGTACAGTCAGCATTGCAGGGAATATTCTTCAGATTGTAGCCAGTGGCATTGTGAAAAGTGTCGTCTTCAGTTTCATCAGATGGGTCAAGTGAAGAGAGAAATTGTCTAATGACCTCCAATATTTCTCCTAAGTTGGAATTTGAAATTTTTCAAGGCTGGAGTACAACCCAACCAGAGGGCGCCACTTGTCCTCTTTGGTGGCCCATCTCCTAACCTATGGGGGTTGAATTATTTTTTTGGACATTATTATATATGGTGGAATTAATATCTATATCTATATATATTATAAGGTTCTAAAACCACCTCTCAGCGGAGTTCAACTTCATTTGGAAAGTTCTTTAACTAAATTGGCAAAGTGTTAAATTTGGGGACAAATCTATTAAATATGGAAAAGGGGTCATTACATACTCTTGTGAAAAATTATTGTGGCGATGTGGGGGTCGAACCCCTAACCTCATGCCTACAAACCGCGCATCTTACTGTCTCCACTGTGAAATGGATCTTACCCTGTATGTTCTCTATGAGAATTTAAATTAATATGGGCTAACAGCTAGGGGTTATAGGGGGCCAGCTCCCTCCCCATGTGGTCGTGATCCCAGAACTGAGGGCCAATACAAACGAACCAACAGGTTTACTAAGCATGATTAATTAAGTTTAAATGTGCTTTAATGACGTTAAATTTTCATTAGCACGTAGAAAACACTTAATTTTTAAACCTTTTTTTTATTTTCCCATAAGTGTGTTTAATGCTAATTAAGCCCTGAGTTTATGTTGGCAGAAATTTTGGAGGGCGTACCATTTTTGGCGGGTTTCTAAATTTGGAATGTTAATTGGCAGTTCAAGTTTTAGAGGAGAAAGTGTGGAAAATTGGTTTTAGTCATAATTCACTCAATTTTTGACCAAAATGACCTCAGAAATAGGAATTCGAGGCTAATTGGCATACTAGGAACTCAATTAAGTAGGTTTCAGAGGTAGAAAAGGTCAGCTATAGGTGTTTTAGTGCATTTTAAGAGTTTTGAAGACTAGGGTCTCCAGGTGTTGGGGTCATTGTCAAATCATATAGAGTCCAAATTCAACAAAAAAATAGTCAATTTTGGGATATTATGATGTTTTAAACTCATTGGAACAGGTTCCAATAGGGTCTGAAGCTTGTAACAGAAATTTTATCACACTTGAAGCCAACACAAAGATGCACACTATGAAACTGGACCAACGATATGTAGCCCAAGGGGGGTGAAATATTTTATCAAAATTCTGTGGTAAACTTTGTTGTGTGAGTTTGCTGTGTTTTATATTGCTTCTATTCTGTCATTTAAAATTATGCTTTTTAAGCTTATGAAAAACTCATAATTTCACTAAGTACATTGTTTGACAATCACATGCTCATAAATAAACCTATGAAGGATAACTAAAAGAAGAAAATAAAATTTTATATCTAATATGAAACTAGCACAACAATAACTAGCATTCATTTTCAGATCATAGTCCTATTGGTTTTTCATGGTTTTATTCTTGGTTTCCTGTGGTTCTTTGCTCTTATGTTTCAATATTCTTCGGAATTGTTTATAAAATATGAAATTTAATGGAGCTTGGAGAGACCTGAATGAAATCAAATAGGTAATGTAAGGCTTGGATGAAGCTCAATGCATGAGTAAAGGGTAGTTCAAGGCTAGAATATGAAAGTGGATAGAATTCGATGGGTCCATTTGGATAAATGGAAGATGGAAGAACAAACATGAGAAAGGTAACTAGTAGAGGTAAATTATGTGGATTTGAGGCGTCAAATGCCTTGGCTAAGTTGGGAAACATTGTTCTCAATGTTGTGCAGGTTGTAAATGGATAAAGGGAGTTCTCTTAACCTAGACCTTATGATATTTGGTAATTATGTTGTGACTATGATTATGTTGATGTTTATATATGCATTTATATAGTTATATATGTATGCTTGTCATTGAGTGATTTGGTCATTAGGATTGTTTTGTGCTAGTGTTCACACACAGAATGGTGTACATTGAGTATATATATATATATATATATATATATATATATATATATATATATATATATATATATATATATATATATATATATATATATATATATTCCATTGTGTAACAAGGTCATCAGATATCATGATTTCTTTTTTTTGATGTTTATATGTATACATGTATGTATCTATGTCGTTGTCTGACAGGGTCATCAAGGAACATTCTTGTGGAGGAATGATTGCTTATGCAGTTAAATAGCATGAAGAGGTTTTTGGTTTATGAGAAATCAAGTGGGAAGAGTAGCCTTGACATATCTATGAGGCTAATATCTTATGGATATGAATTGATATTATTTGATTGTACTATGTATATGTTTATGCTATGGAAAGTAATGATGATGGATACATCAACGGAATCAAAGCAGTGTGATTGGAAACATGCTAAAACATGCATTAATAGTGGAAAGACACTTAAAACAACGTTTCTTGGTAAATTCAGTGTGTCTTCTATGGATGTGTATTACTACTGTTGTATATATGTTGTACATGTTGCACCTGTGATGTTATGTGCATACAACCTTGTGTATATATGGTGTTGTATACATGTTTCTTATGTAATTCTATGTATAGATGGTGTTGTGTAGCTGTTGTTTATGCATTTCTATGTATAGATGGTGTTAAACGCATGTTGGATATGTGGTGTTGTGTACATATGGTGTTGTGCACATTTTGGATATTCAGTGTTGTGTACATATGGTGTTTTGTGCATGTTGCATATGGGGTGATGTGTACATATTTCATGGTTTGCATGTTGCACAAATTTTTCTATGTACATGTGGTTTGTGTGTATGATTGTACATGTCGTGTTGTGTGCATGTGGTGTCATGTACATGTTGTACATGAGGTGTTGTGGGCAGGTGTTGTTATGTACATGCTGTGCACCTATGATGTGTACATCTCATACATGTGGTGTTGGTGTACATGTGGTCTTGTGTAAACGTTGTGTAGATGGTGTTTTGTACATGTGGTGTTGTGTACACAATATGCAGGTGGTGTTGTGTACATGTGGTTTTGTGCACATGTGGTATTGTTTGCATGTTATAAATGTTATTTTGTGTATGTTTGGTATTGTGTATGTGGATTCCGTAGTCTTTGTAGGGTGACATGTGTATTTTTTTTTTGTACTCTGTGTACGTATATGTATTGTGTTGTAAAATAGGTGTGACTGTCTATATTCTTTTTCGCTGTACACTTGGTGCAGGTGTATGGGTTTTTTTTTACATCGCATATATTTGTATGTGTCGTATGTCAAGTAAAGGTTCTAGGTGTGTGTTATATTCTTTCCATGACTAGCTACAGGCGAGTAGTGGGGGTTAAGAGGGGGAGGCCAACCTCCATACGCTTGTGCTGGGAAAAGTAGGGTGACAATAGCCCCACTCCACGGGTTCCAGGGCAGCGCCCTGGGAAATTTATTATTTGGATGCTATATTAGGTGGGTGGACCTTCCTATGGTTTTGTGCATGAGTTTGTACATTTTTTTGGCATGATGGTTTTATGCCCATGGTATTTTGTAGATACAGTCAAGGTAACTATGGTTATGTTCTTATCCAGGGTTAATGGATTGGTTTTTATGAGTGCTTCAACATGTATATATATGTTTTGTAACATTGAAAGAAATATAATGAAAAAGAAAGCTAGTAGTCCCAGTTTTGGGATCTAGGGGGAAATATTTGTATATATCTGTCTTATGTTTTATGTTCCTGGTATTGTTAATTTTTCTTTTTTAAGAGCTTTTTTGTAGATAATTTCTGTACATGGGTAAAACCTATAATATATGCATGTATTTTATGGTGTTGTATTCCATGTGTGGTTGTATGTGTGTGATGCACACTATGTGTATGTGTCTGTGGTTGAAGATAAGGCACTGGGTGTTTGTTGGGTGTGGAAACCGATCTGGTGTGTGTATGGAAAGGATAAAGGATAAAGGCAGAAGCTAAGGATTGATTAAATAAGTTTAAAATATCTTGAGTTTAAAATATTAATTCATAGCCTTTATTACTCATTTCGGTCTTTTAGTCCCATCAGATTATTAAATCCCAATATTAGTCCTACAGTTTAATATTAATATATGGTCCAATGTCATATTACAACAAATATTGTTTCAATATGAAAATAAACCATTGTCAATCATCGTAAACCATAGTCGATCATGGTCTACCATGGTCGAATGTTACATTGTGACAAAAATTGTCTCAATATGAAAATCAACCATGACCAACCTTGGTCATCCTTGGTGCAACATTGCATTGTGACATTTATTGTCTCAATGTTTAAATGAAGCATGCTCAACCATTTTTATTTCACATTTTTTAGTATTTATCTAAGGGTTTATATACTGAAGGATTTATAACATTAATCTCTTAGGTTTAATATTATTCCAATGGGTTTTTAGTATTAATCCCTTGGGTTGTAATATCAATCTGTTGGGTTTATTGATCTAAGGTTTCATATTCCAAGGGTATAAATAGTTCATAGGATTTATAATATTAACCCTTGGGTTTAATATAAGTCCCTTGTGTTTATAATAATGACCAACCATTGTCCAATATCACCTCGTGAGGTGGAATCTCGCATTGCGACAAAGGTTGTCTTAATATGAAAATGGGCCATGGTCAAATATGCTTATTTTTCTCGGTTTATTATTCATTTATTAATCATTTAGGTTTTTAATACTAATTTTCTTTGTTTATTGATTCATTGGGTTTATTAATCATTTTAGTTTATAATATTAAAGGCTTAAGTTTATAATATTAATAATACCTTGGGTTTATTGATCCCATGTGTTTATAATACTAATAATCCCTTGGGTTTATAATAATAAGAATCCCTTGGGTTTTTTAAACCCCAACATTAAGTGTTAAATATTAGTCCTAGGGTTTAATATTAATCCTTTGTTTTCTAATTTGATTCCTTCACTTTTTTTTATCCTTATGTTTATAATATTTATCCATTAGGTCTACTAATTAATTGGATTTATAATATTAAACTCTTGGGTTTATTAGTCATTTACATTAATAATATTAATAATAATATGTGTTTATTAATTCTTGGATTTAGTTCATATTTTTAATTTACTTAAAGTAAATATATGAAAAGCATTAAAAGTTATATTAATAAATATATACAAATTATTGAGATATATACTTATTATAAATATTAATTAAATACTATTGTCATATTTAAGTTATATTATAGTTTGAGTTATAACTATTACTACATTGAAATTTTTTAATAATATATTATTATTATATATTCTATTATTAAATAGTATAATATTATATATTTTAGTATAATATATTCTTATATATATAGTTAATATTATTAATATGCTACAAGTAAATATATTAATTTATTATAAAATATATTGAGAATTATATTCATAAATATATAATAATTATTTTGATAAAATATATATTATTAATAAGAACAAAATGTTATTATTATGTTGTATGTGAATTATATCATAGTTTTAAATATAATTATTAATATATTATCATAATTTTATGTAACCATAAATATTACATTAATATACAAAATAATGTTAACATAATAAGTATAATTATATAACTATGAAATACTATGGTTATTATTATTTACATAGTTATTAATAATTATAAATAGTAACTTTTTAACAAAAATACACCTTACAGTTATTAATGTGGTGGGTGGTGGATATAGGCCTCTAAGTGTATATCAATCACATTGTAAATATGGTTGTAAATCTATTTCATATAGGCTTATAAGAATATATCAACCATATTAGTAAATACGATTATGGTAATTTTAATACTTTTAATTACAATAAATAAAAATCTATGTATCATCATTTCTATATAAAAATAAAGAAAAACATTAACATATAAAAAACACATCAACATTTTTAATAGCAATAAATAAAAAAATTAAATATCACTTTTTCTATATAAAAAATAATAATAATAATTAATATCACTTAACCTCAATTTCTCCTCCCCATTTTCAATGCTCATAAAAAAAGTCACTACTTAAAAACATCAACATTTCTAATAACAATAAATATAAATATAAATATCATTTTTTCTATATAAAATAAGAAAGAAAACAGAAACATTAATGGAAAAAGAAACAAATTAAAACCACTTAAGCTCAATTTCTAACCATAAATATAAATATCACTTTTTCTATATAAAATAGAAAGAAACAGAGATATTAATGGAAAAAGGAACAAATGAAAACCACTTAAGCTCAATTTCTCCTCGCCATTTTACATCAACATTTTTAACAACAATAAATAAAAATCTAAATATCACCTTTTCTATATTAAATAGAAAGTTAAAATAGAAAGAAACAGAAATATTAATAAAAATGAAACAAATTAAAACCACTTAAGCTGAATTTCTCATCGCAATTTTCAATGCTCATAAAGAGAGAAATTGACGTAGAAAACACTTTACTAACTCTGTCCATGGTTGTATTTGAAACCATTGCACTCCTGGTTTACGTGGACTCATTTGTACCTTTAAAATGTATGTTCATTCGCCAAAATAATATTTTCAAAATTCAACTGTTAGCTCAGGAAAGGTGGGTGCATAGAGCAGACCTAATTGTCAATTCATGATTGATGAATAAGAATTGCTTTAACCGGTTGCACATCTTCAACCCAAATCTGATATTGTGCTGGCAAGAGTATTGCCGCATGTCAAAATATAGTGCAATTCTGCAATTTAACTTACAAGAATAAGTGTGATTTGTCATTTTTCAAAATCGATGTATCCAAATTTCACCAACTTTATTAGCTGTACAAATGGCGAACATAAGCGTGTACATAAACCTCCACCGATTAATTGTACTGGAGAACTATTCATTGCCAAAAACAGATGAAATATCTCTTTCAGTTTCTGCTTTGTGAATGAAAATGTTAGGGCGGACGGGCTTATTTAAGGAGAGCTTGCATCCTTGAATTTTTCACGTTGCATTGACAGCACTTATGAGCGAGTGGTACCAGGGTACAAGCTCCAGATTCTGTTAAACATGGGCCGGGCTCCATGTTGTGATAACATGGGGCTTAAGAAAGGCCTTTGGAATTGGAAACTGGCGTGCCGTACCCGGTAATTACGGCTTTATGAACCTTCGCATGCAATTTTTGTTCGTGTAATGTAAATAGTTATGGCATGTACAATTAAGTTTATTTTTGTATAACTAAGTTTATTTTATTTTAGTTGTTTTAGTATAATTAGGTTTATTTTATTTTAGTTGTTTTAGGTATTGATTCTCAAATTAAATTAATGTACACTTAATTTTATTTTAGTACAAGTAAGTTTATTTTAGTTGTTTTATGTATTGATTTTTAAACTAATATTGTTAGATAAAATTCATTCTCAATTCTAGTTTTTTTTTTTGCAATTTTGAAATTAATATTATGAAATCAAATTTATTTTCAATTCCATTTTTATTTTTTTAATTATAAAAAATTTGTGCAATTATTCTTCAACTACAATTAAATCTGTTCTAATAATTTTATAATTTTTATCAAAATTTTATATACATTATAGAATTTTAAATTTTGGTTTGGTATGTCTATATCTTATTATGGATTTTCAGAATATTTCAAAATCCAATTACATGTCTTGAATTGTTCCAATTACCCATATCCATTAAGTTCTAGAACATTCTTAAAATCTAAAATACTCGTAAATAAATGAACATCTCAAATTATGACTTTCTAACTTACCCATGCAATTTAACTACCTGTAGCTTCTATACCTCGTGCGCAGGACTTCTGAGGTGTGGGAAGAGTTGTCGACAGAGGTGGGTGAGACCAGACCTCAAACGTGGAAGCCTCAGTCGAGAGGAAGAGCAGACCATCGTTCGAATTCATGGACTTCTAGGAAACAGGTAACGTGGTTAGTGTCAATGGTTTGGAATATATATATATATATATATATATAAAAGAATTTAGAGTTTCCATTCATAATGGAAATACGTAAAAAAGGTATGGGTGCACCAGGGATGGAATTTGACGGGCAATTTTGCTCGTCATTAACCATTTTACACGTATTTGCAGGTTAAAATATATTGCTGCCCGTTTTCTCAGAGGTATGAGGAAGGAGAGAAAACTTCATTTCGACTTTTGAAAAAAATTGTAAACGTTCTTATACATTTATTTTATATTTATTAAATTTTCTATTTTTTATTTATTAAAATTTTCATTTACCAATTGTATTTTTAAATATTACTATATTCTTATATATCTATTTTCTATTAGATGTTTCTTAAATTTTAAATATTACTATATTCTTATATATCTATTTTCTATTAGATGTTTCTTAAATGTTAATACAACTGCAACTGTAACTACATTCAAACATTAATAGAAAATATACAAAGCTTAACTTGCTTTGTGCTGCCAAATTCTAATTACAGAAAAACTATTTCATTCCGAAAAAAAGAATAAAGCGCTACTTAGCCTTCAAAAGATTTAGTTTCAAAAATTTCAATAGTGAGTTTCTACACCCATCATATTGAATTTCAATAGTGAGTTGCTGCAGGCAGACTCAAGCAGCAAGGATGAATCGGTGCTGAAATTTCAGTGGTTTGTTGCTGCACGTAACGTGTGAATCGGTGCCGAAATTTCATGGTGAGTTGCTCCACGCAGGGTGAATCGGTGCCAGTGGCCACAATTTCTATGAGGTTGGAGCTTGCGGCCTGTAGCATGGTAAGTCCAAAGTCCAACACACTTGCAAGTTGCGCTCTCAATGCCCAGTGATTTAATTTTCATAGTTCAGTGATAAGGAATCAACACCAGAAATTAGACGGGACATTTTTCACCAAATCCATTGCATTTTACACTTAATGTGGAATTGAGTTTTGAATTTTAGATAAAATATTCATATTATGTCTTTCAATTATGCAAAGAACTTTCAAAAATAGTTTTAGATAATTGATTCAATAAGATTTACTAATAATTTAAATTTATTTAATGTCATTAATTTATTTAATTGAAATTACAGACAATCAAATTTCAAGCTTGTTTAATTGGATTTACAAATAATTTAAATTTAACTAAATTTACAAATAGTTTAAACTTATTTTACAATATTCATATTATGTCTTTCAATTATGCAAAGAACTTTCAAAAATAATTTTAGATGATTCAATAAGATTTACTAATAATTTAAATTTATTTAATGTCATTAATTTATTTAATTGAAATCACAGACAATCAAATTTAAAGCTTGTTCAATTGGATTTACAAATAGTTTAAATTTAACTAAATTTACAAATAGTTTAAATTTATTTTACAGACCAACAGTTAAAATATTTTATGAGCACCACCTAAACTATGAAAGTTCTGCACTTATTTTTTCCCAAACTAATAGATTGGGTATATATAGACATGCTGTTTTTTTTCTCTTAACAATATAACAGATTGGATATATATGGATTTTTATTTTTTATTTTTTATTTTCTTAACGATGTAATGGATATTTAAAAACTCTATAGCTTCTAAACGAAGAAAAAAAGAAAAAACTATGCACATCACATTACTTCTAGTTCTATTTTTTTTCAATTAAATATCAAGTTTTTATAGAGTTGAAGGTGAAATCAATAATTACTTGTTAAGCAATAACATTAAATCTAATATCAGTAGCTGGTTTTTTTTAAGTGATTTACATTTATTTTCTTTTCATTTCATTTAATTTTATGTTAAAGGAAGAGATAGGAGAACACTAGATTTACAGGGTTATAAATAGTTGTAGTTGTTTTCTTACATAGTTTTCCTTTTTCCAATGAATGAAAGTGTGCAAATGTTGAGATTTTCTGTTTTGGATAAAATAGGAAAAATCTCAGTAGGTGACAAAAATTAGGAATTAGTTCCTAGATTAGCTCCAGTTTGTTTGGGAGGGAGTTAATGCATCCTAAATTTGAGTTGATGGCTGTTAGATTCTCTTGCTATATAACAGATAGCCATACGGATGATTTGAGTGGGTGTTTGAATTATGTAATCTCTTGTTTTGAATAATAAAGACTGCCGATGCCTGTTGTGTGGATGTAGCCCAGGAGGTTTGGGTGAACCACGTTAAAGCTGTGTGTCTTTCCTGTGCATGATTAATTTGCTGTTGTTGTGTTTTATAAATTGCTGCGCTCCAACAATTGGTATCAGAGGGTGTTGGAGGAGCGCGCAGTAGAGGAAGGCTGCGTGGAGTTATTAAAAATCGATGCTGGTATATTGGAGTGCTCGTGCGTGTGAAGTATACCTGCGTACTGTGTAAACCTGCGTGGAGGAACAGTGGCGCGGAACAGCGCTGGTGCGTGGCGCTGCATAGTATTACTGGACTGCGTAACGATTGCTGCGTGGTGCTGCTGAGCCCTCTGCGTGGAGGTAAAACGCTGTTGTGCGTTGAATGGCGGAGGTGTCACAGTCTTCCAGCGTTGAAGGGGACTGTTGTCTTCCAGCTTGATCTTCCAGCAATTGATAGCAACATCACAAATCCTGACCAACAGACTTGGCGCCGTTGCCAGGGAGCGTTGATGACCAGAGCCGTGAGTTGGTGAGAAATCCGCGTGGGAAGTTGACTTGACCGAGAGTTACAGCGTGAGATGGCATTGCTTCTTGTGCTGATGCGTTGATCGTTGAATGGCGCGGAACTGATCTGCAAGTGGTATCGATTTTGAAGCGGAACTGATCTGCTATGGTTTTACATTGAAGGTAATGTGTATTGAATCGATTTGTATTTAGAATCGATGATTGAGTGGAAACAAAATCGATATTTTTTCCAAAGTTTTTTGAAAAGGGTCTAAAAACGATTTTTTAAATAAGTCGATTTTGGAAGAAATCGTTTTTGGAATTTTTTAAAGGTCACACATGGATTAAAAAAGGGTCACATATCGACTTTGGAGTTTTGAAAAAGTCAAACGTTGTGAAATGGTCACATTTTATAATCGATTTTTTTATGAAGTGATATATATATGTGAAGTGCAATCGATTTGCATTAAAGGTTTAAGAATAAATCGATTCATTGTTGAAGTTTGAAAAATCGATTTGTATAAATCGATTTGTATTGGCTTTTGTTTTAAGTCGATGTTATTACCATTCGACATGGTATTTTGGAGTGGTGTGTTTTTTAAAAAACATGAAAATCGATTTGTTAAAATGTTTTTTGAAAAAAATCGATATGCCATGTGAATATGGTATTTAAGCCATTTTTTAAGGTGGAGTTTAAGGTGGAGTTTAATACCATTTGCATATGGTATGGAAGCACAGACATATAAGTGCACATTGCAGAAATTTGTATGTGAAAGGGCAGATATCAGTTTGTTTTTTAAAGGCATAGGCAGTGTTTTGAGATTAACTTCATTTAAAAGGTTGATTTTGGAGATTATTGTGTTTTTGCTGAAGCAAGATGACGAAAACTCAAAGTGCCCGTTTTGAGAACGATATGGGTGGAGCCTTGTTGTCTGAGGCTGAGGAGACGAGGAAGAGATCGAATGCAGACACCTCTACATCAGAGGTAATGATGGCCAGAGGTCGCTCGAGAGAGAGACACTCCGGTGGTAAGCACAGCGATTCGCGTTCAAAGTCTAAAGGAAAGAAGACAAAGGTGAAGTGCTGGCATTGTGGGAAAGCTGGACACCTGAAGAAGGACTGCTGGAAGCGACAGCAGCAAACTTCTAACGCAGATTCTTCGACAGAGAAGAAGGAGGCAAATGCGACAGATACAGGTTCGACATCTGGTTCAGGTATGAGCGACGAAGTGTTGTCTGTTAATATGTCAAATCATGGTCAACATTGGTTATTAGATTCCGGTGCATCAAACCACATGTGTATTCATAGAGAATGGTTTGAGACGTATAGATCAGTTAATGATGGAGTCGTGTACATGGGTAATGATGTCACATCTAATATTGTTGGGATAGGAAGTATACAACTGCAAATGTTTGATGGCACAAGTAGAATATTAACAGATGTGAGACATGTTCCAGACTTAAGGAAAAATCTAATTTCACTAGGAGCACTTGACACAAATGGATATAAAACTGTAATTCAAGGTGGAGTTATGAAAATCTATAAAGGTATCTTACTAGTAATGAAGGCTAAGAAAGTAGGAAATCTGTTTCAATTAGAAGGAAGAATAGGGTCAGATCATGTGTCTACGGTGTCTGAACATGACAGTAGTTCCATTCGCCTATGGCATCAAAGGTTGGGCCATATGAGCGAAAGAGGGTTAAAGATTTTGGCTGATCGCAAGTTACTTCCTAATCTAAGGTCTGGAAAGTTAGATTTCTGTAAGCATTATCTGTTTGGCAAACAAAGTAAACAAAAATTTAAAACAGGCAAACATACTAGTAAAGGCATACTTGATTATATTCATTCAGATGTTTGGGGTCCAGCCCCTACAGCGTCATATGGTGGCTCGTCATATTTTGTGTCGTTCATTGATGACTTTTCTAGGAAGGTGTGGGTCTACATGTTGAAAAGAAAGTCTGATGTTTTTTCAGTTTTCAAGCAGTTTAGAGCATTGGTAGAAAACAACACTGGTAGAACAATAAAGTGTTTAAGAACTGACAATGGTGGTGAGTTTACTTCCAAAGAGTTTGACAACTATTGCAAGGATGCAGGGATCGAGAGACATAAGACCACGGTTTATACTCCTCAGCAAAATGGAGTTGCTGAACTCATGAACAGGACTCTTCTAGAGAGAGCAAGGAGTATGCTGAGTAACGCCGGGTTGCAAAAGGAGTTGTGGATGGAAGCTATGGCTACAGCTTGTTATGTGATAAATCGGTCGCCATCAACAGCGATAGACTGCAAAATTCTGCAAGAGGTATGGAAAGGACACCCTTGTGACTATTCTAAACTCAGAGTGTTTGGTTGTGATGCATATGCTCTAGTGCCAAAACATGAGCGAACTAAGTTAGATCCAAAGTCTAAAAGGTATGTCTTTGTTGGGTATGGTGTTGGAACAAAGGGATATAGATTGTGGGATCCTACTACCCGCAAAATCATCATCAACAGAGATGTAAGGTTTAATGAATCCTCTCTTGTACAGTTAGATGTAGATAGTAGATTGAAACAGGATGATGTATCTGATTTTCAGCACATTCAGTTTGAAAGCTCTTCTAATGATAGTCTTGATGACCATAGTTCAGATACTAGTAATGAACAGGTTTCAGAACATGAACAGGGTTCAGGTTTAGATCATGAACAGGTCTCAGATATTGATCGGCAAGAAGTTCCTACAGGTGGTAGTTAGCCAATTGCGGAAGCACCAGAAACAGCCTTAAGGAGGTCGACAAGAATCAAACGGCCACCGAGAAGGTATGATGATTATGTTACTTCAGTTGCATTTACTGCTAATGACAATGAACCTCTGTGCTATCAGGAAGCAATAGAAGGTTCGAATAGTGACAAGTGGAAAGCAGCCATGAAGGACGAAATGATGGCCTTGAGTAAGAACGGCACGTGGGATCTGGTTGAGCTTCCGAAAGACAGGAAAACTGTGGGGTGTAAATGGGTTTACAAGGTGAAACGGGGTGTGAATGATACGGAGGACAGGTACAAAGCGCGACTGGTTGCAAAAGGGTTTTCTCAGAAAGCAGGCATTGACTTTCATGAGATTTTTTCACCAGTTGTTAAAATAGTTTCAATTCGAATTGTGTTAGCTTTAGTTTCTTTGTTTGATTTAGAATTACAGCAACTAGATGTTAAGACTGCTTTTCTACATGGAGATCTAGATGAGGAAATTTATATGGAACAACCGGAGGGGTTTGTTCAACATCGCAATAAGAAATTTGTCTGCAGGCTCAAGAAGTCATTATATGGCCTGAAGCAGTTGCCTCGGCGGTGGTATAAGAAGTTTGATTCTTTCATGTTGAGTCAGAAATATGTTAGAAGTGAATATGATCATTGTGTGTATTTCAAGCAATTGAAAAATGGCATGTTCATTATCTTAGTGTTGTATGTTGACGATATGATTTTAGCAAGCAAAAGCATTGATGAAATCAACAGGTTGAAGACTCAGATGGCAAGGACATTTGATATGAAAGATCTAGGAGCAGCAAGACAGATTTTGGGCATGGAGATTTTCAGAGACAGGAGCAATGGTAAGTTGTGGCTATCACAACAGAAGTATGTTGAGAAGATACTTTTGAGGTTTGGTATGAATAATGTGAAGCCTGTGTCAGTCCCTTTAGCTTCCCATTTTAAGCTTTCTTCGGGTTTATGTCCTAATACAGATGAAGAAAAGGATTATATGTCTCGAATTCCATATGCTAATGTAGTAGGATGTTTGATGTATGCGATGGTTTGTACTCGACCAGATATTTCACATGCAGTTGGGGTTGTCAGCAGGTACATGGAAAATCCGGGTAAAGAACACTGGTCAGCAGTGAAATGGGTGCTTCGGTATTTGAGAGGCACAATTAGTTATTGTATCACTTACAATAAGAGTAGTGAATTTGTTTGCGGATATGTTGATTCCGATTTTGCGGGTGATTTGGATAAGAGAAGGTCAACTTCAGGGTACGTCTTTACTCTTGCAGGTGGAGCTATCAGCTGGATGTCAAAGCTACAGAACATTGTTGCTTTATCCACTACTGAAGCAGAATACATTGCTGCTTCTCATGCTTGCAAAGAGGCGGTTTGGTTGAAAGGTTTGCTTGGTGAATTTGGTAGGTTGCAGGACAACATCAGGTTACTATGTGATAGTCAAAGTGCAATACATTTGGCTAAGAATCCGGCCTATCATAGTAAGTCAAAGCATATTCCAATTAAGTACCATTTTGTAAGACAGGTTATTACTGAAAGGGGAGTCTCTCTTGAAAAGGTGCATACAAAGGAAAACTGTGCAGACATGTTCACGAAACCAGTTTTGTTGGAGAAGCTGCATTGGTGTTTGCTTCTCTTGGCTTGCAGAAGAGATAAAATAATAATAACAGGGCATCAGGCTAATTGTTGTCAAGGTGGAGATTGTTGAGATTTTCTGTTTTGGATAAAATAGGAAAAATCTCAGTAGGTGACAAAAATTAGGAATTAGTTCCTAGATTAGCTCCATTTTGTTTGGGAGGGAGTTAATGCATCCTAAATTTGAGTTGATGGCTGTTAGATTCTCCTGCTATATAACAGATAGCCATACGGATGATTTGAGTGGGTGTTTGAATTATGTAATCTCCTGTTTTGAATAATAAAGACTGCCGATGCCTGTTGTGTGGATGTAGCCTAGGAGGTTTGGGTGAACCACGTTAAAGCTGTGTGTCTTTCCTGTGCATGATTAATTTGCTGTTGTTGTGTTTTATAAATTGCTGCGCTCCAACAGCAAAGAGTTAATTTTAATTTTGGATTGTGGTTGGTATTTGAAAACAGAAAACGGTCATGTTGTTTTAAACTTGGTGGATGCTCAATTTCTGTTTTTCTTTGTGTGATTTTCTCTAGACGAAACTATATTCTAACCATACGACTATGGGTGATGCAGAAGTACAGAATCCCCGCAAATTGGATTCGGGGTTTTCTGGCCACATAAACGAGGACGACAATTGAAAACTAAGGTTGAATCACCAATATTTCTTTCTCACAAAACCTACCAGTAGGTGGTCTAATTTTTACTTTTAATTTTAAATATCTAGATGAAATATGGTGAATTTAGTGGTTTCTTTTTTAACTTGGTGGATCAATTTTTTCCTTATTTTAAAAACCAAACACATGCTGCCAATTTCTTGGAGTAAATTGGTGAAACTTATTATGAGAACATCACCAATGAAGGGCAAAATTTTAAAGATAACGTTTCTTGAAGGGGAGCATAATGACCCAAAACGTCAAAAAAAAATTCTGTGACGGGTAAGGAGAAATCCAAATTCCAACCCTGGGTGCACCATGTATGAATTTTTTGGGTGTCAAAGCAATCTAAAGCGTATCATTTCAGTATGTACCACAAATCTAGAGTACGGAGAAACACTATTCTTCCAAATTTGTTTTTAAAAGGTAAGTTTCCTTTCCACAATCCTAGTAACTTACTCCCTCCACTGAACTGAATGTGTATTTATCATGTATTTTTTTATTTCTTAATATTAACTAACGACTGCTGAATCGTATGAGCATACTCCTGCTGAGTCTGGTTTGAAGATATATTTCCTTATTTTATCTTTAATTAATTATTAAATTATATTTGTAATTCTATGAATTTAGGAAATTGAAAAAATTATTAATATTTTTTAATACCGTGCAATAGTTTTAAACTTGTATTGCTAATTCTCTATATTCCTCATATAAACTAACACAATCATAAAAATAATCAACATAATTTAATATATTTATTAATATTAATAGTATATTATTTATATTATAATTTTTAATTTGATTAATAATATTAATATTAATATTATATTAATTATATTAAAAATTTTAATTTGATTAATAATATTATTAATAATAATTTCATATTAGTATTAGAATTAATATTCAAAACAATATTTAAAAATATTAATATTAAATTTAATATTTATTAATAATCATTAATAATTATGTCATGAGGCATTCCTTTTTGAAAACAACTCTCCTAGTTGCCACTGTGTCTATGTCTGAGGCATTGGATCAAATGTTAGACAATTGAAATGTGTTAGGCCATTAGATCCACAAGTAAATAATTATATATATATTTTTTATAATGTTAGTTTTTTTTTAAATATGTTAAATTGAATTTAAGTTTTGGTGACTTTTAAATTAAAATTTTGTTATTAAAATTTTGTTATAATTTTATATGTAAATGTAAATAGTTTTAAGTATGTTTTTTTATAGTATTCATTTTTTTCTTTTTAATATGTTAAATTGAATTTAGGTAATAAAATAAAATAACAATAAACTATAAAAACAGCCCATGGTATTGACCCATGGTATTTATGTGGAATATGATTTATTTAAAGGGGTAAATTAAGATGGCCTAGATCAATCTTAACTCTGGAGTGTTTGCTTCTTATTTTTAATAAGTTAAATTGAATTTAGGTAATAAAATAAAAGAACAATAAACTATAAAAATAGCCCATGGTATTGACCCATTGTATTCATGTGGAATATAGTTTATTTAAAGTGGGAAATTAAGATGGTCTAGAACAATCCTAACTTTGGATCTACCAATAGCCAAGAGAGATCAAATGTCTTGATATGCAAACCTCTTTTAGAGTGAAAATATATAAACTAACTATTTAATAAAATTACTTTTAATTGTTTATAACCATTGTTCTTTTAAAATTTTACTTAATAAAATGTATCTAAATTTTCTTACATGTAAATATACATAGTTTTTCTTGTTCTATATTATTTTTGTTACAATTATTTTATTATTCCAAAACTACATGGTTTTTTTGTTATATATTATTTATGTTACAACTGCTTTATTATTCGTGGGTAGTATTTCTTAATATATAAAAAATGAAATTAATAAAGATGAATGTTCATAATTCTCATTTCTTAATTAACACTAAATTTACCTTTAATTAATTAATTGTAATAGTTTGTAACTATATACATACTCTTTCATTTTTTTTGTTAATGAATATCAAATTTTTTAAAAAAAGAACTATATAAATATCTTTAATTACCTAATTGTGGCTAACAAAATTACATGTTTTTTACTTTATAATCATAAACTAATTTCACATTATATGATGTCAAACTTACTGAACTTTTTATTCTGAAATTTTAAACAAAGTTTTTCACTACATAATTTTAGCTTTTATAATTTTTTTATTTTTCAATTCCTAACAAAACTTACAAAAGAAAAAACCCAGTCAGTCCTTATTGTAGATTATAGTTTTAAAAAATTGACATCATGTGATTAACAATAGAGTAAGTTGGGACAACCCTAAAGGGTTTTTTTTGTACATGTTTTATTATAACATTTCAGTCCATCCAATATATATTGTAGAGTCTTCTAAAGAGGGAGTCTATTCTAATTTATAACCTGATCCACAATCAAAGAAAATGGCTAAAGATTTTACAAGTTATTAGTTTGTAACCTGATCCACAACCAAAGGAAATGGCTAGGGATGTCACAAGTTATCATTCACATAGTGATTTATTGAAGTTCTTAGCTAAAATGGATCTTATTGGATGCATGGTGGCCAGAGACACTAAAAAATTCAAATGCATGGTGGCAAGAGACACTATAAAATTTAAAGTAGATATTTGTTATGACATTCATATTGTCTACAAACCATCCAAATTTCCCACATTATATGATCTCAAGCTTACTCAACTTTTTATTCTGAAACTTTAAACAAAGGTTTTCACACATAATTTTATCTTTTATAATTTTTTTATTTTTCAATTCCAAACAAAACTTACAAAAGAAAAAACCCACTCAGTCCTTACTACAGATTAACCAAATTGACACTATGTGATTTACAATAGAGTAAGTTGAGAAAACCCTAAAGGGATTTTTGTACATGTTTTATCATAACATTTCCCTCAATCCAATATATATTGTAGAGTATTATGAAGAGAGAGTGTATTCTAGTTTATAACCCGGTCCATAATCAAAGAAAATGGCTAGGGATTTTACAAGTTATTAGTTTGTAACCTGATCCACATTCAAAGAAAATTGATCAAATAAAATGGCTTGAGATTTTACAAGTTATTAGTTTGTAACCTGATCCACAACCAAAGGAAATGGCTAGGGATGTCACAATTTATCATTCACATAGTGATTTATTGAAGTTCTTAGCTAAAATGGATCCTATTGAATGCATGGTGGAGCCACTAAAAAATTCAAATGCATGGTGGCAAGAACACTAAAAAATTTAAAATAGATATTTGTTATGGCATTCATATTGTCTACAAACCATCCAAATTTCCCACATTATATGATGTCAAGCTTACTCAACTTTTTATTCTGAAACTTTAAACAAAGTTTTTCACCACATAATTTTATCTTTTATAATTTTTTTATTTTTCAATTCCAAACAAAACTTACAAAAGAAAAAACCCACTCAGTCCTTACTGCAGATTAACCAAATTGACACTATGTGATTTACGATAGAGTAAGTTGAGACAACCCTAAAGAGTTTTTTTGTACATATTTTATCATAACATTTCCCTCAATCCAATATATATTGTAGAGTATTATGAAGAGAGAGGGTATTCTAGTTTATAACCCGGTCCACAATCAAAGAAAATGGCTAGGGATTTTACAAGTTATTAGTTTGTAACTTGATCCACATTCAAAGAAAATGGCTAGGGATGTCACAAGTTATCATTCAAACAGTGATTTATTAAAGTTCCTAGCTGAAATGGATCCTATTAGATACATGGTGGCCTGAGACACTAAAAATTTCAAAATAGATGTTGAATTTCTCATTTGAAATGGATCATATTAGATGCATGGTGGCCAGAGACACTAAATTTTTTAAAATAGATATCTATTATGACATCCATATTGTCTACAAAACATCCAAATTTCCCATCTTATACAATAATTCCTAACAATAACTGCTCAATTTACTCTCCAATTTTTGAAACCCCCACCCATGTTAGGGAGATCATGGTGTAAAATCAAATGTTCCTCTGGTCTTTCTAAAGGGTTGATAAACAAAACAGACAATGAGAAAGTCAATATTGTGGTATAATAACTGATTTTCATTGTAACAAAAAACATCACATTAGCTCACAAAATATATCTAATGCTATAAGGATTTAGAGAGGTATTCACGGTCAGCTTGGAAAACCAGACATGAAGATGCTTCTAATTTTCAATGAAGTAGTCTTCAAAAGTTACTAGCTCTATTTTAATTACATAAATGTATTGAAAACCAACTGATAGTATTTACTTTAGTTGTTTTATTTGGACATGTTGCAAGCTTATATTTATTTCTATACAAGTTGAGCATCAAATTATTATGTCTCTGCAACAAATTATTTCATTATGTTGGTTTACATATATGTTTTCACCCACAATTGCCTATTTCAATATCTATAACAAAATTTTCTTGTAGATATCTCTTATAATCAATATCTTTGAAACCTCGACGACCTTCTTCCATGTAAACAAAATTTTCCTTTCATTCTTTCACGATAGCTCCTTCTCAACAACAACTTATTTCTTCTATGCTACTCTTTCCTATACTATTTCCTTACAACATTTCTTTTGCAACATATGGTGCAATTGCTAGTAATATTACAAATTCAAAATAATACAAATCATAATTATTAGAATCATAAAGTAATAAAACTTAAAATCTAAATAAACTTATTTGAATAAGATTATTAACATTATTTGATATTATTAAATATTTAATTATGAGTGATTTAAGGAATGCATTATATTAGATATTATTTTTTGGATTCAACTGCTTTAAGTAAATTATTCATTTATGACCATTTTTATGAAAGGAATATAAGCAAGTCATTCCACTTCTTTACCCCGATGAACATCACCTAATGCATTGAGTGCTAAATAGACTATTCAAAAATCATAAGAAAATAGTCAATTAAAATTACTTCTCATGAAAATAATCATAAATAAATAACTTACTTAAATATTTGAATCCCAAAAATAATATCTTATTATTAAATATTATTAATGTTGTTATTAATAATATTAATTTAAATATTATAATTAATATAAATTATTTTATTATTGATATTATATAATAATGATCCCATTTATTATAATCTTAATATTATTAAGAAATCTAAAGTTATAAAAATTAATATTACAAAATGAAAATTTATAAAACTAATATTAAAATTTTATAACCCCACCAAATAAAACATAGGTTCACCAAATTTCAAGGTTATAATTAATTTTTTAATAAATTACAAAATTATATATATATAAATTTTGAAGGTTCCATATACTATGAACCCTAAATTCCACATTTATAAACAATTTACAGTGGACCAGATAGAGCTACACGGAGCTGAGCACTATCAACATTTGTCGGGAAATGAGAATAGTCGATCAGCAGCGGAATATATGGATTCTTTGGAGCAATTTCTTGATATCGCTGGCGAATCTTCATCACGAGAGCATGGCAGTAGAAATTGCGATCTTGTAGGAGTCTCGGATCGTATTAGTGGGGACAACAATGTGGAAATCTCGGACTATATAAATACTGAAATATTCTACACATCCTTTGGGAACCAGTTAGGCGGTGAAATATTGGAGGTCCATTTGGCGGATCATTCACAGGAATATAATAGCTCTACGTCTGATAGGACGTATGCCTATATTCCTGAATCTATGTTTCCAGAGTTCCTATTTGACTTCTCAGATAACGCAGTGGATGTCGCGGACATTCTAATTCCCCCACTGTGGATGGACTAAATCTAGAACTTCCAGCTCTAAAGCGATCGGATGTCAACTCAATTTCAACTGTTTATTGCGATCTCCTCTTGATGTTTTTTTTCAGAAGATCTCCTCTTGATGTATGCAAACTATTTTTCGCAAAATACAATAATACTTTTTTTATAAAAGGTTCCTTGCAAAATTCTAATTAGTTTATGGAGTGGTGTAATTTATTGATAATAAAATCGTAGGAGTAATTTAATCTGGTTTAAAAAAAAAAAAAATTGGTTAATTTTAATCGAAATTTAATAGAGATTTTAAAAAACTTTTAATTCAGGTTGTAGAATGCATTTTGGGGAAAGGACTATTTCATCTGCATAGATTTTGGTGGGCAGTAAACACTAATAACTTTGCACATTTACATTTTTATTCTTACTCTTATTTATTAAAGTGCTAAGTATATTTATTTACATCTTGTTCATATCCATTTTTTATGCAAACACTTGCTTAAATTATGGTGGCAGTAACTAATGGTAAATCTGTTATTTATGTGAATATGAGCTATTTTAATTTTTGTTCGTTTTCATTTGAAACTTAACAGTGAAAAATCACTAACACATATCTAAAAATCATGACATAAATGTTGCAATTGTATCCCAAAATTATAGTAAAAAAATATAATGCAGTTATTCACATGGTATTGTATAATTTTTTGTTGGTTTTCATATAAAACTTAACATCATCACTAATAAATATCTAAAAATCATGAGACAAATGTTGGAATTGTCTCCCAAAATTATGGTAGAAAAATATAAGGTAGTTATTCACATGACATTGTATTGTGTAAAAGATGCAAAAATACATTCAAGTTATGATCCAATCAAATGTTTGAAAATTATTATTTTTAATAATATTGAAAAAAAAATATTTGTGCTTCTAAGTTAAACATTATAAATTACATTGGTCAATGTTAAAATAATAGTGATTAATAATATATTGGTTAATTTTTTGAAGTATACATAACCAAAAAAATAAAAAAAATCAAACATTTGATTGACCCATAACTTGAAGTTATGGAAAATGTAATGCCATGTGGATAGCTATCGCATATATTTATGCCATAATTATATGGTTGGGATATGCATGCCTGATTTTTAGATATTTGTGGAGTGATTATTTTTAAGCTCGATAGGAAAACCATCCAAAATTTTAATCCTTGAAAACAACTCATGCTCATGATGGTTTACTTCCTACCATAATTTAAGAAAGTCTTAGCATAAAAAATGGATAGGAATAAAATGTAAATAAATATACTTATTTTGGTTATTTCCCCACCTTATGTTTTCCTCAGCATTTATGTAGGAGAAAAACTATATATGTGTAGGCTTATTGGTTGTTAATTTATTTACTTGAGATATGTATTTATTAGTTCCTACCAAAGCAGTACTCTAGGATTCTATCTTCCTATTGACCACTATAAATTTAGAATTGACCAATGTAGCGTATTAATTTTTATGCAAATATTCCAAAACCATAATTTTTAACTTGAGTGGCAATTTTTATGCAAATATTACAAAAACATAATTTTTAACTTGAGTGGCAGGGACTAAGCTACCACTTGTTTTTTAGTGTAATGGTCACACTTATTTAGTATTGACCAATGTAAGTTATAATTTCTTATGCAAATTTTCTCAAAGCATAGTGACATTGTAACAACCCTAGTCAAAAATCCATGTAAAAAAATATAAGACCCTTGAGTGACACTGTAACAACCCTAGTAAGAAAATCCATGTAAAAAAAATATAAGACCAAGGGCATGGGACACTTATTACAAGAAGAATGGTTGGCAAAACATCCTGGTGGGGAAATTTGGAAAAGGTAATGGAAAAGGGCATTATTATCATTTATTTATGAAAATAATGGAAGTTAGGATAAAAGAAGGTCAAAGATAAACAGGTTTACTGTGAGGACAAATTGAAGGAAAATAATGGAAATTGAAGAAAATAGAGGACTAAATAATAAAATGAAATTTGAGGATATTGTGAGTTCAAATTTTTGTGATTTCGGTTTTGGATGTCTTTCTCTCTCTCTCTCACTCTTGGACACTTATAGTTTCTTGAAGGACTCTTGGAGGAGTGTGACATACTTGGGATATGGAGCAAGAAGGCAAAAGAAAGCACGAAAGTGCAAGAGGACATCGAGCTCAACAACTACAAAAGGTTTTGCTTGCAGGTACTGAGTTCCATGCATGATTTCCTTACTAGTTTTGGAATGCATGTGATACCTCGGTTATGATATTTAATTGGGATGGAGGATTCCCTGGATTGGAAGTGGTTTTCCCTAGCCTTTCCATTTACTAGATAGTCATAGTTTTCTAGGTTTTACTTTTGTTTTTTGGTTGGTGCTTATGTTCCTTTTAGTTGTGGGTTGGGTTATTAGTTCCTAGAAGCCTTGATTGGATAAACGTTGTGAAAGCCCTGTAACAACATGGGTTGAGTTACTAGTCCTGGTAGCCTTAGTTGGAAAAACACTCTAGAGGCCCTTGCTGGGTTGCGTTACTAGTCTTGGAAGGCTTGGTTGGACAAACTCTCTCGAATCCCTACAACAATTGTGGGTTGAGTTACTAGTCTTGGAAGCTTTGGTTGGAACAAATGCTTTGGAGCCTTGGATAACTTGGATCGAGACCAACCTATTGATGGTCAGTGATGTTCAACCATGAAGTGGAATAATTGGTTAAGGGTTGAGGTGGTATGGCATTTGGAAGCCCTCGTTTTGTTTTGTTTTATTTGTTCCATGAGACCTCACATTCATGCTTGGAATATGGCGTGGTGGTGATTGGCTAAAAGAGAGATTTGGTTCAACCCAATGTATGGTCGAGTGGTATGTGGAAGTCCTGGATCTGGTTGCATTTTTCATATGTTAATAAGCAGGGAAAATTTTAGGGGCTAATATTTGCAAGTGGGTTAATTTTCCCCGTTTTTTCAAAAAAAAAAAAATCACGAATTTCCAATTTTTTAGAATACTATTCACCCAAATTTTGTAATGTAACAATATTTTACCTTGGAAATAACCAAAATTTTATAAATACTATATAAAATCATTAGAAATATGAATAATTTTACAAAAGTATCACCAAGCCTTTTACAATTTTCATATTAGAAACAAGTAATATTAGCTAAGATTTATAAACTTAAAGATAAGTTTATATCCTTCAAATTTTCCCACTTAATAAGAGTATTTTTACTCTTGTATTTGATGGGTAAATATACTTTTTCATATTTGGTTTTTATGGTTGTTCTATCTGTGTTATTTATGTTGATTATATGTTGGTTATGAAGATGTTTTATGACAGGCTTAATGTATGGTTCCCATCATGTTTCGATTAACAAATGAATGAGCAATGAATATATAACCTAATAGATGATATTGCAGCTATTATGATAAGGCATAAATGCTTCTTAACAGTTCTCATATAAGTATGAGACCCTTATGCTCAAATATCTTGGTATGACCTGTAGATTGCATATTTGTGACATGTTTGATGAAATGTGTTTCATGGCTAGTAGGGGTTAGATCAATTAATTATACCAATGATTGCATTAGTAGTCGTATTCCATTGTTGTTCATCATTTATTGACGTTTTAGGAAGTTCTAAGAAGTGTTTGGAGACCTAGCCCTGAAAAAGTGGCTAATAATCTTGGATCATTGACTCAGAGCTGTTGGAAAGAGTCCATAACCGCTAACATGCCTTGTTTTGGGAGTGACTAGAAGGCCTCGGTCATATGCATGATTTTCCATGGGAGTGGTTGGGGGTCTATATCAGAATATTGTCAAATTATCTTAGGGGTTGGTCACCTTGAAGGGTTGGTTGGCTCCTGAAGGTTATTTAGCATATGTAGAAGGTCATATTGGTTGTCTTTTGGTGGTTCCACTTACTTAACTATACACGGGGATTAGAATCACATCATAACAGCCTCTTGTCCCATGTTTACCCTAGTGAACTAGTTAACTTAGGGAAATGTCGGAGGAGGGTGGTTACAAGGTGGTATCAGAGCATGGTTCCGTTCTCCTTGGGTAACTTTTGGTTTGTGTTCCCCTTCGATGAATGTGTTTTTTTGTGTACACGTCGGTTGCATATGTGTCCTTGTGCTTGGGGTGTATGTTCTTGTTGTGTGTCCATGGTGGTGGTCATTGTTGTCATTTTGAAGTCATGCAGAATTTGATGGTGTTATTGTTGGAATGTACTTTTCATGAATGCATGTTGGTTGTATATGCATTTGTTATGCATGCCATTGTCTATATGTTCTTATGCATGCGTTATTATGGCCATGGTTGCTAGGCATGAGGTCATTGTATGCATTTTAGGTCACCATGATGTTGTTGGCATATTATGATGTTGTTGTGTTGGTTGAGATAGATTAAAATATTTAGACCATCAGAGCGAGGTTGCAAAACTAGACTTTGTGGTAAGAGGAGATCACCATACAGGTTTGTATGTTCGGCATGTAGTTATGTAGTTAATGGTTTTTATAAGCATTAGTTTTATGTACATGTTTGATAGTCTATGGTTGTTGCAGTTACATGTATGATAGATGTTAGCTAATTAGTTTCATCATATGTACATGCGTCAGTTATTCATGAATGATAATAACCTTTTGTTGTATGCGTTGCAGTAATATGCATGATGGTTATGGCCATTGCAACTAGGATCTTGATGTTATATGTACCATGCTAATTTCGATTGGCCTATCCATATGGTTAGGTTATGACATTCAAGTATGAGTCGACCTATTTGTGATAGTGTGTTGTACCAATATAGACTGATTGTTCAGATATGATTTTTAGGCATGAATGTCATTTTTTTATAAGTTTATGATGTGAAAATGCTATCTAGTTACTGTTATGGATATAATGACCCTTTTTATGTTGGATTTGATATGTATTTAAGTTATATCATGCTAATATAAATTGGTCATGAAGACAAGATAGCCTCCCTTGAGATACATTAAGGTATGAGTTTTCTTATGTCATCTACTTGGTGCTTGACTATTTGATTATGATATATATTTTTTATTTGAATGTTTGATTAAATGATATGTGTAAGTTTATATAAAATTGCATGAATAAATGATCTTGTTTTAAGATGATTATACTAACACACAAGTGTTGAGACAATTGATATGTACTTGAGTATAAGTAGGTGGTAGTTGTAGAATTATGTATGATGATCGATGAGTCTGAGTTGATTTTTTATTATGGCATGGTTGTTAGACTTGGTAAAGGTTGACTTCAAATTAATATATATGTTGTCTTGATCTTTGGAACATGTAGCTAACATGTGTTAAAAGTTATAGGGAAACATGCCTAGTATTAAGATGACAAGGTAATAGTTGATTTCTTTATATGATTAACATCTGTTTCTAGTTAGAGGGAGTTCTGTCAAGGGAATTGGAGTCCCTTGAGATATGACGTGGATTTTTTCAGCTACAAGGCAACATTCTTAGAACAAGAAGGTAAGATAGCTAGTATATTTCTATATTTATTTATGTCCTAACAATTATGTGTTTATGGCATTATGATGCACGACATTGCATGGAAAAGACATTACCATGAAATCTTGAAGAAGAATCAGGTTTATATTTCCCTTGGAAGCACTAGCAAACCATGGGATTGAGTCATGGTGTCTATTTTTAGACTTGTGCTTTCGGTCTTTTGCGATTTTTTTGCACTTGATTTGTATTTTTCTTATATCTAGTGTATGACCATACCACTTTGTTTGTGGTGTCATAGTGCTATTGGTTTTTCATGGTTTTTTTCTTGGTTTCTTGTGGTTATTTGCTTTTATGTTTCAATATTCTTGGGAGTTGTTGGGAAAAGAGGAAAGTTAATAGAGCTCGGGGAGACTTGAATGAAATCCAACAGGTAATATAAGACTTGGATGAAGCTCAGTGTATGAGTAAAGGGTCGTTCAAGGCTAGAATATGAAAGTGGATAGAATTTGATGGGTCCACTAGGATAAATGGAAGATGGAAGAACAAACATGAGAAAGGTAACTAATAAAGGTAAATTAAGTGGATTTGATGTGTCAGATGCCTTGGCTAACTTGGGAAATGTTGTCCTCAATGTTGTGCATGTTGTGCACAGATAAAGGGAGTTCTCTTAACCTAGACCCTATGAAATCTGGTAATTATGATGTGACTGTGATTATGTTTACTTTTATATATGCATATATATAATTATGTATGTGTGTATGTCATTCACTGATAGGGTTGTTAGGAATTTTTTGTGCTAGTGTTCACACACACACACACACAAATAAATAAATAAATAAATAAATAAATATATATATATATATATATATATATATATATATATATATATATATATATATATATATATATATATATATATATATATATATATATATTCCATTTTTTGACAATGTCGTCAGATATCATTATTTCTTTATGTTGATTCTTATATGTATACACGTATGTATGTATGTCGTTGTTTGATAGGGTCATAAAGGATCATTCTTGTGGAGGAATGATTGCTTATGTAGGTAAATGGCATGAATAGGTTTTTGGTTTATGAGAAATCAAGTGGGGAGAGTAGCCTTGACATATTTATGAGGTTAGCATCATGTGGATATGAATTGATATTATGTGATTATACTATGTCTTTGTTTATGCTATGCCAAGTAATGATGAGGGATACATCAACGGAATCAAATAAATGTGATTGGAAACATGCTAGAACATGCATGAATAGTGGAAAGACACTTAAAGCAAGGTTTCTTGGTAAATTCAACGTGTCATCTATGGATGTGTATTACTACTGTTGGATAGATGTTGTACATGTTGCACCTATGATGTAATGTGCATACAACAATGTGTATATATGGTGTTGTATACATGTTGCTTAAGTAATTCTATGTATATATGGTGTCTTGTAGCTATTGTTTATGCATTTATATGTATAGATGGTGTTGTACGCATGTTGAATATGTGTTGTTGTGTACATCTAGCATTGTGTGCATATTTATATGTGGTCTTGTGTATATATGGTGTTGTGCACATGTTGGATATGCAATGTTGTGTACATATGGTGCTTTGTGCATGTTGCATATGGGGTGATGTGTACATATTTCATGGTGTGCATGTTGTACATATGGTTCTATGTACATGTGGTGTGTGTGTATGACTGTACATGTGGTTTTGTGTGCATGTGGTGTCCTGTACATGTTGTACATGGGGTGTTGTGTCTAGGTGGTGTAATGTACATGTTGTGCATGTGGTAATGTGTACATGTCATACATGTGGTGCTGTGTACATGTGCACTTGTGTAAATGTTGTGTAGGTTGTGTCGTGTACATGTGGTGTTGTGTACACATTATGCAAGTGGCGTTGTGTACATGTGGTGTTGTGCACATGTGGTATTGTTTGCATGTTATACATGTTATTTTATGTATGTTTGATATTTTGAATGTGGATTGCGTAGTGTTTGTATCGTGACATTTGTATTTTTGTTGTTGTACGTTTTGTACATATATGTATTGTGTTGTAAACCAGGTGTGAGTGTCTATATTGTGTTGTGTTGTACACCATGTGTTGGTGTATGGGCTTTGTTTTACGTTGCGTATAGGTGTATGTGTCGTATGTCACGTGTAGGTCTTGGGTGTGTGTTATATTATTTCCAAGACTAGCTGTAGGCGAGTAGCAGGGGGTAAGAGGGGGGCGACCAAACCCCCTACGCTTGCATTGGGCATGGTAGGGGGACAATAACTCCACTCCATGAGATTTAGGGTAGTGCCCCAGGAAATTTCTTATTTGGACGCTATATTAGGTGGGTGGACCTACCTATTTTTTTGTGCATGAGTTTGTACATGGTTTTTGGCATGATGGTTTTATGCCCATGGTATTTTGTAGATATGGTCAACAAAACTATGGTTATGTTCCTATCTAGGGTTAATGGATTGGGGTTTATGAATTCTTCAAAATTTATGTATATGTTTTTTTACATTGAAAGAAATTTAATATAAAATCAAGTTGGTAGTCCTTGTTTTGGGATCTAGGGGGGAATCTTGGTGTATATCTATTTTATGTTTTATGCTCTCACTATATTGTTAATTTTATTTTTAAGAGTTTGTTTGTACATAATTTATGTACATTGGTAAAACCTACAGTAGGTTCACGTATTGTATGGTGTTGTATTTCGTGTGTGGTTGTATGTGTATGTTGTTTAAGATAAGGCACTGGGTGTTTCTTGGGTGTGGAAACCGACTTGGTGTGTGTATGGAAAGGACAAAGGATAAAGGTAGAAGCTAAGGATCAATTAAATAAGTATTTTAGTTTAGTTTTAATTATGCATGTGATCTATGATTCTGCTTTATGATGATTAGATGTGATCTATGATTTTGGTTTATGATGGTTACATGTGATCTATGATTTTGATTGTGGTGGTTGTGTTTTGAGCTAATTGGATTTTTTTGGATGTCATCACATTAAAAATAAAAAGTAATAAATTATCATGTGTATATAAGAGTGCCACATCATGAAACTATATCTATATAGATAGGCGTCATATGTTCAAAATATTATACAAAATTGGGACAAAAATGTCCAACAAAATTAGGCCTTAAGCCTGATAATGTATATCAGAAAAAATATCAAGTCATCGTTAATATATGTCTGATGACCCTTCCCTGGATGTGCATCCTGGAAAAATACTATGGAAGTTGCCACACATTGGAAAAGTTGCACCCACTACCATGGTACAGCAACCACGTGCCTCTGCATAGCCTCTGGTAGATCCTCCACTGTCGCCATAGGCACTTGGCAAGTTAAACCCTCTAGGTTCCTCTGTACGCAAGTGGAATTCTCCTAATCCAGATTTATGCAGGAACGCAAAAGAATACATAAATAACCATAAACATAGAAATACATCGGAAATAAGGCTTCATTTCATTAATATCAATACACAGAAATATGCTTACAAACATGATGGAAATAAAATAGCTACGGTACTGGTAGTGAATCTCTAAGAAGAGATGTGGTGGCTACAGACCTCTGAACTATATTACAATGAGGCTCAAGGTCCTATTTATTATGGAGAAACAATGGAGAACTCTAAACGTCCAAAAACCTAACCCTAGGATATGAAGTGCCAAAACTATGGGCCCCATTTGGGTAAATTGGTGTTTCAAATTCCTAGGGATGTAAATTAGGCATAATATCTCTATTTGGGGCTTCAAAATGGCTCCGGAAGTTCAGGACCCGAAAACTTGCTAAAAATAGTAAGTTGTGAAAAAAAATGAAAGAGACAATGGTGGGGCCCCAAGTGGAATAGGCGAGTGGCCACCAATATCCACCTGGATCATTCCTCCTCCCTCAAGAAGCAATGGTCCCCATTGTGTTGAGTTCCTCCATGAGATGAGGAAACATCTGTTGAACTTGGTCACTGGTGAACCACTTGCCTTGGTGCAGGAGTTGGCCATCTTTGACAACTCGATACAGTTGGATCTTCTATAGGTGAGTGTTCTTGATTTGCATGTCCATGATACAGTCTGTGGTGGCCTGTTTGTTGTAGTCTGAGTTTAAATCTTTTGGTGTGAGTTCTTATGCAATGTCAGAGGTGTCCAATAGTGGTGGGAAGTAGGGACGAAGGCAGTCTACATTGAATACTAGGTGCAAACCAAGGAATGGTGGAATACTAAGCTCAAAGGCATTGTTCCCTACAGCCTTGGTGATGGTGTAAGACCCATATCGGAGTGGGAAAATCTTGCAGTGGGGTCCAATGAGGTGCTCATTCTGCAAATGTAGCCATACTTTTTTGCCCACTTGGAAGTTGTGTGACACCCAATGTTGATCATGTTGTTGCTTGTACTTAGCATTGGCTCTGTCCAATATGTCATGAACCTGTTGGCGGATGTGCTGAATGCTCTAGATGAAGTTGTTTTCTTTGTCAGCTTCAGATTGGACATGAACCGAATCGGCCTGAGTAGCTGCAAATGGCATGGCCACGTCAATGGGACATAGTGGCTGGAATCCCAAGCCCGCCTGAAAGGGGCTGTGGCCGGTTGAGCTGTAGAGAGCCCGGTTATAACTATGTTGTACATAGGGAAGGCTCTCATCCCATGTGCATGGAATCTTTGAATTGTACATGCATAGAATGTGTACAATAATCCTGTTGATGACCTCTATCTAGCCATCAGTTTGGGGATGGAAAGTTGTGGACTTGGTGAGCTTGGTGTCCAACATTGACCAGAGGCTGGACCAAAATGTTCTGAGGAACCTGCTGTCATGATCTGATATGATAGACTGTGAGATCCCAAAGTACACCCACACTCGTTAAAATAAGAGTTTAGTAGTGGATTCTACTGTGATATTCTTCTTGCAGGCTGCCATAATGGCCATATTTGAGAATTTGTCGACGACCATGAAAACACAGTCATTTCCATGCTTAGTAGAATGAAGGCTTGACATGTAATCCATGGAGATGGATTCCCAAGGTCGACTACGAGTATGTAGTGGATTATAGAGCCCTTGCTTCTTAATGGTCGGTTTGGTAATGGTGCAAGCATTGTAGGATCTGATGTACTTCCCGACATCCTGTCGAAGGTTAGGCCAATAGAAATACTTCTGCAATACTGCCACGGTTTTCTCGACCCCAAAATGCCTAGCGAATCATCTGTAGTGCGCTTCCCATATCATCTTGGCACACTCACTTGAAGGAACAAAAAGGTGTCCGAGGTGACATAATAGTGCATCTTGGAGGTGAAAATTTGGAACTTGCATACCCCCAAGAGTGCCTTGTATGTGTTGCTAAATTCTGGATCACCCCTATAAAGAAGCAACCAATCAGAAGTCCCATGCCCACAAGAGTTGAGAACTGTGGTTATGGCCACAATCGGTGGTCGACTCAGGTAGTTTGCAACATTATAGGTGCTACCCTTCTTGAACTTGATGTTCAAATGAAATTGTTGCAGATATGTGGACCACTTTTGATGGTGATCATTCTGCAACTTCCCTTGTGTCTGTATGAACTCCAGGGGTGGGTGGTCTATGTGGATGATTGTCTCCTTCCCCAAAATGTAATGCTTCCATTGTCGACAAGCCTATACAATGGAATGCATTTATTTGCCGTAAGTGGGATATTTTCGAACTGTGTCAGAGAATGTCTCACTGTCATATGCCACTAGATGCCTGTGCTGAGTAAGAACTGCCCCAATAGCATAGTCAGAGGCATCTGTCTCGATCTCAAATGGTTGTTGCAAGTGTGGTAATGTGAGAAGTGGGGCAGAATAGAGGCGATGTTTCAATTCTATGAATGCCTTCTGTTGAGATTCCGACCAACATAATTTTTCTTTCGCTCCTCCCTTGGTGACTTGACTCAAGGGCCAAGTGATATGAGAGAATCCCAACACGAACCTGCGGTAGAAATTAGCTAGACCCAGAAAGCTGCGAAGCTCTGTAAGGGTGGTTGGGGCTGGCCAATCTTGAATGACGTGAATCTTGGCTAGATTCACATGCACCCCCCTTTCATCAATAATGTATCCCAGATATTGAACCTGGGTCATGCCTAAAGTGCACTTCTCCAAATTGGCACACAACTTGTGTTGCCACAATGTTTGGAGGACTTCTCGAATGTGGTGGAGGTGCTCTTCCCAAGTCTAGCTAAAGATTAGAATGTCATCCAAGTATACCACTGCAAATGAGTTGGTGAATGGACGCAAGATGTCATCCATCAACCTCATGAAGGTTGCAGGAGCATTTTTCAATCCGAAAGGCATGACGAGCCATTCGAAAAGGCCCTCCTTGGCTTTGAAGGCAGTCTTCCACACATCAGAGGGTTTGATTGGTACCTGGTGATACCCAGACTTCAATGGTAAATCTATTATTTATGTCAATATGAGCTATTTTAATTTTTGTTGGTTTTCATTTAAAACTTAACAGTGAAACATCACTAACAAATATCTAAAAATCATGACATAAATGTTGCAATTGTATCCCGAAATTATAGTAAAAAGACATAATGTAGTTATTCACATGGTATTGTATAATTTTTTGTTGGTTTTCATATAAAACTCAACATCATCACTAATAAATATCTAAAAATCATGAGATAAATGTTGGAATTGTCTCCCAAAATTATGGTAGAAAAATATAAGGTAGTCATTCACAGGACATTGTATTGTGTAAAATATGAAAAAATACATTCAAGTTATGATCCAATCAAATGTTTGAAAATTATTATTTTTAATAATATTGAAAAAAAAAACTATTTTTGTTTTTAAGTTAAACATTATAAATTGCATTGGTCAATGTTAAAATAATAGTGATTAATAATATATTGGTTAATTTTTTGAGGTATACATAACCAAAAAAATAAAAAAAATAAAACATTTGATTGACCCATAACTTGAAGTTATGGAAAATGTAATGTCATGTGGATAGCTATCGCATATATTTATGCCATAATTATATGGTTGGGATATGCATGCCTGATTTTTAGATATTTGTGGTGTGATTATTTTTAAGCTCAGTAGGAAAACCATCCAAAATTTAAATCCTTGAAAACAATGCATGCTTATGATGGTTTACTTCCTACCATAAGTTAAGAAAGTCTTAGCATAAAAAATGGATAGGAAAAAAATGTAAATAAATATACTTATTTTGGTTATTTCCCCACCTTATGTTTTCCTCAGCATTTATGTAGGAGAAAAACTATATATGTGTAGGCTTATTGGTTGTTAATTTATTTACTTGAGATATATATTTATTAGTTCCTACCAAAGAAGTACTCTAGGATTCTATCTTCCTATTGACCACTATAAATTTAGCATTGACCAATGTAGGTTATTAATTTTTATGCAAATATTGCGAAAACATAATTTTTAACTTGAGTGGCAATTTTTATGCAAATATTACAAAAACATAATTTTTAACTTGAGTGGCAAGGACTAAGCTACCACTTGTTTTTTAGTGTAATGGTCACACTTAATTTAGTATTGACCAATGTAAGTTATAATTTTTTATGCAAATTTTTTGAAACATAGTGACATTGTAACAACCCTAGTCAAAAATCCATGGAAAAAAAATATAAGACCCTTGACTGACACTGTAACAACCCTAGTAAAAAAATCCATGTAAAAACAATATAAGACCAAGGGCATGGGAGACTTATTACAAGTCGAATGTTTGGCAAAACATCGTGGGGAAATTTTGAAAAGGCAATGGGAAAGGGCATTTATTGTCATTTATTTATGAAAATAATGGAAACTAGGAGAAAAGAAGGTCAAATATAAACAGGTTGCATGTGAGGACAAAATTGAAGGAAAATAATGGAAATTGAAGAAAATAGAGGCCTGAATGATAAAAAGAAATTTGATGATTAGTTGGTAGACTATTGTGAGTTCAAATTTTTGTGATTTTTGTTTTGGATCTCTCTCACTCTTGGAGAGTTATATTTTCTTGATGGAATCTTGGAGGAGTGTGACATACTTGGGATATGGAGCAAGAAGGCAAAGGAAAAGTAGGAAAGTGCAAGAGGACATCAAGCTCAACAACTACAAAAGGTTTTGCTTGCAGGTACCGAGTTCCATGCATGATTTCCTTACTAGTTTTGGAATGCATGTGGTACCTTGGTTATGATATTTAATTGGGATGGAGGATTCCCTGGATTGGAAGTGGTTTTCCCTAGCCTTTCCATTTACTAGATAGTCATAGTTTTCTAGGTTTTACTTTTTTTTTTTGGTTGGTGCTTATGTTCCTTTTAGTTGTGGGTTGGGTTATTAGTTCCTAGAAGCCTTGATTGGACAAATGTTGTCGAAGCCCTGTAACAACATGGGTTGAGTTACTCGTCCTGGTATCCTTGGTTGGAAAAACACTCTAGCGGCCCTTGGTGGGTTGCGTTACTAGTCTTGGAAGGCTTGGTTGGACAAACTCTCTCGAATCCCTACAATAGTTCTGTGCTGAGTTACTAGTCTTGGAAGCTCTGGTTGGAACAAATGATTTGGAGCCTTGGATAACTTGGATAGAGACCAATCTATTGATGGTCAGTGATGTCCAAACATGAAGTGGAATCATTGGTTAAGGATTGAGGTGGTATGGCATTTGGAAGCCCTGGTTTTTCTTTGTTTGATTTGTTCCATGAGACCCCACATTCATGCTTGGAATATGGCGTGGTGGTGCTTGGCTAAAAGAGAGATTTGGTTCAACCCAATGTATGGTCGAGTGGTATGTGGAAGTCCCAGATCTGGTTGCATTTTTCATATGTTAATAAGCAGGGAAAATTTTAGGGGCTAATATTCACAAGTGGGCTAATTTTCCATGTTTTCTCAAAAAAAAAATCATGAATTTCCAATTTTTTAGAATACTATTCGCCTAAATTTTATAGTGTAACAATATTTTACCTTAGAAATAATGAATTTTTTTTAATAATATATCAAATCATTAGAAATATGAATAATTTTACAAAATTTATGCCAAGCCTTTAATTTTCATATTAAAAACAAGTAATATTCGCTAAGATTTATAAAATTAAAGATAAATTTATATCCTTCAAATTTTCCCTCTTAATAAGAGTATTTTTCCTTGTGTATTTGATGGGTAAATATACTTTTTCATATTTGGTTTTTATGGTTGTTCTATCTATGTTATTTATGTTGATTATATATTAGTTATGAAGATGTTTTATGACAGGCTTAATGTATGGTTCGCATCATGTTTTGATTAACAAATGAATGAGAAATTAATATATAACCTAATAGATGATATTGCAACTATTATGATAAGGCATCATTGCTTCTTAAGAGTTCTCATATAAGTATGAGACCCTTATGGTCAGATATCTTGGTATGACCTATATATTCCATATTTGTGACATGTTTGATGAAATGTTTTTTGCGGCTAGTAGGGGTTAGATCAAGTAATTATACCAATGATTGCATTAGTAGTCATATTCCATTGTTTTTCATCATTTATTGATGTTTTAGGAAGTTATAGGAAGTGTTTGGAGACCTAGACCTGAAAAAGTGGTTAATAATCTTTGATCGCTAACTCAAAGCTGTTCGAAAAAGTCAATAACCGCTAACATGCATTGTTTTGGGAGTGACTAGAAGGCCTCAGTCATATGCATGACTTGCCATGGGAGTGGTTGGGGGTCCATATCAGAAAATTGTCAAATTATCTTAGGTGTTGGTCACCTTGAAGGGTTGGTTGGCTCCTGAAGGTTCTTTAGCATATGTAGAAGGTCATATTGGTTTTCTTTTGGTGGTTCCACTTACTTAACTATACATGGGGATTAGAATCACATCATAGCAGCCTCTCGTTCGATGTTTACCATAGAAAACTAGTTAAATTAGGGAAATGTGGGAGGAGGGTGGTTACAAGGTGGTATGAGAGCATGGTTTCGTTCTCCTTGTGTAACTTTTGGTTTGTGTTCCACTTGGATGAATGTGTTTTTTTGTGTACATGTCAGTTGCATATGTGTCCTTATGCTTGGGGTGTATTTTCTTGTTGTGTGTGCATAGTGGTGGTCATTATTGTCATTTTGATGCCATGCAGAAATTGATGGTGTTATTGTTGGAATGTATTTTTCATGAATGCATGTTGGTTGTATATGCATTTTTATCCATGCCATTATCTATATGTTCTTATGCATGTGTTATTATGGCCATGGTTGCCATGCATGGGGTCATTGTATGCATTTTAGGTCATCATGATGTTGTTGGTATATTATGATGCTGTTGTGTTGGTTGAGATAGAGTCAAATATTTAGATCATCAGAGTGAGGTTGCAAAACTAGACTTTTTGGTAAGAGGAGATCGTCATATAGGCTTGTATGGTTGGCGTATAGTTATGTAGTTAATGGTTTTTATAAGAATTATGTTTATGTACATGTTTGATAGTCTATGGTTGTTGCAGTTACATGTATGATAGATGTTAGCTAATTAGTTTCATCATATGTACATCCGTCAGTTATTCATGAATTATAATAACCTTTTGTTGTATGCATTGCAGTAATATCCATGATGGTTATGGCCATTGTAACTAGGATCTTGATGTTATATGTACCATGCTAATTTGTATTGGACTATCCATATGGTTAGGTTATGAAATTCAAGTATGAGTCGACCTATTTGTGATAGTGTGTTGTACTAATATAGACTGATTGTTCAGATGTGATTGTTAGGCATGAATGTCATTTTTTTATGAGTTTATGATTTGAAAATGCTATATAGTTACTATTATGGATATAATGACCCTTTTTATGTTTGATTTGATATGTATTTAATTTATATCATGCTAATATAAATTGATCGTGAAGACAAGATAGCCTCCCCTAAGTTACATTAAGGTATGAGTTTTCTTATGTCTTCTACTTGGTGCTTGACTGTTTGATTATCATATATATTTTTTATTTGAATGTTTGATTAAATGATATGTGTAAGTGTATGTAAAATTGCATGAAGAAATGATATTGTTTTAAGATGATGGTACTAACACACAAGTGTTGAGACAACTGATATGTACTTGAGTATAAGTAGGTGGTAGTTGTAGAATTATGTATGATGATCGATGAATTTGAGTTGATTGTTGATTATGACATGGTTGTTAGACTTGGTAAAGGTTGACCTCAAATTAATATATATGTTGTCTTGATCTTTGGAACATGTAGCCGAGATGTGTTAAAAGTTATAGGGAAACATGCCTAGTATTAACATGACAAGGTAATAGTTGATTTCTTTATATGACTAACAGTTGTTTCCAATTAGAGGGAGTTCCGTCAAGGGAATTGGAATCCCTTGAGATATGACATGGATTTTTTTAGCTACAAGGCAACGCTCTTGGAACAAGAAGGTAAGATAGCTACTATATTTCTATATTTATCTATGTCCTAACAATTATGTGTTTATGGCAGTATGATGCACGACATTGCATGGAAAAGACATTACCATGAAATATTGAAGAATAATCGGGTTTATATTTCCCTCAGAAGCACTAGCAAGCCATGGGATTGAGTCATGGTGTCTATTTTTAGTCTTGTGCTTTCGGTCTTTTACGATTGTTTTGCACTTGATTTGTAGTTTGCTTATATCTAGTGTATGACCATACCACTTTGTTTGTGGTGTCATAGTGCTATTGGTTTTTCATGGTTTTATTCTTGGTTTCTTGTGGTTATTTGCTTTTATATTTCAATATTCTTGGGAATTTTTGGGAAAAGAGGAAAGTTAATGGAGCTCAGGGAGACTTAAATGAAATCCAACAGGTAATATAAGACTTGGATGAAGCTCAATGCATGACTAAAGGGTCGTTTAAGGCTATAATATGAAAGTGGATAGAATTTGATGGGTCCACTAGGATAAATGCAAGATGGAAGAACAAACATGAGAAAGGTAACTAGTAAAGGTAAATTAAGTGGATTTGAGGCGTTAGATGCCTTGGCTAACTTGGGAAATGTTGCTCTCAATGTTGTGCATGTTGTGCACGGATAAAGGGAGTTATCCTAACCTAGACCTTATGAAATCTGTTAAATGTGTTGTGACTATGATTATGTTTATTTTTATATATGCATATATATAGTTATGTATGTGTGTATGTCGTTCACTAATAGGGTTGTTAGGAATTTTTTGTGCTAATGTTCACACACACACACACACACAAATATATATATATATATATATATATATATATATATATATATATCCCATTGTTTGACAAGGTCATCAGATATCATGATTTGTTTATGTTGATGTTTATATGTATACATGTATCTATGTATGTCGTTGTTTGACAGGGTCATCAAGGATCATTCTTGTGGAGGAATGATTGCTTATGCAGGTAAATGGCATGAAGAGGTTTTTGGTTTATGAGAAATCAAGTGGGAAGAGTAGCCTTGACATATCTATGAGGTTAGCATCATGTGGATATGTATTGATATTATGTGATTATACTATTTCTATGTTTATGCTGTGGAAAGTAATGATGAGGGATACATCAACAGAATGAAAGAAATGTGATCGAAAACATGCTAGAACATGCATGAATAGTGGAAAGACACTTAAAGCAAGGTTTCTTGGTAAATTCAGTGTGTCATCTATGGATGTGTATTACTATTGTTGTATATATGTTGTACATGTTGCACCTATGATGTAATGTGCATACAACAATGTGTAAATATGGTGTTCTATACATGTTGCTTATGTAATGCTATGTATAGATGGTGTTGTCTAGCTGTTGTTTATGCATTTATATGTATAGATGGTGTTGTACACATGTTGGATATGTGTTGTTTTGTACATATGGCGTTGTGTGCATATTTATATGTGGTGTTGTGTAGATATGGTGTTGTGTACATGTTGGATATGCAATGTTGTGTACATATGGTGCTTTTTGCATGTTGCATATGGGTTGATGTGTACATATTGCATGGTGTGCATGTTGTACATATGGTTCTATGTACATGTGGTGTGTGTGTATGATTGTACATGTGGTTTTTTGTGCATGTGGTGTCATGTACATGTTGTACATGGGGTGTTGTGTGCAGGTGGTGTTATGTACATGTTGTGCATGTGGTAATATGTACATGTCATACATATGGTGTTGTGTACATGTGCTCTTGTTTAAATGTTGTGTAGTTTGTGTTGTGTACATGTGGTGTTGTGCACATGTGGTATTGTTTTCATGTTATACATATTTTTTTGTGTTTGTTTGATATGTTGTATGTGGAATGTGTACTGTTTGTATCGTGAAATTTGTATTTTTGTTGTTGTACATTTTGTACGTATATGTATTGTGTTGTAAACCAGGTGTGAGTGTCTATATTGTGTTGTGTAGTACACCATGTGTTGGTGTATGAGCTTTGTTTTACGTCGTGTATAGTTGTATGTGTCGTATGTCATGTGTAGGTGTTGGGTGTGTGTTATATTATTTCCATGACTAGCTGCAGGCGAGTAGCAGGGGGTAAGAGGTGGGTGACCAAACCCCCTACGCTTGCGTTGGGCATAGTAGGTGGGAAATAGCCCCACTCCATGAGATCTAGGGCAGTGCCCCACAAATTTTTTTATTTGGATGCTATATTAGGAGGGTGGACCTACCTATGTTTTTGTGGCCATGATTTTGTACATGGTTTTTGGCATGATGGTTTTATGTCCATGGTATTTTTTAGATACGGTCAACGGAACTATGGTTATGTTCCTATCCAGGGTTAATGGATTGGGGTTTATGAATTCTTCAACATGTATGTATATGTTTTGTTACATTGAAAGAAATTTAATGAAAAATCAAGTTGGTAGTCCTCGTTTTGGGATCTAGGGGGGAATATTTGTGCATATCTATTTTATGTTTTATGCTCTCACTATTGTTAATTTCTCTGTTTTAAGAGTTTGTCTGTAGATAATTTTTGTACATGGGTAAAACCTACAATAGGTGCATATATTGTATGGTGTTGTATTTCATGTGTGGTTGTATGTGTATGTTGTTTAAGATAAGGCACTAGGTGTTTCTCAGGTGTGGAAACCGATCTAGTGTGTGTATGGAAAGGACAAAGGATAAATGTAGAAGCTAAGGATCAATTAAATAAGTATTTTATTTCAGTTTTAATTATGCATGTGATCTATGATTCTGCTTTATGATGATTAGATGTGATCTATGATTTTGGTTTATGATGGTTACATGTGATCTATGATTTTGATTATGGTGGTTGTGTTTTGAGCTAACTGGATGTTTTTTGATGTCATCACATTAAAAATAAAAAATAATCAATTATCATTTGTATATATGAGTGTCACATCACGAAACTATCTCTATATAGACTGGTGTCATATGTTCAAAATATTATACAAAATTGGGACAAAAATGTCCAACAAAATTAGGCCTTAAGCCTGATAATGTATATCACAAAAAATATCAACTCATCCTTAATATATGTCTGGCGGCCCTTCCCTGGATGTGCATCCCAGAAAAATACTATGGAAGTTGCCACACATTGGAAAAGTCGCACCCACTACCATGGTACACCAACCACGTGCCTCTGCATAGCCTCTGGTAGATCCTCCACTATTGCCATAGGCACTTGGCAAGTTAAACCCTCCAGGTTCCTCTGTACAACATGAAGGACTCTTTTAGTATCAACAGTGGAATTCTCCAGATCCAGATTTATGCAGGAATGCAATAGAATACAGAATTAACCATAAACATAGAAATACATCAGAAATAAGGCTTCATTTAATTAATATCAAATCACAGAAATATGCCTACAAACAGGATGGAAATAAAATAGCTAGGGTGCTATTAGCCAATCTCTAAGAAGATATTTGGTGGCTACAGATCTCTGAACTATGTTACAATGAGGCTCGAGGTCCTATTTATTATCGAGAAAAAATGGAGAACTCTAAACGTCCAAAAACCTAACACTAGGAGATGAAGCGCCAAAACTATGGGCCCCGTTTGGGTAAATTGGTGTTTCAACTTCCCGGGGATGTAACTTTGGCATACTATCTCCGTTTGGGGCTTCAAAATGGCTCCAGAAATTTAGGACCTAAAAAATGCTAAAAATGGTAACTTGTGAAAATAAATGAAAGAGACAATGGTGGGGCCCCAAGTGGAATAGGTGGGTGGCCATCAATATCTACCTGGATCATTCCTCCCCCCTTAGGAAGAAATGGTCCCCATTGCATTGAGTCCTCCATGAGATGAGGAAACTTCTATTAAATTTGGTCCCTAGTGAACCACTTGCCTTGGTGTAGGATTTGGCTAGCTTTGACAACTCGATACAGTTGGATCTTCTGTCGGTGAGTTTTCTTGATTTGCATGTCCATGATACAGTCTATGGTGGCATGTTCCACATAGTCTGGGTTTAAATATTTTGGTGTGAGTTCTTCTGCAATGTCAAAGGTGTCCAATAGAGGTGGGAAGTATGGACCAAGGCGATCTACATTGAATATTGGGTGTAGACCAAGGAATGGTGGAATACTGAGCTCGAAGGCATTGTTCCCTACAGCCTTGGTGATGGTTTATGACCCATATCGGAGCAAGCGAATCTTGTAGTGGGGTCTAGTGAGGCGCTCCTTCGGAAAATGTAGCCATACTTTTTCGTCCACCTGGAAGTTGTGTGGCACCCGATGTTGATCATGTCATTGCTTGTACTTAGCATTGGCTCTGTCCAATATGTCATGAACCTGTTGGCGGATGTGTTGAATGCTCTTGATGAAGTTGTTTTCTTTGTCAGCTTCAAACTGGACATGAGCTGAATCGGCCTGAGTAGCTACAAATGGCATGGCTACATCAATGGGACATAGTGGCTGGAATCCCAAGCCCACCTGAAAGGGGATGTGGCCGGTTGAGCTGTGGAGAGCCCAGTTATTACGTGTTGTACATAGAGAAGGCTCTCATCCCATGTGAATTTATTCTTTGAAGTGTGCATGTGCAGAATGTGTAGAATCATCCTGTTGATGACCTCTGTTTGGCCATTAGTTTGGGGATGGAAAGCTGTGGACTTGGTGAGCTTGGTGTCCAAAATTGACCAGAGGCTAGACCAAAATGTGCTGAGGAACCTGCTGTCATGATCTGATATGATAGACTGTGAGATCCCAAAGTGCACACACACTCGTTCAAAGAAGAGTTTAGTAGTGGTTTCTGCTGTGATATTCTTCTTGCAGGCTGCCATAATGGCCATCTTTGAGAATCTGTCAATGACCACAAAAAAACGGTCGTTTCCATGCTTAGTAGAAGGAAGGCTTGACATGTAATCCATGGAGATGGATTCCCAAGTTCAACTAGGGGTAGGTAGCAGATTATAAAGCCCTTGCTTCTTGATGGTCGGTTTGGCAATGGTGCAAGCAGTGTAGGATCTGATGTACCTCTCGACATCCTGTCAAAGGTTCGGCCAATAGAAATACTTCTGATGTAATGCCACTATTTTCTCGACCCCAAAATCCCTAGCGAATCTTCTGTAGTACGCTTCCCATATCATCTTGGCACACTCGCTTGAAGGAACACAAAGGTGTCCTAGGTGACATAATAGTGCATCTTGGAGGTGAAAATTTGGAACTTACATACCCCCCAAGAGTGCCTTGTATGTGTAGCTGAATTCTGGATCGCTCTTGTAGAGAAGTGGCCAATCAGAAGTCTCATGCCCACAAGAGTTGAGAACAGTGGTTATGGCCACGATCGGTGGTTGACTGAGGTAGTCTGCAACAATATTGTTGCTACCCTTATTATACTTGATGTTCAAATGAAATTGTTGCAGATATGTGAACCACTTCTGATGGCGATTGTTGTGCAACTTCCCTTGTGTTTGTATGAACTATAGGGGTCCGTGGTCTGTGTGGATGATTTTCTCCTTCTCCAAAATGTAATTCTTCCATTTTTGAAAAGCCTACACAATGGAATACATTTCTTTGTCATAAGTGGGATACTTTCAAACTATGTCGAACAATTTCTCACTGTGATATGCCACTGGATGCCCCTGTTGAGTAAGAACTGCCCCAATAGCATAGTTAGAGGCATCTGTCTCGATCTCAAATGGTTGTTGCAAGTGTGGTAATGTGAGCATTGGGGCAGAATAGAGACAATGTTTCAATTCTACGAATGCCTTCTATTGAGATTTTAGACCAACATAATTTTTCTTTCGCTCCTCCCTTGGTGACTTGACTCAAGGGCCAAGTGATATGAGAGAATCCCAACATGAACCTGCGGTAGAAATTATCAAGACCTAAAAACCTGCGAAGCTCTGTTAGGGTGGTTGGGGCTAGCCAATCCCAAATGAACTGGATCTTGGCTAGATCCACATGCACCCCCCTTTCATCAATAATGTATCATAAATATTGAACCTGGATCATGCCAAAAGTGCACTTCTCCAAATTGGTACACAACTTGTGTTGTCGTAGTGTTTGGAGGACTTCTCGGATGTGGTGGATGTGATCTTCCCAAGTCTAGCTGAAGATCAAAATGTCATCCAAGTATACCAATGTAAATGAGTTGGTGAGTGGACACAAGATGTCATCCATAAACCTTATGAAGGTTGCAGGAGCATTTGTCAATCCGAAAGGCATGACGAGCCATTCAAAAAGGCCCTCCTTGGCTTTGAAGGCAGTTTTCCACACATCAGAGGGTTCGATTGGTACCTGGTGATACCCAGACTTCAAGTCAATCTTGCTGAAATATTTTCCGCTTTGAGTTGGTCTAGAAGGTCATAAATCCATGCGATCGGGTACCTATTCTGGATAGTGATCTTGTTTAGCACCCGATAATCAATACAGAGTCTCCAAGTCCCATCCTTCTTCTGTACCAACATGATCGGGCTCCTACAGGGTGATGACCTTGGCCGGAAGTCACCTTTCTATAATAGCTCCTGAATCTGCCTCTTGATTTCATCATTCTCCAGAAAAAAGTGCCTATAGATCGGTCCATTCGGTAGAGACACACCTGGGTTCAGGTCAATGGGGTGCTTGACCTGACAGTGTAGAGGAACCCCTGTGGGTGAGGTGAAGATGTCCCCATACTCCTCCACAACCTTGTCCATTTTTTGTTTTCGTGCAGAGGAGCCATGCCTGGAGGTCGTGGCCACAGTATTCTTCTTGCCCTGGGGATGGATCATCAGGAAAAAAAATTTCCTAGTCTGGGAAATGAGCTTACTGCATTGTTTTGTAGTAACCAAATAGATAGTGGTAGGCGGCAGTACCTCTGGTATCCTATACAATTTATTTCCAAAAGTAACGATAACACCGCGAGGCTGGGACTCATACATAGCATGTCACCTCCACAAGTATGGTTGGCCTAATAATACATCAGAAACATCAATAGGAGCAATGTCACACAATACCTCATCCATGAAGGGCTTGATTCTATAGGGAAGGTGGCACTGTTGGCTGATGTGGAGATCCCATCCTTGGTGAAGACACCCAATGGTGTATGGTTTTGGGTGCGTTGTGGTCGGAAATCCCAACTGCTTCACGACATCTACTGAAATGAGTTTCTTTTGGCTCCCATTATCGATAATGAAATATAGTGAGGAACCATTTACCCACATCTAGGAGTGGAAGAGACGCTCTGCCTCCTTTGGATCTTCTGGTTCCTTTTGGATCTTCGTAGTGGTAGCAGTGGCATTGGGCTTCGCATAAATAATATGCTTCCCTTTGTCATTCACCTTGTCAGGTTCTAATTCAAAGTTGGAGCATGCATCTGATTCAGAAGCCCTCATCTCTGCCACCAAGGACTGTTTGGCCCGACACTCACTTGTGTTGTGAGTGGAGCTCTTATGGAACTCACACCACTTTCCCATGTGCTTCTTTGTCTTCGCGGTGTTTTTCTTTGCTTGTGTCTTTGGCAGGTTGTCTTTGGCCACCATGACTTGGCTTTATCCTTTGTTCTATGGTTTGGGGGCACCTTTCCCTTGCTTTTGATTCACAAATCCAAAGTCTCGCTTCTTCTGTTTGAATTTTTTCTCAATCTGGGCAGCATACTGGTATGTCATACCAAGCAAGGAGATGTTGAGGAACTCCATTTCCTCCTAAATGTATCTGTGCAGACAACCATAATACTTTAGCACCAAGTGTTTCTCTGAATCTTTGATACCCAACTTTTTGCATAGGGTATGGAACAGATTCGTTAGCTCATGCACATCTTGATCCCTTTGTTGTTGAAGCGTGGTCCATTGTACGTACTTGTCTTCATAGCTCCCCACGGGACAATATTGTTCCTTGATGGCATCTCGGAAAGAATTCCAAGTGGGTATGGTTGAGAACATAGAAGGTTCTATCTCATCCTTTTTCTCACAGTATTTTTCCCACTAGTCCTTGACATGGGGGGTAGCTTTGAGGAGTACAAAAATAATCTTCTCCTAGTTGGAAAAGTCATGAAAAAAGAAATATCCTTCTAACATATTCAACCATCTATCTACGGCATCTACATCTATTTGACCCTCAAATATGGGAATGTCAAGGTTTACTTGTACCTTAAAGGGAGTCGCACCTCCAGAGTGGCTACTAGATGTAGATGCACCGTCGGTGGGCAGTCATTTAAGGATCTGGGCAAAGCTATCCATCATCGCATTCCTTTGTTTTTCAAGGGCCTCCTTGAGAAATATTTTGATAGGGTCTCCTGCTCCCTAATCTTTCCTTTTGTCCCCCATGGGCGTTCGTCAGGGTTTGAGAGGCTAATATTGCAAAGGTTCCACCAGATCGAGCCCTAACTCCTTATACCCTAACCTCGTTGGGGACATGCAAATAAGGATCGAGAAAAATCAGACCACTCTGGTACCACTGATCCGGATTTATGCAGGAGTGCAACATAATACAAAAATAACCATAAACATAGAAATATAGTGGAAATAAGGCTTCATTTCATTAATATAAAATCACATAAATATGCTTACAACTTGTTGAAGCCTTGAAAATTGTTGCTGCAAGAATTGGGGGAAAACCACTCAGTCCGAACCTTAGGGCAACTCCTTTTCCGTTTGGTATGGTGGCTCCGACTAGATTTATGGGACCAGTTTCCTAATAATAAATGGATTGGTGATGGAGTGTTTGTGTAGGTGAATAATGGAACTAACTGACTGAAATAATCTATCTAACTTAAATTATAACTTGCAAATAATTCTAAAACTAACCCGGGTATTAAGTATGAATACGACTTCAAGATTGTTTCAATTAAACAAATAACCATGAAAATGTATTATTATTTAAAAGAAAGATGCAGTATCATATAATGATAACTTTGTTTAAGAAATTAAACAGAGTTAGAATAACACATCGCATTCATAATTCTATATATATCATTTGCATATACTATGATAGATAAATATTTCTATATCTTCAGAAATGATATGAGAAAGAAGTATTTGAGAAAAAAAGCATATATAAATGATAGCAAATTTCAAAGAGAATACTTCATTACATGAAGAAAATAACAGTAAATTGATAGAAATACCAGATACTTTAGATATTTTCTTGATGCAAATTCGATATCCAAATCCTGCTCTTTAACTTAGAACAACCTCCAAGATATAGAAATGCAACTCTTAAAGATAATTCACCATAAATCACAGGATGTGATCCTTTACAAAAATAAAATAGTCAATGGAGTACAGAAATGTATGACCCAAGCCAAAATATTACAAATTCAGGACCCCTTTCTAAATGCATGGAAGGGGTTTAAATAGGAAATTAACAAAACAAATTATCTATAACTTATGCTAGAAACTATCATCGTAGATCCTGGGAAAGACTTGTGATATATAATAAAATAGATTCAATGAATTTCTTCTGTATTCAATGTGTTGAGGTGGCAAATTTTAAGCATATATTTAACTTTCGTTGGATGAATCAGCCTTGAATGCAACTAACTAGTGTATGCGGCATCGGATAACTCTGGAATGATGTAATTTATGACATTAGAAAGGCATTTGATTGCCATCTGCTGACTTTATGGTTTGATCAAATATGTCCATAGGAAATCCCATATAATTTCCTGTATTTTGCTGATCTTTTTATTCTTGTTGATTATTTTCTGCTTCCATCTGGCATCAGTCTCTTTCATCCTTGGCAATTTACCTGGAGTACAATCTGAAATAAAATTAGTAGAATATAAGCTATCATTTACTAATTGTGTCAAATTGTTCATTATGGCTCTAGCCCTTGATGTAGCACGTTCTCCTTTAATTAATTGTGTATCCCATTCAGCAAACAAGATTTCTTTATTCATTTCTTCTATCCTATGAATATTTTCTTTCTTTCCTTGTTCTGAGTCCTGCCATGAAATAAACACTGATATCTTATCATCTGCATTCTCAAATTCAATTCTCGTACTGACTGATTCATCAATATGGGAAGATGTTATTTCACATAAAGGCTCTTCTTTTTCAATATTTTGACAGAGATCAACTAACTGCTGAGACAATAGCTTATTTTTTTCCAGAGCTTCAGTTTCAAATTCGTCAATTTTAGGGTAATCCTTAAATTTATCCAATCTTTCTTGAAATATTTTCTCTTGCTTTTCTTTGGCAGTTTTCTCATTTTGCAGAAAGGTTTGTAACTTGGACACCTCTTGGGACAACTGTTGTTGCTTATTCAAATCTTTTTGATCAAGATTTTTCTTTTCCACACTCAGTTGTCCTTCCAGTTGTTTGGCTCTAAGTTTTTCTTCTGCTAACTACTGCTCCAACTGCATTATCTTTGGCTAATCATTTGTTGTCTTTTCTTCTAGCATTTCTATCTGTAAGTCTTTTTGTTTGATCATTTGATTGAATTCAATAGCTTTATATATAGTGGCTGCACTGTAGGCACCTGCATACTATGATAATTTGGTAAGATCCTCTGAAGGATTTGCCTCAGTATTCTTCCAGAAAATATTCATGAATTCAACTTGTGGGGATGAAAGTGGTTCTTGATCTATCCTCCTTCTTTTCCTTTGTTTCCTGACAAAAACCCTATGCTTAGGACTATAAAAGATATCCAGGGAAGGGATTTATTCAACTTTAAACACAATTTCTTCTGATGGATGTTCAGGGATTATCTCCATATCCTGATTATTCAAACTATCAACTTGAGGATTATTTTGTCCTCCAATTTGTTGTTCAAATTGTTCATATTGTCTTATCAATTGGGGAGTAACAATAATTTCAGCAGAATTTACCACTTTTTCCGTGGTTGTTTCTCTTTCAAGTTGTTCATCTAGCTTATTACCTGTATTTCTTTCTTCAGATTGCATATCAGTTTTGGTAAATGTATTCTCCTTTTTTGTCTGAACATCAAGTTTTCCAACTGTACTTTCCTTCTCAGTATGCATATCAGGATTGCTTCCTGGACTTTCCTTCTCAGTATGCATATCAGCTTTGCTGGTAGACACTTCTTTTTCTGTCTTGCTGGCTGTGTCTTCCTTTTTCTTTTGTTCTGTTTCTATACTTTTAGCTTCTTGCAAAGGAATCCTTAGCTGGTCAAGGGGAGATTGCAGCAATCTCTGACTTCTGAACTGCATAAATATATTCATATCCTCTGTCTAAAACTTGGATTTAGCCAAGTCATAAAATTGGTAAAATTTCTCAATAGAAACAAATAAATCATCGAAGTGATCAGGTTCATGTTCAAATCTAGCAATTTGAACCAAAGTTGTGAAATTGAAAGCTACTTTGCTCGGATCATATTGTCTGCCTAGAACAGTTGCAAGCTTAAGATCTCTTATTTTAATGACTTCCTTCTTAGCTTGTTTGAAATCATTAAGAGTATAGTTTCCACAATGAAAGGGAAAGGTAGGCCACATCAATTTCTTGGCATTCAATAGACATCTTGACATCCCTCTTTCTGTCAACTGGTAAGAAATTTCTTAGGCTAACAATTTATCAAGGACATATAGAGGTAAGATATGGGGTTCAAAAATTCTTTCAAAAACTTTGATATAGGTAAACCTTTCTTCTCCAAACCAATTGCCAATTAGGGATATATCATTCTTTTCCTTTTCAGAGAGTCGGCGAGGAAATTGTTTAAAAATGGGCTGATAGACAGGTAACATAAAGTCTTGACAAATCCTATATACATGATTTTTAAAATGGACCTTCCATAAATACTTATGGTAAATATGTATCGAGACAGGGTTTTGAGGGGTCCATTTCCAACCTAGAATAGGAAATTTTGAATTGAAACACAGAGCATCTAAGGTATAGGCACAGAAATGAAAAGGGGTTGTATTTCTAATATCTTTATCCTTTCTATATACCAAAATTCTATTAGCTATCTTGTCAGAAAGGATAAATGACCAATCCATAATCTTAAAATTCAGAGCAGAATGAATCAGGGGTACCATTTCAATTGAAAACCTTGCAGAATTATCATTTCCAAAAATCCTACACATCATTGCAGCAGCATAGAAATATGGGGGTGCAAGAGGCTCCACGAATTACATACCTGATGCTTCATTTTTGTGTTTTTCTGGAGCTCGTCTCCATTCCCTTATTGGTTCTGATTGAGTTTCATTGCCTGCGGTGAAATCTTTAATTAAGGCTTTGTTATAGATTTTTTGAGGGTCTGGCAGATGGTACATCACTGTTTTATCTTCTGCTCTGAAAGACCCAAACGTTGTTCCCGCAGCTGAAACAAATGTTTTGTTTGTGATGGTGATATTTTCTATCACCCATATTATTACATCATAATAGGGGAATATATTTGCCCGAGCTGCAATTCTGTGAAGAAAATAATTTATAAGTGCTTTGAGAGGAGTCTCAGAATCAGAATCTGAGTCTTCTTCATCTGGTACTGTCTCATTTTCCTCTGTAACAGTAGGTTTCTCGCCTTCAAGAAAATTATAAACATCTTCCCATGAAAGCTTCCCAAGACCCTGGCATGCAGTATTTGTAACCAACTTGATTTTAGTTGGTTTTTCTTTTAGGACTGTGGGAGTGACAGAAGTTTTTGTGGCAGCAGTATTTCTTGCTTTCTTAAATTTCTTATACATTTTCTCATCTGGTGTCATTTCACTCGCTCGAGAACAATAGGATTGGATGTTCTATGGCTCTGCAAATGAGAAAAACCTTTCAGATGCAAGAAGAAATGAAGTTAAAAGGACAACTGTGTGAAAATATTTTATCAATGATCTCTAATTGATTAACCCTGTATTAAACTTAAATGCCCTCCATGAGAGTCACATTCACGCATTCATATTGGAATTGATCACCATAATTCGTTTGATTTTATAATTAATGTTGATCGTACAATCAGATATTGGCGATATTAAAATGTTAACGTAAAACTTTCCTTTTGAATTTTTTGATTGCGATTAATAAATAATATATGCGCGACGCAAACATCAATAAACAAAGACTAACTATCCATCGCATCGGAGTTTTTGAAAGGGAATCAAATAACATCTTATATTTTCTACCGATTTGCGATTGCATTGATAGTATATCGCATCGAACATTTCCAAAGGAATTAAGTTGTACATGATTTCCGCCGATTTGTGATTGCGATGATGGTGGGGTCCATCGCATCAGAGTTTTTCAAAACAAATGTGAAACCATAAGAATTTACCGATTTGTGATTGCGATCGCATCAGACTTTTTAACATGAATACTTCTATTCTTTGTGCCGATGTGATATAAGAATTAAGTTTAATCAAATCAGAAATATTCAAGGTCACATGCATTTGTGGTATGCGATATGCGATGTATGACTTTTAAACAATGAATATTTTTATTGTTTTGTTTAAAATAATCGGATTTCTTCAAAGTATTTTATTTCTATCTAAAAGGAAAGGGGACCTATTTCTAAAGTAAAATTTATTCTAAAATTTTGAAATGGGGAGGGTTTTTGTACCATACAACAATTGGCGATTCACTGGAAGAAACAGTTATCTCTGAAAAAATAAAATGAACACTATATCTTAAGTAAGTAAAAAGTTTTAAAGATAATGAAAAATATCTTAGAGAAATTTAAATAAAATCTAACTCTGAAAAGAAAAATCACTTACAATTTCTTTGTAATTCCTCAAAAATAAAAACATTTTTCAGTTTTCTCAAGCCTTGATTGGTTGATAATAATAAAGTAAGGGGCCTCTCCAATTTTAGCTTTTGTAATATACTCTATTGTCATAGGCATTGCCTCTGCTGCCCGCAAACGTTTATAGTCTCGATAGGGTTACCTTTTAACCATCAACCATTCATTGTCCCATCCAACTAAGATCATGACTCTTTAAAAGATAAATTCATAAGACATATTATCTCATGTTTTTTTTCTTTTACTTTTTTAATTTAAAAGCCACTGTTCTGGTTTGGTAGCCAGTTTATAACAATGCCACTCACTAGTTGTAATTAAACTAAACAAGCTAGCTCGTGATGAGACCCCTTGTCTTATAATTATAAGCCACTACCTGTTTTGGTATGCAGTGTTGGTAATGTCTGTTTTATTACTTCTTATGATCATGATAAGCATGCTTGTGATGAGACCTCTTATCTCTTAATTTTTTACATATAATTTCTTAGAATTACATTATAAAAATCACAATCTCAATGGATGGGGTGAAATTATTTTTCTCCTTAAGAATCAATGGATGACCATTTTTTAGAGTTTTGAATGCCAAAACTTGAAAAAAGTCTTTAATTTTTATGGATAACCTTTCTCTGCTCAATAAACTTATAATGATTTACAATTTTCTCAAGGTTTCAAAAGATTTTGCAAATTTTTAAACAAATTTTCAAAGTTTAATATTTTATTGTAACTACTCAAAAATTGTAATCATTTCTTTAAAAATTCTTATTTACATCAAAATAAGTATTTATAATATGTTCTCGAAGATATTTTCAAGTAGTAAAAAGGCAATTAAAGACTATTAACAACCTTATTTACAAAAAAATAAATACAGAAAGGAATATGTATAGGTAAGAAGGGGTTACCTCCTAATGAAAAGAATTTCATTAAGACAAGCCCATTCACAGGAAGAAATTCTCTCTTTCCTGATAATTCTTTCCATATGAACGTAGATGAGCTTATCTTTTCAGCAATCTGAAATGGTCAAAGCCACATTTTTTGAAATTTGGTATGCTTACCTTTATCTTCATGTTCTTTGTCCCATTTCAGAACAAGATCACCAATTTGCAAAGTTTTGGATCTGGTGGAACTTGAATCAAAAGAATATTTTACCAACTATTGGTGTTTAGCATGAATGCTTTTTTCTTTCTCTCTATATTCTTCTAACTTAAGAATTTGATCAAATATCAACTGAATAGATGATGAAGGATTCTCTTCAATAAATTGAACTAGGGTTAATGATGGAAGAACTAGATTTGATGGTATCACGACTTCTTTTCCATAAACTAGATTAAAAGGTGAGGTACCTATTGAATCTTAATGAGTAATACGATCATCCCATAGTGCACAAATTAAAGACTTGTGCCAATTCTTTTGATTCTGATTAATGGTCTTTTTTATGATTTTGATGAGATTTTTATTAGTAGATTCAGCTAAACCATTACCTTGTGGATAATAATTTGCTAAATATTTAAATTTGAAACCTCTTTTGATTGGAAATTCCATTATACTATTTCCAGAAAAATAAGATGCATTATAAAAAACAAGAGCGTTAGGTACACCAAACCTGGTAATGATGAATTGATCAATGAATTCAATGATTGCATCAGAATTGGCTACCTTTAAAGGAAATGCTTCTACCCACTTTGTGAGGTAATATGTTGCTGTAAGGATGTATCTGTGCCGTTTGGAAGAGTGTGGTACTATTTCTCCAACAATATCAAGCCCCCATTGCTCAAATGGTTGCTCAATGTTTACTGGTTATAGAGGAAAAGCTGGCTTCCTTTGTCTTCCACTAGTAGTTTGACAAGTCTCGCACATCCTTACATAGTCATGTGTATCTTTGAAAAGGGTAGGCCAATAATATCCAGCATGGATGATTTTGTGAGTTGTGGTATCACCTCCAAAATTCCCACTTGCTAGTCCATCATGTAATTCCCGCAACACTTTGTTTGCTTCAGATTTTTCAAGAAATCTTAATAAAATTGAATCATAAATTCTTCTAAATAACACATCATCATTGATTTCATTATGTTTAGCCTTTAATCTTAAAGCACACTTGTTATTATAGCTAATATTAGAAGGAGCATACCAATTTTTCAAGTAAAAGATCAGATCAGCATACTGAGATTCAGAATCTATAACACTTATATGATTTACTTGAACAATATTATCTTGATATTGATTTTCTGATATGTTGGAAGCTCCTGCTAACAATCTAAAAAATCCTTGTCCTCTAACAGTCTTGGCTGGATTAATATCAATATCATACTCTTGTAAAGTTGTTACCCAATTATCTCTCTTTTCTCCTACTTTTGAATTAGCAATTGTCACACTGCAGAGAATGGGACAATAATGTATGTTTCTTTAGGATAAAAGGTCTAAAATGTTTGATTGATTTAAACACAGCGAAGGCTTGTTTTATATATCAGAATAATTAAGCTCAACTCCTTGCAGATTTGAGCTAAAAAAAAAATTGGTGCTTCTATTTGTTGATCATTGAGCTATGTTAAAATAGCAGCATAGGATGTTTCAGTAGCCAAGCTATACAGAATAAATTTTTTAGAAAAATCAGGAGTATTCAGTGTAGGTGCATTAATGATTTCCTTTTTTATTGAATCAAAGGCTTCTTTTTCTTTATGTAACCATTTGAAAACCAAATTTTTCTTAATCATATTCTGCAAAGGTAAAACTATTTGAGAAAAATTAGGAATGAATCTTTTTACAAAATTGATTTTCCCTAGAAATGATTGCATGGATTTCTTGTTATGTGGTAAAGAAATATTATAAATTTCTTTTACTCTGTCAGGGTCAATATATATACCATCTTTTGACACAACAAATCCTAAGAGTTTTCCTTCATTGAGAGCAAAGAAGGATTTCTTTGGATTTAAAGAAATACCACATCTTCTGCATCTTTCAAATATATGTTTCAAATCATGCAAATGATTGGCTCTTTTCTTTGAAAATATTGTTATTTCATCAAGATATATAACAACTGATCTATTAATCAAACCCTTGAATGCTATATCCATAGCTCTCTAGAAATTAGCTCCTGCATTTATCAGACCAAAAGGCATCTTTTGGTAGGCATAAGTTCCCCATTTGGTTCTGAAAGTAGTTTTTAGCCTATCATCTGGATGTACCAATATTTGGTTATAGCCTGAAAAACCATCAAGAAAAGACATGAGTTCAGAACCGGCTACCTTTTGAAGTATTTGTTCCATCGTTAGCAATGGGAAGTTATCCTTTTGACATGCCTTATTCATATTTATAAAATAAATACAGATTCTGATATCTCCATTCTTCTTCCTTATAGGAACCATGTTTGAGACCCAACTAGAGTGTCTTACAAGAAAAATAATTTTCGCCTTCAAAATTTTGTTCAATTTTGACTTGATTTGCCCTTCCAGATTGGTGTGAATTTTTCTTAACTTCTATTGTACTGGATTTACATCGGAAAGAATTGGAATAGTATGTTGGATAACAGAAGTATCATAATTTTTCAAATCCTCATAATTCCAAGCAAAGACATTTTTGTACTTATTCAGAAGTTTGATGAAAGATGACCTTTCCTTTGATGTTAACTCGAGTCCTAAATTAACAATCTGTGGTTTAGACTCAGTACCAAGATTTACTAATTCAAACTTCAAAGTAGAACTTTGAAGTTTAACATTAGTAACCTTTTTTAATCTATCTTTGATATCATATAAGTCTTCAAGTTTGAATACAGATTTGGGAATATGATTTTCATTGTCTTTTGATGTGTTTTGAAGATCATGATCACTTTCAACAATTATTTGGCCATCACAAGATTTTTCTGAAGTCAAGAAATTTAAGATATATTTATCATGATAAAATACTCTCCAATTGGTGACATTATCCAGCACAGAAGGTCTAAATATTAATTCAACTAAAAACCTATCTAGACTATAATATTCAGCTGGGAGGAGCTTGGAAGAAACATTAGCTAACAAATCAACTGCTGAATTCGGGGTTCTCAGAATAGAAAAATGTTAAATGCTAAGAATTGAATGGTAAGATATTGCACAAGAGATTTGTAATGTTTAAGATGATCTAAAAGACAATGGATAGTGTTTCTTACTTGTCTGATAACAATTTCGGAATCACCATACACTTTTAGATACTTAACATTCAATCATATTTCTTTATAAAGCCCTTGGATTAAGGCTTCATATTCTATAGTGTTATTTGTACACTCAAATTCTGATCTACATGATAGCATATTTTTTTCTCCATCTAGATTAACTAAAATGCATCTTGCTCCTGCACCATCATTGGATTTTGATCCATCAAAATACAAATACCAAAATAAATATTTATCTACAAGTTTATCTACAAATTGATCAAAAACATTAAAATTTATTGAAGAATCAGTTTGTGAAAAAATTTCAATTTGTGAAATAAAAGTATTTACAGAAAAAGGTGATTGCAGTGCTGTGAAATTTCGAAGAAATGATTCAGCAGAATAACCTTCGAGAGTGTTTTTATTAAAAGCTACAGGTTCATTTGGTTGTTAAAATTCAGTTACAGTATGCATCATGTTTTTTTCTCGCTCAACCTTTATTTTATTTGGTTTCCCTTTGTAAGGAAGCCACATGTGCGAATAATCAGTGGCAATGTAACCATTAAGCTTTGCAGACCAATTCCTGCTCAATATTAATCCATAAAACTCAGGAATATCTGCAATCACTATATCAATTCTCTGGACTATCCTAGGATCAGAGGCTAACCTAATGGTGACTGAATTAATTTCTCCCACAACTTTCACTTTAGTCCGATCTAATTGAACAATATGAACCGCAGATTTTTGTGGTTGAATATTCAATTTTGCACAAACTAAAGTAGGCATTATATTAGATGATGCTCCTAATTCTATCAAACAACTATGAAAATTCTTGTTATATATTTCATAACTCAAAAGAAAAGGAGGTGTTTGAGAATTTGATCTTTCTCCAATAAGAATAGTATCAGTAGGATCTACTCTATCTGGTGGCTTACCTGATCCTTTGGCTACTTAGGCAACAACACCACTTGGTAGAGGAGAAATAGGTGTTGCATTTAATTCTTTCGATAACAGCTTCTGTTGATATTTAAGTTTTCTGAGTTCATGTAGAGATATATTCGCTCTGATTTTCTTCATGTCTTCAACAGTGTTATAATCCATATGATATGATACCACTAGAGTCTTAGATGTTGTTGTAGGAGAATTAGAAGATGATGGTTGATTTTGAGTAGGAAAAGAGGAAGTCTTCTTTACAGGGGTTTTGTCTTTAGTATTCAAAGTTGAACTTTTCTTCTTTGGAACTGTTTGGATAGGTTATGCTGTAGATTTACTTCTTGTACTTATTGGCATGGCTTCTTGTTCTAATTCACTATCTAAATTAGGAAGAATGAAATCCCACATCCCATGTATTTCAGCTATTTCTTCTTCTTCATCTTCTTCCGATAACAGAGGTGTATCATCTTCCTCATCTTCTTCTAGTTGAGACTCTACATTGGATATTGAATTGGGTGGTTTAGTTTCAGTTTTCTGATTCCTTTTGAAATTTCTAAATGGCCTTTTGGTAGAATTTTTTGCCACTTGTTTTCTGATTTCGATCATTTCATTAGACAAAGTCTTCAAAACTTTCTGTAAGCCTTCCATGTCATACAGATCCCTGGGTGTCTTCCTCTTAGAATCATCTTTTAAGCTGACATTTTTGGATTTTTTGTCTTCAATAGCATTCTTCTTATCCAAAGCAATAATTTGTTTTTCAACTGTAATTGCTTCTTTCATGCTTTTAGCCAAAGTAGGTTTAGCAGCTCTATCTACAAAAATTTTTATATTTGAGGGAAAAGCTGTTATATACCATTCACTTCTGACTTGCTCACTAGGTTTTGAGGTTGTAGGAATTTTATTCAAAAGTTTGTTGAATCGGGAATTAAAATCTTTAATGGGTTCTTTGGGTTCTGCTCTCAAACTGGAGAGATCATTGATTAAAGTCGCTATTGATTTGTCATCTCCAAATTTGGTTAAGAAATGTTCCTAGAAAATGTCCCAACTTGTAATAGATCCCGATGGTAGTGAAAAATACCAGGATCCTTCTACCCCTTGTAAAGTATAATGGAATAACCTAACTACAACATCTTCATGTTCTACTGTATTTAAATTTACAGATAACATAAAGTTATTAATGTGTTCTTCTGCTTGTATACCAAGGTCAGGACTAAATTTTGGCAGTCATTTTTCAGGATGATATGGAAAATCATGCAAAGGTGCAAGCATTTCAATAGCCCCTGGATTAGTCCATGGTCTTTGTGCCATTGTGGGGATAACAATTGAGGGACTGGAAGAAACAACTGGGGTTTGAGTAGAGGTTGTTGGAATAACTATGCTCTTCTGGGTTTGAGTCTGGGAAGCAGATGAATGGGTTTGCATTGAAGAAATAATATCACTACCTGATTCCGAGGATGTTTTTATGGTATTACCTCGACTCGGTAAAGGAAATTTCTTTGGAGGAATACCAAGTTTTTCACTTTATGACCTAGTGAGAGGTCTGGAAGAAACAAATTGTGAAGTAATAATACCTTCAAATAGTTCAGACTCTTCTAATGATAATGAGAACCCTTGGAGTTTATGAACTGAAGCTTGTATTTTAGGGGACTCAGAAGGTTGATTGTCAATAGATCTAAAGTTTTCGTAGTGGGTGTATTGATGTTCTTCTTAATTTCTTCCCTAGTAATTTGAGATGTAGAGGAAATTGAAGAAGGTGATGAGGGTGAATTTCTCTTAGAATGGCCTGTAGATTTTGATTTACTTGCCGTTCATAGCATAGGCCATCCTTCTAGCACCAAAAATGTTGAAGCCTCAAAAATCATTGCTTCAAGTATTGGGGGAAAACCACCCGGTCCGAACCTTAGGACAGCTCCTTTTTTGTTTGGTGTGGTGGCTCCGACTGGATTTATAGGACCAGTTTCCTAATAATAAATGGATTGGTGATGGAGTGTTTTTTTAGGTGAATAATGGAACTTACTCACTAAAATAATCTATCTAACTTAAATTATAACTTGCAAATAATTCTAAAACTAACCCGAGTATTAAGTATGAATACGACTTCAAGATTGTTTCAATTAAACAAATAACCATGAAAATGTATTATTATTTAAAAGAAAGATTTAGTATCATATAATGATAACTCTATTTAAGAAATTAAGCAAAGTTAGAATAATACATCACATTCGTAATTCTATATATATCATTTTCATATACTATGATACATAAATATTTCTATATCTTCAGAAATGACATGATAAAGCAGTATTTGAGAAAACAAGCATATATAAATGATAGCAAATTTCAAATAGAATACTTCATTACATAAAGAAAATAACAGTAAATTGATAGAAATACCAGATTCATTTAGATATTTTCTTGATGCAAATTCGATATTCAAATCCTGCGCATTAACTTAGAACAACCTCCAAGATACAGAAATGCAACTCTTAAAGATAATTCACCATAAATCACAAGATGTGATCCTTTATAAAAATAAAATAGTCAGTGGAGTGTAGAAATGTATGATCCAAGCCAAAATATTACAAATTCGGGACCCCTTTCTAAATGCATGAAAGGTGTTTAAATAGGAAATTAACAAAACAAATTATCTATAACTTATGCTAGAAACTATCATCGGAGATCCTGGGAAAGGCTTGCGATATCAAATAAAACAGATTCACTGAATTTCTTCTGTATTCAATGTGTTGAGGTGGCATATTTTAAGCATATATTTAATTTACATTGGATGAATGCAACTGACTAGTGTATGCGGCATCAGATAGCTCTGAAATGATGTAATTTATGGCATTGGAAAGGCATTTGATTGCCATCTACTGACTTTGTGGTTTGATCAAATATGTCCATAGGACATCCCATGTAATTTCCTATATTTTTACAATATTTTGATTCCTGTTGATTATTTCCTGCTTCCATCTGGCATCAGTCTCTTTCATCCTTGGAAATTTACCTGGACTACAATCTGAAATCAAATTAGTAGCATATAAGCTATCATTTACTAATTGTGTCAGATTGTTCATTATGGCTCTAGCCCTTGATGTAGCACATTCTTCTTTAATTAACCGTGTATCCCATTCAGAAAAATATTTTCTTTATGCCTTTCTTCAATCCTGGGAAGATTTTCTTTCTTTCCTTGCTCTGAGTCCTGCCATGAAATAAACTTTGATATCTAATAATTTGCATTCTCAAATTCAATTCTGGTACTGACTGATTCATCAAAAAGGGAAGATGTTATTTCACATAAAGGCTCTGGTTGTGCAATATTTTGAAAAATATCATCTAACTGCTGAGACAATAGCTTATTTGTTGCCAGAGCTTCAGTTTTAAATTGGTCAATTTTAGGATAATCCTTAAATTTATTCAATCTTGCTTGAAATATTTTCTCTTGCTATTCTTTTACAGTTTTCTCATTTTGTAGCAAGGTTTGTAACTTGGAAACCTCTTGGGACAACTGTTGTTTCTTATTCAATGATTGTTAATCAAGATTTTTCTTTTCCACACTCATTTGTTCTTCCTTCTATTTGGCTCTGAGTTTTTCTTCTACTAACTGTTGTTCCAACTGCATTATATTTTTTCTGATCATTTGTTGTCTTTTCTTCTAGCATTGCTATCTGTAAGTACTTTTGTTTGATCATTTGATTGACTTCAACAACTTTATCTATAGTGGTTGTACTATAGGCACCTGCATATTCTGATAATTTGTTAAGATCCTCTGAAGGATTTACCTCAGTATTCTTCCACACAATATTCACGAATTCAACTTGTGGGGATGAAAGTGGTTCTTGATCTGTCCTCCTTCTTTTCCTTTGTTTTCTGACAACATCCCTATGCTTAGGACTATAAAAGATATCCAGGGAAGGGATTTCTTCAAATTTCAATACAATTTCTTCTGGTGGATGTTCAGGGATAATCTCCATATCCTGATTATTCAAACTATCAACTTGAGGATTATTTTTGTTACACCATTTTTTGGTCATCTAACCTATTATCATTAGATGGACCCAAGTACACCATGTTAGACTAACTTTACCCTAAGTAAAATTGCTTTCACTATGTAAAATAACTTAATAAAACACATTTATTAGGTTGTTTATGGTCTAAATAGGAAACCCCAAAAGGAAATATTAAACAAACCTATATTTGTTTGATTTTCCTCAAGGAATAATTAATTAAACAATAATTCAATTATTATTCCCGGTCATGTTTAACCCAAAACAAAGAAATTAATTAGATAAATCTTTATTTATCTTATTATTTTCTAGGAATAATTATTTAAATCTTATTTAAATAATATTCCTTGTTAAATATGACTAAATCACCCATAAATAATTAAATAAATCATTACTTATTTGATTATCTTTCAACCACTTCCTTAAAATGATAAATAAATCATTTATTTATTTATTATTCACAAATAAAGGGATTTGACCCAAGTCAAATACTTTTTCCCTCCAACAAATATAATAAATATTCCATAAAAGGTGGATCTAGATTTGGTTAATGTTATTTTAATCATGCACCAAGATCTAGAATGACCCAATATTTTGTTATAAATAGGAGGGTTTTTCCTACCATTCTTCACCTTTTGTTGCCTATGAGATCACTCTGGATCTAAACTCTTGGTCTAACTTTGAGCCATTATCATTGTCATATTTTCCATTATTTGCTTTGTGAGCTCCCTTTGAGTTCTATCTTTGTCCGGGTTTTCTACACCAACAAGAGAGAGAAATGCTAGATCTGAAGTGCTGAGGACTTCCAAGAACCCATCCCATTGAGGAGAATTGGAAACACCTTCTTGTTTTCCTCCCAGGTGCCCTTAATACAAAAATTCTTTCAAAAAATAGATCTGGTCTTGTCTATTGGATGTATGGAGCAAAACCTTATTTTCACTGCTTAATGTCTCTTTTTGCATAGATATGGTTTTTTGCAGCACTTGTCTTGATCAACTAACTGCAGATCTGAAGATATTGGTAGCCATATTTGATGTTAGGGCTATTGGTTATGCATAGCTAAAGTGGTCTTTTTTCGTACACTTCCACAAAAGATTCATACTAACAATTGGCCCCTTCCACAATCACCCTTCGCGTGTGGGATGGCCATGCCTCCCAGCCCATTGGCTTATTCCGTAATTGTCCTATCACTCTTCCGGGCAAGACTGTTTGTGTTGACGTTGAAGTCATAGACGGCCCCCTAGATTACAACATTCTCTTAGGCCGGAGCTACACCTATGCCATGTTTGATGTCCCATCCGTGGTTTTCCGCAAGATGTCTTTCCCTCATAATGGAAAGATAGTCACCATTGACCAGTTGACATATCATGAGCCAGAATCTCAGACCTCCCCTGAGACGACCATCTCTCCTGTAGCCAATAAGAAAACAGTCGATTCCTTGACCAGTGTCTCTCCCGGCGTCTACAAAGACTCCTCTTTGCTTGGAACCTTCCCTGGTCTTCCTCCTCCTCCTGTCTCCAACCCCAGCTCATCGAGTGTTTGCATGATGCAATCGTCTCGGACTGCTCTCAAGCAACCCGCTTCGGCTAGTCAGTAATCGCGCTCTTTGCAACCTGCTCCTAGTCCTTCACCTGCAGCTAGTATTCAGGAGCCTCTTTACCCTCCTCGAATGGTTCCTCCAAGCCTTAGCCATTTAGGAGCCATCCCACCTGGCCATTACCCCTCTGGTCAGATACCGTTCCTAGATCCCCCACCAGGAGTGTACACGGTACCGGTCATGGCCACCCTCTCTCTTCCTAACCTGACCCTTGGGATTCCCGTCTGGTACCATGATCCTCCAGTCGCAACCCTTCCTGGTCAACCCAAACCTTATATTTCTTTGACCCTAGTTCAACTGGTCCCCATGACTTCTCCCGCTGCAATAGTGCCTCAGTCACCTCAATGGGAACCACCTCCTATTGCAACCGCTTTGGGTAAGAAGGGCAAAGCTCGCAAGGGGGCATCAAAGGAAAAGGTTTCCCTGACAAACCCGGCCCCTCCTCGACCTCCACAGCATACCATCCAGTGTGCTTTGTGTGATTTTCTCAGTCACGCCACCCATACCTGTCCTGAATTGTTTCATCTCAAGCCCATGGTTAATGTCGTGTTCCCTGAGTCCACAGTCCCGGAAGCCTCTGTTCCTTCCACGACCGCAGCCAAGAACCCCAAGACTATTCACACCAACCACCCCTATACTTTGTGTGATCTCCATGGCCATTACACCCACCTTTTTCCCCGCCTCAAGGACTTCCGCACCTCTCTAGCCGTGGTCCGCCAATTTGAGGCCAAGCGCAATGAGTCCACCTCTCCCCTATTTGTGCATTTTTCTTTGGAAAAACTACCATACGTGACTACTCCCATTGACATTCCCCCTACTTTTGTCGAGATGACGGAGCCTTCGTCTAGCATTTTCTACCTATCATCATCCATGAGACCCTCGGAGAACATTTCATCTGAATCTTCCCCTGTTGTTTCACTTGACCTTCCTTCAGCGATCACCTTGGGCTCCACATCGGTAGATCCTTTATCTTATTACTCTTTTTTCACCCCTTGTGACGACACGCATGTGAACCTCTCTTCTCATGATGATGATTCAGGTAGCTTCACCACGTCAGGAGGTCTTTTTTTCACCAGTCACCCCATCTTCTATCACGATGATGACATTATGGAAAAAATCCCCACCCCTGACTTTCTCTATTCCCCCTTACATCGAACCCATACATTCACACCACATACACCTTATGGCCATTACATGGAAACCCAATGTTTGGGTAAGGGGGCACCCACATTTGAGAGACCAAGAGAAGCAATTCTCCACAACTCTCCTAGTGTATCTGGTCATGCCGACTTTAGTACCATTATTCTTCCACATTTAGAAGAACCTCTAGAGTCCCATATCACTTCATATCACCCTAAGGATGATACCCCTTATCATTCCTTCATCTTACATCAGCAACTCCGTCTCTTAGACATTGTTGTTGACCAACCTATAGCTTTTCTACGAGAGCATCAGTTCATTATCTCCAACTCCTCTCTTTGGGATAGTGACACCAGGTATGCCAACCTAGAAACTTAAAGGCCATTTTCTTCCTATATGCAGTACCAAAAGAGATTGGTAATCCTCCATTCCCTTTCTCAAACTGCATAACCATAACGAAAACAAATGGCGCACCACATCATTAAAATATGTTTAGATTCCCCTTTTTCTAAATACAATTTGGCATGACCACACCATGCTTGGGGGCACCTATGCCCCTCAACCATAACCCTCCTCAAAATCGAATTTCTTCACTTGCAACACTCATACTAGGGGCACCATTTGGCCTCCATACTTATCTATGCTCGTGTTGATGTTTGTCATGAGTTACCATCTGGTACTCATGTTTTCATGGTCCCCCATTGGACCTTTACTGTGTGGCAGCACCATCAAGTCGCCCTTGTTTAGAGCATCCAAGTTGAGTCATCATCGCATTCATGGAGTCTATCCCAAGTCCCTTTGTACCCCGCTATAGTCCTCCATCCTTCATTTCTTGGTCCCTCTCTTGTGTCACATATTATGGCCTTCAGTCCCTCTGTCCCCTATCGCTCATGATATTGTGCCAGTCGCTGCCATGTCATTCATGCCCTTTATGCTCTAACAAGGGAAGTCGTCCATTCGCTACTCAGTCCCCTCCATTTCATCATCATCACTGGTATTAGTCTGTCAGTCGCTCTACTATTTTCTCTCGTGCCTTAGTTGAGGATCTCTTATTGCCTCACCTATGGCGGACATCCTTCTGTCGACATCAACTCCTTCATTCCAGAAGACAGGTCTAGAGGGCGGTGTACCTTGGTTCCAGCTTCCACTCTTGTTCGGTGCCTCATATCAGGCAAAGGGATCTCTCCTTCCCCTTTGACTTGATTGTTTCTCCCCTCCAGCTCCTTTCAGCATGTTCGAGATCCGTATACTTGATGGTTCAGTGATGCAGCAGCAGCTCTTGGTGATTCCAGGGTTTGTGTGAGATGTCTCAACCCTCATGAGGGGGTGGCCTTGCAGGTAGCCCCCCACATGCCCGGATGACTTCTTCCTTGCAGCCTTCAATGTAGCTCCATATATTTGATGATGTTGGCCTTAGCCACTTAGCCACTTGCAGTGCCTCTTTGATTTTCATGTATCAGTCAAATTTTGCGAGCCCTTCCCCATTTACAGGGGACATTTGGGTTGTATTTGTATCTCATGTACTCAGATATTATTGTATAATTCCTAGCTGTTATCCCAGGAACAGCATGTATATGGGATTCATGATTGTATTTTTATCTGGCTCATGTTTATGCTAGGCTGTACTCTATGGTTCGGTCCCTTATTTACTAGACACACTATTCTTTTGTACTTTGTCTCGGCAGGCATAGGTATGCCTCCCCCATCGCCTCTAGCACAGGTACCCTCTCATAAAAAGAGACTTGTTGCACCTGTAAGTCTCGTCTCCTCAGGGTCTAGTTCTTCAGCACATTAGTCTACCTTACATTTCTCTCTCTGACTTCCCTCTTGATGTCTGGTGATTGCGTTCTTACAACGTACTTCGATCATACGATTTGCTCCTAACACTCGCACGCTGGGGGGCAATCTGTTACACCATTTTTTGGTCATCTAACCTATTATCATTAGATGGACCCAAGTACACCATGTAAGACCAATTTTACCCTAAGTAAAATTGCTTTCACTATGTAAAATAACTTAATAAACCACATTTATTAGGTTGTTTATGGTCTAAACAGGAAACCCAAAAGGAAATATTAAACAAACCTATATTTGTTTGATTTTCCTCAAGGAATAATTAATTAAACAATAATTTAATTATTATTCCTGGTCATGTTTAACCCAAAACAAAGAAATTAATTAGATAAATATTTATTTATCTTATTATTTTCTAGGAATAATTATTTAATTCCTTGTTAAATATGACTAAATCACCTATAAATAATTAAATAAATCATTATTTATTTGATTATCTTTCAACCACTTCCTTAAAATGATAAATAAATCATTTATTTATTTATTATTGATAAATAAAGGGATTTGACCCATGTCAAATACTTTTTCCCTCCAACAAATATAATAAAATATTCCATAAAAGGTGGATCTAGATTTGGTTAATATTATTTTAATCATGCACCAAGATCTAGAATGACCCAATATTTTGTTATAAATAGGAGGGTTTTTCCTACCATTCTTCACCTTTTGTTGTCTATTAGATCACTCTGGATCTAAACTCTTGGTCTGACTTTGAGCCAGTATCATTGTCATATTTTCCACTATTTGCTGTGTGAGCTCTCTTTGAGTTATATCTTTGTCTGGGTTTTCTAAACCAACAAGAGAGAGAAATGCTAGATCTGAAGTGCTGAGGACTTCCAAGAACCCATCCCATTGAGGAGAATTGGAAACACCTTCTTGTTTTCCTCCCAGGTGCCCTTAATACAAAAATTCTTTCAAAAAATAGTTCTTGTCTGGTCTATTGGATGTATGGAGCAAAACCTTATTTTTACTGCTTAATGTCTCTTTTTGCATAGATCTGGTTTTTTACAGCACTTGTCTTGATCAACTAACTGCAGATTTGAAGATATTGGCAACCATATTTGATGTTAGGGCTATTGGTTATGCGTAGCTAAAGTGGTCTTTTTTCGTACACTTCGACAAAAGATTCATACTAACAATTTTTTCCTCCAATTTTCTATTCAAATTGTTCATATTGTCTTAGCAATTGGGGAGTAACAATAATTTCAGTAGAATTTACCACTTTTCTATGGTTTCTTCTCTTTCATGTTGTTCATCTAGCTTATTACCTGTATTTCTTTCTTCAGACTACATATCAATTTTGGTAACTGTATTCTCCTTTTCTGTCTGACCATCAAGTTTGCTAGTTGTACTTTCCTTTTAGTATGCATATCAGGCTTTCTTCCTATACTTTCCTTCTCAATATGCATATCAGCTTTGCTGGTAGACACTTCTTTCTCTGTCTTGCTGGCTGTGTCTTATTTTTTCTTTTGTTCTGTTTCTATACTTTCAACTTCTAGCAAAGGAATCCTTAGCTGGTCAAGGGGAGCTTTTAGCAATATTTGAATTCTGAACTGCATAAATTTATTCATATCCTGTATCTGAAACTTGGATTTAGCCAAGTCATAAAATTGGGAAAATTTATCAATAGAAACAAATAAATCATCGAAGTGATCAGGTTCATGTTCAAATCTAGCAATTTGAACCAAAGTTTTTAAATCGAAACCTACTTTATTCGGATCATACTGTCTACCTGGAACAGTTGCAAGCTTAAGATCTCTTATTTTAATGACTTCCTTCTGAGCATGTTTGAAATCGTTAAGATTATAGTTTCCACAATGAAAGGGAAAGGTAGGCCACATCAATTTCTTGGCATTCTTTAGACATCTTGACATCCCTCTTTCTGTCAACTAGTAAGAAATTTCTTGGGCTAACAGTTTATCAGGGACATATAGAGGTAAGATATGGGGTTCAACAATGGTTCCAAAAACTCTAATATAGGTAAAACTTTCTTCTCCAAACCAATTACCAATTAGGGATATATCATTCTTTGCCTTTTCAGAGAGTTGGGGAGGAAATTGTTTAAAAATGGTCTAATAGACAAGTAACATAAAGCCGTCACAAATCCTATATACATGATTTTTAAAATGACCCTTCCACAAATACTTATGGTAAATATGTATCAGGACAGGGTTTTGAGGGGTCCATTTCCAACCTAGAATAGAAAATTCTGAATTGAAACACAGAGCATCTAAGATATAGGCACAAAAATGAAAAGGGGTTGTATTTACAGTATATTTATCCTTTCTATATTCCAGAATTCTATTAGCTATCTTGTCAGAAAGGATAACTGACCAATCCATAATCTCAAAATTCAGAGCAGAATGAATCAAGGGTACCATTTGAATTGAAAACCTTGTAGAATTATCATTTTTGAAAAGCCTAGACATCATTGCAGCAGCATAGCAATATGGGGGTGCAAAAGAATCCACGGAGTACATACCTGATGCTTCATTTTTGTGTTTTTCTGGAGCTCGTCTCCATTCCCTTATTGGTTCTGATTAAGTTTCATTGCCTGCAGTGAAATATTTAATGAAGGCTTTGTTATAGATATTTTGAGGGTCTGGCAGATGGTACATCACTTTTATATCTTCTGCTAGAAAATACCCAAACGTTTTTCCCGTAGCTGAAACAAATTTTCTGTTTGTGATGGTGATATTTTCTATCACCCATCGTATTACATCATAATAGGGGAATATATTTTCCCGAGCTGCAATTCTGTTAAGAAAATAATTTGCAAGTGCTTTGGGAGGAGTCTCAAAATCATAATCTGAGTCTTCTTCATCTGGTACTGTTGCTTTTACCTCTATAACAATAGGTTTTTCTCCTTCAAGCAAATTATAAACATCTTCCCATGAAATCTTCCCAAGACCCTGGCATGCATTATCTGTAACAAACTTGATTTTAGCTGGTTTTTCTTTTGGGACTGTGGGAGTGACAACAATTTTTGCGGCAGCAGCATTTCTTGCTTTCTTAAATTTACTATACATTTTCTTTTTTGGTATTGTTTCACTCGCTCAGCGAATGAGAGGATTGGATTTTCTATGGCTCTGCAAATGAGAAAAACCTTTTAGACGCGAGAAGAAACGAACTTAAAAGAACAACTGTGTGAAAAGATTTTATCAATGATCTCTAATTGATTACCTCGTATTAAACTTAAATTCCCTCCATGAGAGTCACATTCACGCATTCATATTGGAATTGATCACCATAATTCGTTTGATTTTATAATTAATGATGATTGTACAATCGGAGATCGACGATATCGAAATGTTAACGTAAAACATTCCTTTTGAATTTTCCAATTGCGATTAATAAATAATATATGCACAACGCAAACAACGATAAACAAAGACTAACTATCCATCACATCGGAGGTTTTGAAAGGGAATCAAATGACATCTCTTATTTTCCACCAATTTACGATTGAATTGATAGTATATTGCATCGGACATTTCCAAAGGAATTAAGTTGTACATGATTTCTACCGATTTGCGATTGTGATGATGGTGGGGTCCATCACATTGGAGTCTATCAAAACAAATGTGAAACCATAAGACTTTACCAATTTGTGTTTGCGATTGCATCGGACTTTTTAACATGAATACTTCTATTCTTTGTGCTGATGCGATATAAGACTTAAGTTTAGTCAGATCAGAAATATTCAAGGTCACATGCATTTATGGTATGTGATATGTGATGTATGACTTTTAAACAATGAATCTTTTTATTGTTTTATTTAAAATAATCAGATTTCTTTAAAGAATTTTATTTCTATCTAAAATGAAAGGGGACCTATTTCTAAAGTAAAATTTATTCTAAAATTTTGAAATGGGGAGGGTTGTTGTACCGTACAACACAACCATGATGGAAATAAAATAGCTAGGTTTTTGGTAGCGAATCTCTGAGAAGAGATGTGGTGGCTACAGACCTCTAAACTATGTTACAATGAGGCTCAAGGGCCTATTTATTATGGAGAAACAATGGAGAACTCTAAACGTCCAAAAACCTAACCCTAGGAGATGAAGCACCAAAACAGTGGGCTCCGTTTGGGTAAATTGGTGTTTCAACTTCTTGGGGACGTAACTTTGGCATAATATCTCCGTTTGGGGCTTAAAAATGGCTCCTAAAGTTTAGGACCCAAAAAAATACTAAAAATAGTGAGTTGTGAAAAAAACTGAAAGAGACAATGGTGGGGCCCCAAGAGGAATAGGCGGGTCGCCACCAATATCCACCTGGATCATATCCACGTCTCTTTTGTGGTGCCTATGCCTAGGAATACCCTCACGCCTTATTGGTCCCACATTTGTGTCATCATTAGCAATTTTGAAATAATTTTGTCTCGTCAAAAATAATTTCATTTCATATTTTTGAAAATCCAAAAAAACAAATGATATCAAAATATTGTAAACAATATTTCTAGTGGCTCCCCATGTAGCAAATAGTGGAAGCGACAGATCTGGATCGTCCATGCCTGCGTAGGGGTAGTCCTCAATGGTGATGACTTGTTATCCTCACCAAAGGAGAAAAGTGTCAGCGAAGATAGTTCTAGGGACATCACCACCCCCTAGTCTTTTCATCAAGTCAACCCATCATGCTATGCGTGAATTTATTGGGATGTTGATGGTAGAAATCACCTTGGGTCGGAGACCTAGTAATATCTAAAAAAATAAAGTAAAAATTATTGTACCATATCCAAAAATTTTGGTCTTGTTCTTCCAGATAGAAGTTTATTGAGTTTTCAGATTGGTCAGTAGAGATATGCACCAGTTAAATATTGTGGTTAGGAAATCTGTCCCCAAACTCATTGTGGCCCATGATGCTTGATGAAAATATACTGATCCAACTACCTTGATAATTTTGAAAAGGATAATTCTCATATGTAGTCCCTCTACATCTCTAATCAGGATTTGTGTCCCTACCTTCTTGGTATCTGTTGCATAGGGGCATCTGATCAATCATAAAAGCATCCTCTTCTGGATCACAGTAATTTACAAGAATTTCCAGCAACCTTCTATTTGTTTTCATATTCGTCATTTTGAAGAATTTCAATAAACCACATCCTCCAAGGGAATCCATTGCCAATGGATGCTCCATAGATTCATTGTCAATTTCACTATGTTCCCTTTCCCTCCATCTGATAGACATCTTGTATCATTCAAGATTTTTCATTTCATTAAAACCGTGTTTCAAAAAATTTCATTGCACATATGCAGGTTACCTTCATACACAGTCACGTGTACATGCCACTTCAATATGTTCAACCCATGTATACATAGAGATTAAGTCCAAAAATGAAATTTCTATGCTCAAATTGTATAGAGATAACTTGAAATGATCAAAAAAATTACTGAGAAAGCAATTGAGGGTATTACTTGGAAGATTCACGATTGATCCGACTAAGAAATTGGGTGGATTGAGGTTTTTAGTTTTTTTCTCCTTGGTTTTTTTCTCCAAATTTCCAAAACAAAAATGACAATTGTAAGTCAAAAAGGTGTATTTATATTGAAATTCAAAATTTTCAAAAATCCATTTTTGTAAATTTATGCCTATTTTTTAGAATTTTTTAAGCTTTATGACCTTTAAGGTTTAATATAAATCACTTGATTTTATAGGCTTGGCCAACAATGGTCAACCATGGTCCAATGTCACATTATGAGACATATTGTCTCAATATGAAAATAAAATATGGTGTACCATGGTTAACCATGGTCCAACATTTCATTGTGACAAATATTGTCTCAATATCAAAATAAAATATGGTAAACCATGGTCAGCCATCTTTATTTTTGGGTTTATAATATGAAAATCAACCATCGTCAACAATGATTATTCTAGAGTTTACAATATTTATCTTAGGGTTTATAATATTTATCCCATGGGTTTAATATTATTATGTTGGGTTTAATAGTATTACCTTGGGCTTATAATCCCTTGAGTTTTTAGTATTTATCCCTTTTATTTATTGCTCCCTTTAGTTTATAATATCAATCCCTTGGGTTTATAAGTCTAAGGGTTCTTATATCTATTGATGCTTTGTTTATGTTTTTGCATTCTTTTTTTCTTTACTTTTACATGTTGTTTCAAAAATATTGAAAAATACAAAAAATCTAATTTTCATGCCTCGTAGGAGTAGGGATGCTCAAGGAAACTTTTTACCAAAAACCCCCACATCCCCACATAGTCACCCTTCACTCTTCTTCAGTGACTGTGAGGTTGAAAACACCATAGGTGAGCCTTTTGAAAATTCTGAAGAACCTATTGGGGAATAAGAAGAACTTGTTTCACCATAGGAACCTACTTCACCAATTCAAGCCATGGCTGAAACTGAAGCACAACTTAGAGAGAGAATTTCTCTGGTTGGTATGCAGAAGCTATAAAATTTTGATCCTACTTGTGGTATTACAATCATATTCTTATGGAAATAGAGAAATTTATATCAAGCTTTGTTTTTCATTTCAAAGTTTTTATTATTATTGTGATATCCTGAAATTAAGGATTAAAACATGACTATACACTTGTTAGATAACCACATTTTCAACAGAAAACTAGGTAGTCTTTACTAAGCACGTTGTGTAACTTTTTTTACCACTTCGATTCCATGACCGTTGACTCTTCATGACAGGTATCATTTTCAGGACTTACATACAGGTTCATGAAAACCACTTTTCCGTTACATTCTACATTCTATCCTCCATATTTTGATATGTTTCGATAGGGTCTGTTATCACTCCACCAGTTCTCCAAAGGATGAGAAGGAGACCAGGAAAGGTAACCAAAGACTATTTTGACATAGTAGCTAGCCCTACTAGGCTGAGAGGGCTCTCTCAATGAAATTCACATCAAAATCATCTAGATCATGGAGGTTTTAAGCTATATATGTGTATTAGGGTTTTATATATTTGGATTTTGTGCTGGATGGTGAATTAGGTCTAGGAAAAACTAGGCCAGGGCCTTGAAAATTAGATTTACAGAGACATAATGAGGCAAGGTAGGCACACACTTTATCACTTTAAAGGTGTCTGTGGAATATGGTAGATTGATAGGGCTTCAAAATGAGCATGAATATCATGAATTCATTTATATCATAAGAAAATGAAGATAAATGTGAAATCTTCTCCAAAAGAGAGCATTGAATTAATGAATTATGCTTATCAAACTTAGAAATCAATCACATAAGACATGGAAATGAATATGGAAGGCACAATAATTGTAAAAATATGATAAAAAAAGAAGAAACACAACTAAAACACATACATTATGAATCCCACCAGAATAGATGCAGACTCTCTCTATTAGTTCCTACAAATATCACAAAATACACTAGTGTTCCAAGCTAAATTCCACAGCATCCAACCAATGAAACTGATTACAAACTACCTCATAGAGCCACTGAGGTCTAAATCCTCCCTTGTAGGTCTGATTTTCTAGCAATAAATTCAAATACATCCACCTATCTGATCATTGCTACACAATAGGGAGGTTGTTCAACCATTTCCTCCTTTTTTGTAAACCACTTGAGCTAATTTCTCAAAGCAATAAATGGAGGATAAGACACATATTTACATCCATATCTACCATTTAAATTTAAATTTTTAATTTTACATTCATCCACATTCACCATTTTACTTTTAAAAAATTCAAACTAGGAATTGGAGAAAATTACATAGTGAAAATTTAATTAAAATCTCATAAAATTGCAAAATCGTAGATCCATTTTGAAGGCCATTTTTAGGCACCTTCTTGAAGTTAAAATTGAAATATGAAAGAACGAAAAGCTAGCCTTGTCTGTCTAGTTTCTATAACATCTTGAATTTTTAAAAATTACCCATGGGTAGACCTTCAAAAAATCTTTCTCCCAAGGTGTCTCCAGAGGTGCCGCCCTACTCCAAAACAGTGGTAAACACATAGAAATAAGGTGGTTTTTTTCTTTTTTTCTTCAAAACCTGATCTTGTCATGGAAATAAAACTCCAGATATGGAATTTACTCATGAATTTATATCCATCCATGTGCAAAAAAATTCATTTGGATGCTGAGCGAAAAAGGGTCCTGCCCCTTGCGCAATGCTTCTGTGTGCCAATTTCTACAAAATGTCTAGAATTTATGGAAAAATAGGTCTCAAACATGGAGTCATATCTCTTTAACCATGAAACTTTTGGAAAAATCGAGAGATTATTTTGTTCTTTGGTATGTTAGGAACAAAAACCTCCTCCTTCTTCCTAATATGCATCTCTGATTGTCCATAATCTTCTCTGTAAAAATGTTACTAAACTAGGAATTTACACAGATAGAAAAATAGGTTGTGAAGATGTAAATGGATCTCTCATTTAGTAATACCTATGTAAAAAATGAGAGATTTTTTTCTTATTAGGCATGTTAAAAAAAAACTCCTCCAGTTTTCCAAAATGCGGCTCCATTTGTTCATAATATTCTCTGAACAAAGATGTCTAAAACATGAATTTTCTGAAAAATTTCACAAAAGGGTCACGAAAATGTCGCAAAAGGGTTGCGCCACTTCGATAGGGATTTTGGAAGTCTTACCAAAGGATTATAGGGCTGAAAGATGTATGGTTGGAAATCTTAGGATGTATTCTAAAAAATGGAGTCATTAAGCTCTATAAACACGTTCTCCAAACCCCTCAAAATTTGACTTGAGTAAAGCCTGTCCAAAAGTGTAGAAAATTACCTGCAAAAATTATATTTTGAGCATTTATCTCAAACCATAACACATGTGCATAAACTGAAGGAGGTTTTTATTCTTTGGCATATTATTGACAACAACCTCTTTCACTTTTGTAAAAATAATCTTCATTACTTCATAAACGGATTTTGAAGCCAAATTGTCACTATGTGGACTTTGAACCCTAAAAAATGATCACAAAACTCTAAAAGTGATGCCATGGGTCTGAGTTGAATGATATCTCTAAAATTTCCCTCCTTTTATGTAATTTTTCTTCTCATTTTCCATGGTGTTTTTTTGTATGGTAGAAATCCTAGCTTGATGGGAATGAAGGAAAGGGTGGAATCTAGAAAAACAAGGGAAAATGGGGCAACAAGTTTAGGGAGGGAAATGGAGGGGATAGGAGTGATGGAAAAATATTGAAAAATTTAGGGGAGATATGGGAGTGTTTTAGGAACATAGTGCAAGTGTAATTCTTTGAAATGGTTAATGTAAAGATGGGAAAAAGGCTAAAACATAGTCCTAACCCATAATCGTTGCAAAAACACAACAAGAATAGGGTTTGAGTGAAAGTGTGAGTAATGAGAGGTATGAATGATATGGAATGATTTCATAAGGCATATAGGTGATGTATGAAGGTTTTTGTGTAATAAAACTAGGGGTTTTCTAGCTAAAAGCAACCAAACATCTCAGCAATCCAAAAACTAGTTTGAAAACCCTAAAAGAGGGAATCCACTCTTTGCTGAAGAAATTCACTTGAAGGAGAAGTAAGGAATGTTCAATTAATGTCTTAGAACCACCTGAACCTTTAATAAATTATGAATTGACCCTTATCTAGCCTTCTTATGATAGAATTTGGACATTTATGGTGACGAAATGAAAGACACCAAAACACTGATCTAGGTGAAAACATGGTGATTGACCTAAGACTCTAGATGATAATGGTGGACATGAATCATGAAATGATGATGACCATGAGTGAATTGAGGGAGAAGTGTTGACCTAGAAAACAACCAATGATCAAATTTTATTTGAAAACTTATTTGAAACTATAAAATTTGACTGTGAGACTGTAATAGGGCATTATAAGAGCCCATTGATCATTGGTGATAGGATGTAAAGACTGAAACTAACAGGGTCGATGCCATCATGTTATGATTTTTAAACCATTTTCACTCACTGACTTATAAAGTCATGACATGATGGTAGAGCCATCCTTTACATGGTCTTCCTAGTTACATCCCCCCTAGCATATGTTGCCCATGCTGTAAAAATTGTGTAGGCTCAAGAGTCATCTTTAGTCTCGCCATGACCTTTGTGATGAAGCTCCATTCTCCTTATTCTTCGCTATATTTTTGGCTTTACACCCTAGAGAACCCTCTTCTTGATTTTTTTTTATAGCATCATTTATCACATATATATACTTGATGACTTATGCATTCACCTTGGGCATCCCTTCCATTCAGACTTCAATCATGGTGATTGACCTAAGACTCTAGATGATAATGGTGGACATGAATCATGAAATGATGATGACCATGAGTGAATTGAGGGAGAAGTGTTGACCTAGAAAACAACCAATGATCAAATTTTATTTGAAAACTTATTTGAAACTATAAAATTTGACTGTGAGACTGTAATAGGGCATTATAAGAGCCCATTGATCATTGGTGATAGGATGTAAAGACTGACACTAACAGGGTCGATGCCATCATGTTATGATTTTTAAACCATTTTCACTCACTGACTTATAAAGTCATGACATGATGGTAGAGCCATCCTTTACATGGTCTTCCTAGTTACATCCCCCCTAGCATATGTTGCCCATGCTGTAAAAATTGTGTAGGCTCAAGAGTCATCTTTAGTCTCGCCATGACCTTTGTGATGAAGCTCCATTCTCCTTATTCTTCGCTATATTTTTGGCTTTACACCCTAGAGAACCCTCTTCTTGATTTTTTTTTATAGCATAATTTATCACATATATATACTTGATGACTTATGCATTCACCTTGGGCATCCCTTCCATTCAGACTTGGTCACATTTCTCAAAAAACAATATTTTAAAATCCATACGTGACTCTACCTAGTTTTTTCTGTGTGCACATGTGGTTCCATCCATAGGTGACTCGCGTATGCTATTTAAAACATTAAAAATATATATAATTCCCTATTAATGAGGTGGTGTTTATAATTTTTTCCTGTAACTTAACTACCCCAGCGCATGGCCTAACTATTCCCTTGGTTGTGTAACCAGCTTCAAAAGTAGAAGAAAAGAGATATAAACGCCTTAGAAATAAGCCACTTCGAGGGGGCAACCTCCAATACATTACATAAATGCACAATTCTTGGATGCCACAATTCACAAAACCTCCTTTCTATATATAGGAGTCCATGGGGCCATAATGTAATCCTAGCCGACCTAACAATAATAATTTAAGGGCACAATAATAACAAAATGGGGGTTACAAGGGTACAATAATAACAATAAGGGGTTTAAACTAACAATAATAAGGGGTTTAAACTAACAATAATAAGGGGCTATACTAGTGATATAGGGACCTAACATGCCCCTCTCCTTCAAAAAAGTGTTGTCCTCAACACTTGAGTAGCTCCGGGTGCTTCTGTATAAAATTCTCATCCTCCCATGTAGAATCTTCAGTGGGTAAGTTCTTCCACTCGATGAGATACTCTGAAATTGATCGATTCCGTAGCTGTCGAGTTCTTGTTTCCATGACCGCTTCAGGTTCCAATATGATTTTTCCTTCCTCATCAAGTTCTGGCAATACTGTTTGAACTTGAATATTTTCACCTATAACCTTCTTTAAGCATGAAACATGGAAAACTGGATGTACTCGCGAAGAAGCAGGAAGCTCCAATTTGTATGCCATAGTACCAATCTTTTGCAACACCTTGTAAAGACCATAGTACTTTGGCGATAATTTATTATCCTTCTTAGCTTGCTTGAGGGACATTTGTTTGTATGGTTGTAGCCGTAAAAATACCCAATCTCCTACATCAAAACTTCTCTCGCTGCGATGTTGATCCGCCTGTTGTTTCATTCGATTTTGTGCCAAATTCAGGTTATCCTTTAAGAGTTGGAGAACTTCTTGCTGATGCTCGATGTGATCTTCCACCGCTTGAACCTTCGAATTTTCCCTTAAATATGATGTGATGGATGGTGGATGATATCCATAAAGTTCCATAAATGGGGTCATTTTTGCTGCAGTATGGAAGGAAGTGTTATACCACCATTCAGCGAGAGGTAACCACTTGACCCATTGTGTTTGTTTATCCGATACAAAACAACGAAGATATCCTTCCAAACATTTATTTACTATCTCAGTTTGACCATCAGATTGAGGATGATAAGATGAGCTATGAGCTAATTGAGTACCCAAACAAGAAAATAACTCTGTCCAAAAATTTCCAGTAAAAATGGGATCTCCGTCGCTCACAATAACCCTTGGGCTTCCATGTAGAATTTGAATTCTGTCCATAAATGTAGTAGCAACTATACTTGCTTTAAATGGATGAGATAATGCACAAAAGTGTGCATACTTGGTAAGTCTATCAACTACCACCATGATGACACTCTTTCCTTCGGACTTAGGTAAACCTGTGATAAAATCCATTGAAATCTCCTCCCAACGTTGACCCGGAATGGATAAAGGTTGTAGAAGTCCTGGGGTCTTAATTGTTTCCACTTTATTCTGTTGGCAAACCAAACATTCCGCCACAAACTTTCGAATATCAGATTTAAGGCCATCCCAAAAAAATTCTTTCTTCACCCCGTGGTAAGTTTTTAAAAATCCTGAGTGTCCTCCTAGAGGAGAAGTGTGCAATTCCAGAAGAATATTTTGTTTTAGTTGGGAATTCTTACAAAGATATAAGCGATCTTTGTACCATAAGGAATCATTTTTCCAACTATATGTATCAGATGTACTAGGATCTTGCTGCAAATTTTGAATGAGTATCCATACATCTTTTTCCTTCTTCCATTCATCTCTTGCTTCAGTTATCCAATCTGGTTGGATAATAGAAATGGCACAAAGCAATGCTTCCACCTCTTCATTCTTTCTTGAGAGTGCATCCGCAACAACATTCAGCTTTCCTTTTTTGTAGATTATTTCAAAGTCATAACCCAACATCTTTGTGACCCATTTTTGCTGTTCTTCTGACGATAGTCTTTGTTCCAAAAAGTGCTTAAGACTATCATGATCAGTTTTTACCTTGAAGTGTCTTCCCATTAGGTAAGTTCGCCATTTCTTTAGTGCATGCAGTATTGCTAACATTTCCTTCTCATAAATAGGTTTCTGTAAATACTTTCCTTTGATTGGACGACTTTCAAAAGCAATGGGTCTCCCTTCCTGCATTAAAACTGCACCAATTCCATTTCCTGAGGCATCACATTCCACAATAAAGGTTTTTGTGAAGTCTGGTGTAGCTAAGACCGGTGCTAGGCACATCGCCTCTTTAAGACGTTCAAAGGCCTTAGTTGCTTCAGGAGTCCATGAAAATGCATCTTTCTTCAATAATGTTGTTAGAGGTGCTGCTATTCTCCCATAATTCTTAACAAACTTGCGATAATACCCGGTTAACCCGAGAAATCCTCGCAACTGCTTTATGGTTGTGGGAACTTTCCATTCCTTAATGGCTTTAATTTTGTTAGGGTCCACTTTAACCCCCTCGTGAGATACAATATGACCCAGATATTCCACCTCTTGTACTCCAAAGAAACATTTGTACTTTTTTGCATATAATTGTTTCTCCTGCAATAGTTTGAGCACCCTGTCAACATGTTCAACATGATCCTTCCAAGACCTGCTGTAGATTAGTATATCATCAAAAAATACTAGCACAAATTTTCTAAGGAAGGGTTCGAAAATGGAATTCATCAACCCTTGAAATGTAGAAGGTGCATTGGTAAGGCCAAAAGGCATGACCAAAAATTCATAATGACCCTCATGAGTTCGAAATGCCGTTTTTGGAATATCTTCAATCTTCATTCTAATTTAATGATATCCTGAACGAAGATCCAACTTGGTAAAATAAATTGCTCCATGTAGTTCATCCAATAATTCATAAATCACAGGAATGGGAAATTTATCTTTAATGGTGAGCTTATTGAGCTCCCTATAATCCGGACACATTCGCTATGATCCATCCTTCTTGTGTACTAATACTACAGGATCAGAGAAAGAACTTTGACTAGGTTGAATTATACCCGCCTCTAACATTTATGCAATCATACGTTCAATTTTGCTCTTTTGGAAGTAAGGATATCTATAAGGCCTGATGTTTGGAGGAACACTTCCTGGAATAAAATGAATAGCATGATCATGATCACGAATAGGTGGGAGTCCTTTGGGAGTTTCAAACACCTTGGAATGATTGTCCAAGACTTGTTGGAGATCTGCAGAAATAGATGATTTTGATGTTGGAACTTCTAGTGAGCATAGTTGTGCAATTATGCCTCATTGTTCTTTCTTTAGAAGCTTTGTCATGACATTGGAACTTATTATCCTTCCTGGCTTCCCTGCAATACCTCGTAATTCAACTTCCTTTCCTTCTGAAAAAAAATTCAAGAAAAGTTCTTGAAAATTAAAAGCTACCGTCCCCAAAGATTGTAACCATTGTACTCCTAGTACAACATCATCACCTCCCATAGGAATGGAAAGCATTGGACTAGTCAATATATATTCCCCCATGGTTAGCTTAATATTATGGCATTTTCCAGAGCAATTTATAGTTCCTCCATTTGCAACCATCACTTGACATTCTGGTGCTGGGTATAGGAAACAATTTAATTCCTTGGCTACCTTACAATGAATAAAATTATGGGTGCTACCTTAATCAATCAACACTATTACCTTTTTCTTCTTGATATGTCCTTCTATCTTGAGAGTTTGAGGAGTGGTAATTCCTGCCAGTGCATTACACGATATGGTCGGATTCATTTCTTCCTCTTCTAGGGGTGGTTCCTGGTGTATATCCTCTTCTCGTTCATTTTCTTCTTCTTCTTCACAATCTATGTAAAATAATTTCTTCTCAGCACACTTATGACCTTTAGTGTATTTGCTATCACAACTGTAGAAAAGCCCTTTTGCTCTTTTTTCTTCCAATTGTTGTGGTGTCAACCTTGTAGGTTGTGGAAATCTAGGTGTAGCAACACTTCCTTCTTTATAGAATTGAGTGGTAGGTTTCCTTGTCGCCATAATTTTACATTCAACTTTTCTTGCCAACCTGAATGCCTTCTCCAATGAATCAAGTTCCAAAACGCGAACTTCATGTTGGATGTTATCCTTTAAAGTGCCTAGGAAGAGATCAATCCTGTGTTCCTCTGTAAGATCAGTTACTCTTATATTCAATTTTTGGAAGTCCTCAATGTGCTGCCCCACTAAACCCTTTTGTTTGAGATTTATCAATTGGGTAAAGAAGTTGTTGCTCTTTGTATCCTCATAATGTGCTATCATTTCCTCCATAAAAATTGACCAAGTGACAATTTTTTTACGGGAGCAAAGCCATCGATACCATACAAATGTATTTTGTTCTAAATGTAAAGTTGCAATGCGTACCTTTTGTGTGTTTTGCACGTTATGGAGATCAAAATATTGCTCCATCCGTAGTATCCATGTTACAGGATCCTTTCCATCAAACTTCCTCATATCCATTTTTGGAATATGGTGGTTCTTCCCACCAACATTCGAGTTTATGGAATCATGATTAACATTTATTTTGTTCTCATCAGGAGGTTCTTCTCCTATATTTCCGCCATTAGGAATCATTTCTGGTTTTAAGCTTGTCATCAAGCCTTCCATGTATGCTTTTAGATCATTCTCCATGTCATCCATCTTAGCTTCCATGCCGACTTCCATGCCATCCATCTTAGCTTCCAAACCATTCATCTTAGTTTCCACGCCTTTCTTCAAACCATCCATATTCACTTCCATGCCTTTCTTCAAACCGTCCATCTTCACTTCCATGCCTTTCTTCAAAACTTCCATTTCATTTTTTGTTGTTCTTTGCAAGAGCGAAATTTGTTGCATTTGCTCTTGTAATTTTGACATGTCATGTTGCCATTCTTCATCTTCATGAGTAATAGTAGAGCCTTCTAAAGGCTTAATGGGTGTTGAATTATTTTTAGGGGCCATTTCAGACTCCAATATTGATATCTATTCTACAATAGGCCCTTGCAATCAATTCAACTCGATTCTTCAAACAAGACTTATGCAATTCGGAAAAAACAAATACACACCTTTTACTAGCTTTGAGGAGCTCGATATTGAAATTGTATTATCTCTGTGCTTGAAAATATTCGATATCTGAAATTAAGCCCTGTCGTCGCCCTCTGAAGCTTCTTTCAAATGCCACAGGTCTGACCTGATTTTGATGCTCCAAGACAAAGTTGTGTCCAATCTCCCACAATGACCTAATTCTGGACTGGTTCAGTAGAGCGAACTTGTACGAATTTCCACGTGTCACTGTTTTTTCCTTTGTCTCTGATATTGATAGCGAAGAAACTACAGCCTGTGTACTTGTGACCACTTTTGACGGCACTCCAATCCAATCTTCAGAGAGAGAGTTATTGAACTTTTCCCACGATCACCTCTTTGAGATGAAATTCAGGAGCCTGAAAAAGCACTACCTTCCACAGATCATATCTCAAAAAATATTGCGAACCAAGTTCTGAAATTTTTTGAAGAATTTCCTCAGGATTTCAGCTTCGCACCATATGAATTTCAGACTCTGACCCTTCGTAAAAACAAATTTATAGCGCAAATGCCACGATGACCTGTTTATGAGCCTGAAAAAATACCTAACTTCCACAGATGATATCTCCTCAAATATTGCGAACCAAGATCTGAAATTTTGAGACAACCTTCCTCAAGATTTCAGCTTCGCACCCTAGAAATTTCAGCTTCTGAAGCTTCGTAGAAAAAAAGTTATAGCGAAAATGCCACGATGACCTGTTTGGAGCAGCGAAAACCTAGAATCCCAAAGCTCTGATACCAAATGTTGTGTAACCAGCTCCAAAGAGAGAAGAAAAGAGATGGCAGCAGAAATAAGCCACTTGAGAGGCAGCATACTCAGTATTACATAAATGCTGGTCTTTCCTTTGGATGCAATTCCTGAAAACCTCATACTAATATATAGAGTCCCCCCCCCCCATAATGTGTCCCCTCTGCTCGACCTAACAATAATAATTTAAGGGCACAATAATAACAAAATGGGGGTTACAAGGGTACAATAATAACAATAAGGGGTTTAAACTAACAATAATAAGGGGCTATACTAGTGATATAGGGACCTAACAAGAGCCCATTGATCATTGGTGATAGGATGTAAAGACTGACACTAACAGGGTCGATGCCATCATGTTATGATTTTTAAACCATTTTCACTCACTGACTTATAAAGTCATGACATGATGGTAGAGCCATCCTTTACATGGTCTTCCTAGTTACATCCCCCCTAGCATATGTTGCCCATGCTGTAAAAATTGTGTAGGCTCAAGAGTCATCTTTAGTCTCGCCATGACCTTTGTGATGAAGCTCCATTCTCCTTATTCTTCGCTATATTTTTGGCTTTACACCCTAGAGAACCCTCTTCTTGATTTTTTTTTATAGCATCATTTATCACATATATATACTTGATGACTTATGCATTCACCTTGGGCATCCCTTCCATTCAGACTTGGTCACATTTCTCAAAAAACAATATTTTAAAATCCATACGTGACTCTACCTAGTTTTTTCTGTGTGCACATGTGGTTCCATCCATAGGTGACTCGCGTATGCTATTTAAAACATTAAAAATATATATAATTCCCTATTAATGAGGTGGTGTTTATAATTTTTTCCTGTAACTTAACTACCCCAGCGCATGGCCTAACTATTCCCCAACCGAAAAATCTAATTCGAGGAAACATAAATAGGGACTCAAGGGAATGGCCTAAGGGAGGAGAGAGAATATTATTGATATTGTTGTATTTCAAGAAAAAATCCCTCTGATGTGGTAAGGAATCAGTGCTCAAGACATTTTATTAATGTATGTCAAAATTACAATATAAAATGGCCTCTGTTTAACACCTTTGGAATTTAATTACTTAATACCCTCAATAATATGATATAATGAAAGCCTTCACAATGCCATAAACTGCTGATATTTGAATCAAATGAAGACAAGAATTGTAAGGGAAACTCGAAATGATATGCTGAGAAACAACATCTATAAGCTTTAAGTTTCAGAGGAAATTCATGGAGAGAGAGGAAACTCGAAATAATATGTTGTAAACACAGAATCTATTACTTTAAAGTTTCATTAGGAGTTTGTGAAGAGAAAAGAGATGAAGTGGAGGAATGAAAATTAATACTATTTAACTCTTACTCATGGATGTAATTAAGAGGTTGAATACTACATTACTTCACTTCATTCAAAGAGGAATAAACACAAAGCGAAATTGGAAAGACATATCAACATCAACAGGTGTAGGAAGCTTGACCTTCTTTCATCTATTTCTCAGAAACTTCAGTAAGAAATTAACAGCCATCCAGAGGTCCAAAACTCAGAACCTCTTTTATTTATTTCTATCTACTTAAATACATCAAATTAGTTCATAACTACTAAACTTCTTGAAACTACTTGACTACCTAAACTGCTGAGATTACTTATGTAATCATACCGAGAAAACAAATAAAAACTGGAAATATTGTTCGTTTTGCTGAATCTGATGCTGTTAATGTGTCCTCCTGAAGTGCTGAGTTGTCCTTTCTGGTTATGATACAACAACTACACAGTTATTTAACGATGCCTCAGTACCCGACTTGACCTAGCTGTCGTGCTTCCAATAGTGCCATTGAACGTTCATTAGGGGAATTTTGAGGTCTAAAATGGGCCTCATAAGAAAAATGTACAACAAAAATAAACTTTATAACAACCAATAGGATTCAAGATGATGATGTCATCCATAATGGATGATTCACCATTTTTGGAGTAAAAAAGTAAAAATAATAAAAAATAATAAAATAATAAAACTACTTTTTCAACTCGTATTTTAAACTTATCTCCCAAAATTTTTACTCAAATTTCGAGCGGGAGTACTCATTGGATGCGGAATTTAATTCCTCATCCAAGGAGTACCCATGTTGCATACTTTAGATGAACTCTTCTACACGAAAAATGAGAAATACATAAAAAACGTGATTGTAATCACCTTTTTTTATGTATTTCTCATTTTTCGTGTAGTAGGACCCATCGAAAGTATGCAACATGAGTACTCCTTGGATGGGGAATTAAATTTGCATCAATACTCAAAAGCTCAAATTTGAGTAAAGCTGGGAGATAAGTTGAAAATATGAATTGAAAAAGTAGTTTTTTTCATTTTTCCCTCTAAAATTTGATGATGTCATCAAATCTTATTAGATTTTTTCCACTATTATTTTATAATATCCTTAGGAGGCCCATTTTAGACCTCAAAATTCCCCTAATGATTCTTTCCGACTCTGCCTATGCCCCCATGCTTCAAATTTTTTTATAATATCCCATTCTTTTCATGCATGCAACGTTCTACCTTCTCTCGCATTTTGGGGTTTCAGCAGCTTTACATTATAATCCTCTTTTCTTCCTCTCATGTGATTTAACACAAGAAAAATCCTCACCTTTGGATTTGAAAACCCTTGGATTTTTCCTTTGAATTTACATCGTATCCACCTGCACATCACACTTCGCATTTCTCTATTTTTAAATTTTCTTTAGCACTTATCTTCTAAGACTTGCGATGTGCGCTCTGCAATCGGGTCCCACCTAGAATCTCACATCTCACTTCAGTGAATTTAACTCTTACCTCTACACTTTTTCATTAAAAGTTTTGTTTTTCCATCGACTCCTACAACATCACACATCACACTTCGATGATTATAGCACTTACCCTTTGCACTTAACTTTTAAAACTTGCGATGTGTGGTTTTCAGGCCACGTCCACGTCATCGTGCCACATCACCATGTCGTGTCACCATCCGCACTTTGCATTTCACAGTTTTTTTGACTTATCGCATTGCAACTTAAACAATTTAACTTGCGATTTCTTATCATATAAATGTGAAACTCGCCAATATGTGAGATGGGATTTAACCTCCATTGTTGATCTTCTCCTTTGTTGATCAGCAGTTTGATCTCGACCATTTGTGTTTCCCTTTATGCCTCCTCCAAAAATCTTAATTTTTTAAGGGAAGTGCACCATTTCTCCACCTTCTCTGATTTTAAAGTAAAGGGCATGGCTTGCAACTATCACCATGTAATGTCTTCATTGAAACCTAAAACCAATTGCGGGGGAACTTAAGCAGTTTTTGGAATTTGAAGAGAGTGTTCCCGCAGTTGATGTCAGCCGTCTATTTTCAGGTGAGTGTATTCAACGAGACTGCTTGCGTGGGAACTCCTTGGTATAAATCTCGTGCCATTTGTGCTCCTAGGTTTATGTTGGATCTGGGCGCGATTTGAATTGTTTTGCATGGGAACGAGCCTGACTCAACCCACCTTCACATCTTATCACATAATGTTAATGTACCAACATATAAATCAAGATTCTTCTTCGACATACAAAATATTACCTTTTCTAACATATATGCTTTTTTGGTGTTTTGAAAAATATTTCAAAGGTAAATGAAAATGAGCCACAACATCTCACTCCAACTAGTGATAGTGATTTTTTCCACAGAAGCGCTAAGAACTGCAAATTAGTTCCTTATCCATTGGGCATGGAGTCAAATATTACTTGGTTAGATATGAACAATGAGAAATCCGATATTTACAATGGTGGAATGCTAAATTTTAATGTTGGAAATAATGCTTCAGGTACTGTCCATTCACAAGGAGATGTACTAACTCTCCATATAGATCTTCTTAAATGAATGTGTTATTTTACCTTGCATCAGATATTCAGTATGGACCATACCAAGGAGGGTCAAATTTTCCATGCTTCCCCTTTTCTTCTCATCTAGTGTCCCATCTCAGTACCAAATATTCTTCTTGAAAGAGAACTTCTTTTTCTTTTTTCTCAAACATAGACTTCATCTTTTCCTAATAAGTAATCAAGTTATCCCTAACTTTGTTTCTATTTTCACTTGATTCAACTATTTTGTTCAATCTTCTTACTAGAGCATTAGGTTCTTCCTGAGCTTCTTGAAGGAAAGAAGTCACTGGTTTGGCTAGCTGAGTAGGAAATAGTGCTTGAGTTCCATAAACTAGTTCATCAGGAGACTTCCCAGTATATCTCCTGGTAGTGACTTGAAATTCCTAGAGGGAAAACTTCAACTTCATATCCCAATCCTTCTGATTCTCGATGATTATATTCATCAATATTCTAACCAATGTATTATTTGAGGATTCTTCCAATCCATTCCCTTGGGGATGATATGCCATGGAATGTGATAAAATTACATTATATGTTTGAAATAAATTAATGAAACAAGAAGAGCTGAATACCTAAGCATTATCAATCATAATTTTGACTGGACATCCTAATATTCTAAAGATATTTTCCTCCAAAAAATTCATCACTACTTGGTCATTTTCCTTCTTCATGGGTATTGCTTCAACCCATTTTGTAAAATAATCAGTGGCTGTCAAAATCCACTTGAACTGTCAACTTGATGGTGGATTGATCTCTGCAATAAAATCCAATCCCCACTGCCTAAAAGGTTCTTTTATAAATACTGGGATGAGAGGTAATGGAGCAAGTTTTTTCTTTTCAGCAAACAACTGACACTTATGACAACTTCTGACCAATCTAAAAACATATGCAAATAGGGTTTGCCAATAGAATCTTGAATTGAGAACTTTATGAGCAGTGACCTTCCAGCTATAATGTTCTTCACACAGACTTTCATGATATTGTTTGGTGACTTCAATAGATTCTCCTTCGGTCAAACATAACAAAAAAATACATGTATGACCTTTCGAGTATAGCTTTCCTTCTACGATAACATATGGCTGAGACTTGAGCTTGAGAGCTCTATATTTTTTTCTATTTAGTGAAGTTGGACAGGAAATGAAACACACGTAATGCACAATATATTTATACCAATCAAAGCACAAAAAATTGTACTGAATACCTATTTTGGACCTACTTTGACCTTCTTCGTTAACAACTCCATTCACTGGTGCCAACAGATTAATTCCCAAGGCTTGAAAAATTGTCTTTGTCAACAAATTCACTAACCCCTATCCCTTGACCATCTTGGTGGGTTTTATTTCCAAATCATACTCTTGGATTTTTAGTATCCACTTCCCCCTTTTTCCTTTAACATCACTTTTGACCAGCATGTCTTTCACATGACAATTAGGAACATAAGAAGTTATTTGGGACTGTAACACATAAGTCCTGAAGGCTTTCAGTTCTTTGACCAAATCATATACTTGTTTCTCTAGAATATTGTATTTGAGCTCAGCATCTCTAAGGACTTTACAAAAAAATGCAACTGGCTGCTCCTTAATATCTCCATTTTTCTGTAACAACACAGCAACAATAGTAGTGGGGGATGTAAATGAGAATACTTGAAAGGAATTTTGATAGTCTGAAATAATCAGAATTGGAGCTTCCTACAGTGCTTCCTTTATTCTAGTAAATGCTTCTATTTATCCCTTATCCCATTTCACTTCTGCATTTTTCTTCAACATATTTGTAATACTTCTCATAATCTCAGCATAATTGGGCACAAATCTCCTCAGAAATTTTTTTTTCCCACGAATATCTGGATATCTTTCTTGCTTCTGGGTAAAGGAATCGTATGAATGGCTTCCACCCTTACTGGGTCAATATTTAATCCTTGTTTAAAAACTACGTGACCTAATAATTTACCTTCTTCTAAGGAAAATAAATATTTCTTGGGATTTAATGACAGACCAAAATTTCTTCACTTTTGAAAATATTTTTGCAAATTCTCCAGGTGTTCATCATTTTACCATGAGAAGACAGTTACGTCATCTAGATATATAACTACAAACCTGTCACCGACGAAGGCTATGTCCATGTCCCTTCGAAATGTTTCACCTGTGTTCATAAGGCCAAATGGAATCCTTGCATACATGAATGTGCCCTCGGGTGTCATGAAAGAAGTCTTCTTTTGATCTTATTTTTCTATTGCTACTTGATTATACCCAGAAAATTCGTCGACCATAGACAACCTGTGAGCTCCCATCACCTTCTATAAGAAATAATCCATTTTTGGAAAAGGATAATTATCTTTTAGAGATGATTGGTTAAAGTTCCTAAAGTCTACACACAGTCTTATCTCTCCATTCTTCTCTCTTACAGGGACCATATTAGAAACCCAGTCTGAATATCTGAGAGGGACTATAATTTTTTCCCACAACAATTTCTTCACTTATTTTTTGATTGGAGCTAACAATATGGATTGATCTGTCCGAACTTCTATCTTTGTGGTTTGAGTCCTTCCTTAAATGGAATATTATGTTGAAAAATTATTTTTTCATATGTTTTTAGGTCTTCATATGACTAGGCAAACACATCCATATATTTATTAACAATATCAATGTATCTTTCTTTGTAGTTTTTGGGAACACCTTTGAACAATTTCACTATTTTGGGTTCCTGCTAAGTTTCCAAATTACAATCTTCCATCTCTTCTTCTTGATGTGTTTTCTTTGAATCAACAACAACATCATTAGCATTGAATAATATTTCAAGGGAAACCAACCATTTAGGGAGCATCTTATATTTCAATTAGATAATCTGTTAAGAATTTACTGGAGAAATAATAAATTTACCGAGAGGAATAATAATCATGAAAAAGAACCAGCAACAAATCACATAAACATAAACACAATGTTTAACCAGGAAAACCCCAAATCTGGGGAAAAACCCATCCTAATGAAATTTCATTAACCATTGGCCAAAACCATGACCAATCCGGCCAAGTGAGCCTTCACCGCTCACCTCCAGGCCTATCTTACAATGAAGTATTCCCAGCCTCTTATAGGCTCCATTACATGTAATACCATGGGCCAAAACCATGGGTGCACAAAACCATGTGCCGCAAAACCACTACTATCTACCCTAGTCAACATTGACTCTACCCCGAGTCATGTTTACCTAACAATTCCCCCCTTAAACTTGACTTGGGGATTATTGACTAAATCCAGCCAAACCTACTAAATGGGCCAACACTGCTCACTCTAGCTCTTCCTCCCTCAAATTTTTACCCAGGGTAATTGTAAACTTGACATCCCCCCTATCACCTAGGTCTAACCCAGACTTTACCAGTGATTACCCAGGGGTACGCATGCCATACCAGGTCTTACAGCAGTATGCCCATTTACATGTAAAAAATTAACTCCATTATAATAATATTTTTTTTGTTTCATTGTTGCTCTTTGTACATATGAAATCAATGTCCATATAAAAAGAACCCATCTACCGGATTACATGGGTCATCAGCCTCTGTAACCGCCAGTCCTCTAGGAGTTCTCTTCAGATACATGGTTCATCAATTAATTAATCCACGTGCAAACATCCTCTCATCTCTGAATTTCTCGAACCAACTTCTTATCACTGCTAGTCGCCAGATCTGAGCTATGGCATCACCATTGTTCTCTTTATCCATTGAGAAACCCTCCATGGAATTCCCCATGGAATCAATCAATTGGATATTTCCTATTTCCTAGAAACACCATGCTTCGTATGGCCAGATCTGCAAAAGGCTGCATTGATTTCTCCATTCACAAGCCAATAAAACCCTTGGCTGCAAAAGCATCCCTTTGAAGACAAATATGGCTCTGATACCATTTGTTAAGAATTTACTGGAGAAATAATAAATTTACCGAGAGGAATAATAATCATGAAAAAGAACCAGCAAAAAATCACATAAACATAAACACAATGTTTAACCAGGAAAACCCCAAATCTGGGGAAAAACCCATCCTAATGAAATTTCATTAACCATTGGCCAAAACCATGACCAATCCGGCCAAGTGAGCCTTCACCGCTCACCTCCAGGCCTACCTTACAATGAAGTATTCCCAGCCTCTTATAGGCTCCATTACATTTAATACCATGGGCCAAAACCATGGGTGCACAAAACCATGTGCCCCAAAACCACTACTATCTACCCTAGTCAACATTGACTCTACCCCGAGTCATGTTTAACTAACATAATATTCTATTCACCTATTGACTTCTTAAGGTTTATTATCTATGATTTCTGCTCTATTTTTTCTTCCTCTTGTTCTATCTCATCATCTTCAAAGTTTCCAATCATTGTCATGAACTGATTTATCTATTCATCATCATCAAACACCTACCAATGTTTCACATTGTAAGGGATATAATGTCTATGTCTAATCTCAATTTCATACCTTAACCTTGGATTTATTGGAGGTTTGAAGGTGAGGGCTGCAACTGCTAAACAATCAACCAATCTATTCTCCTCCCTCGGAATATACTGAAGATTGAAGGCTTCAAAATAGTTTTCTATCAGATCCAAAAATTCATTCCTATATGATCTCAATCTTGGATGCTTGGTTTGAGAATGCTTTTTAATTTGCCTTATTATCAATTTAGGGTCACCAAAAATTGAAATACATTGAACTTCCATATGTTTAGCAACTTGAAGGCTTGAGATTAAGGCCTCATAATCAGTCACATTGTTTATTAAATCAAATTCTAGTTTATAAGAGAAATGAATGAGGTTACCTTCTGGTGATATCAGCAAGAATCCAACACCTGTGCCCTCCTTGGAGTAAGAAACATCAAAGTAGCACTTCCAAATCTTCCTTGAGTGCAGCTCATTATTTACAACTGCTAAAGAGACCCGCTTCCCCGTGTCTCAAGAAAATTCTACATCTTCATGCAGCATGAAACAAGAAAGATTTTCTTTTTCTTGACTATAAATGGGGGATTTTCTTACATATTTATTGGATGTGGTCTTCAAAAACATTATTTCTCTATATAATCTCCTTTCTTCCCCATTGAAAACCGGAATGATAGAATAAGTGAAGTCTAATTTTAGAACACCTCCCAACTTTTCTCCCCAATATCTTGACAGGAGAATTCCAAACCTGGCTGGGATGTCAACAACCACTACTTCCATGACTATACTCTTTGATGGGATTTGTGCCAAAAAACCTGCTACATATGTAATTAACCCAACACATTTCACCCTTTTGGAATCAAATTATTACAGATCCCCATAAGGTTTGGTAATTTTCAATTTTAGTTCCTTCATAACAAACAATGACATGATATTATGGGACGCTCCTGAATCCAACATGCAATTCTGTAGAGTAATATAATGAGGCAACAGAGAAATATATAAGGGTGGAACAGAAGGATCTACTTCTTCTACATGAGGACCAAAGGTGACCATTGGATTTTCTTCTTGTAAGTTCACTATGTCACTTATATCTTCCATATATGTGAGATTAATAAATTTTGAAATTTCTTTCTTGTAAGTTGGTATGTTAGCTAATTCTAGAAGAGGTACTTGAATTTTAACCTTCTCCAACTCTTTTGTCAAATTTAAAGCATGAGTTTGAATAACGTTATTTTCAGGTTATTCTTCACTCTTTCTATAATTTTCCGCTTGTCTGAGTACAGGAGAAACTCTCTCCAAAATATTTTTGTCAACTAATGTGTTCTGGGAAGACTCACCCTGCTGAACATTTGTTCTGCTAAGTGAATTTGCAGGTTGTTTCCCTTACTAACCTGTTTCATGTGGTCCTTTTTTTGTGGAGTCACCATTGGAGGAGGAATGGAACCTTGTTGTTTACCTTCATTATCCTGCACTCTAGATATCTTTATAGACCTAAAATCATACGTTTTATATAACTCAACTTGCATGAAATCTGTGAATTGTCTACAATATTCATCCATTTCATCTTGATCAAAAGATACTTCAACTTCAACATATTCTCCCTCACGATATTCCTCTTCACCCTCTTCTATTGTATTCATAGCAGATACCTGATCATCATCCTCCCTTTGTTAATCTTCTACTTGCTCTGTAGGTGGTGCTTCTATATACAACGGTGCTTGAACCTGGTCTTGATCTCTTCTTTCCCTATGCAAAATTTTCATGGGATGTCTTCTGAATTGAGGGTTGAACCCCTCTCAGTTTTGTTGTACTTTTGTTTGGGAGTTTTTATTTTCCAATTCCATCTTAGCCAGCTTATTTGTCAAATGTTTCATCACCTTTGTCATGTCTTCATTTCTTAGATCTTGTGATGATTCTTCTTTGGCTTTCCCCTTCTCTTTGACGGGTTGTTTCCCTTTCGTCTTTCCAACTCCCTTGATATTAGCTTCTATCTCTAGAGCATGTGTCTGTATTTGCTCAAGAGTAGGGGCTCTTCTCTCTTCCAATGTAAAGCTAAAATAAGCTTCAAAATCCCTAGCAAAAACTACCTTTGCTCCTACAGGGGAGGGCTTCATTTCTATAGGTAAAATATTGTACAATTTGTTGAATATTTTTACAAACTCAGAAATGCTTTCATTAGGCCTTCTTTTAACTACATTTAACTCCATCAATGAGTAACCGTGATCTCTCTTTTCTCCCCATCTCTGAGTGAATTGAGTTTCTAACTCTTCATAGTTATTTATTGAACGATTTGGTAATCCTTTGAACCATTTTCTATCCTCTCCATCTAGAGACCACACAAATAGTCTCATCAAAACATCAAGATGTTTTACATTTAAATTCTTAGAAAAAGTAAAAAATAAGGGTAAACGTTGTTCTACAGTTACTTCATCTTCTCTAGTGAAACAAGGAAGTAATTTGAGATATTATTGAGTCATGGAATTCATTGGTTGTGCAAGATTTAGTGGAGCATATCTGTTCAACAAAAAGGTTGGTGCTGCCATATTTACACCTTGGTTAACTGTTCGTTGGGTAGTTGACGCTGATGACCCTGCTGTGAAAGTGAATGAAGGTGGAGGCAAAACTGATATGGGAGTGGGTTGATGAAAAATGGCAGAATAACCAAAAACTATATTAAGTTGAGCTTGAGTGAAGGTAAAAGAAACAGACTCAAAATAATGTTATTCTAACTTAGGTTCTTGAAAATTAATGGGTGTGGAAAGGGAATCTTGATCCAATGAAGGATGTATTTCACAAATATCTTCAAACAAAGTATTACTAGAACTATTGTTAGGAGCAGACAATGTAGGATCAGGTGTTGAAGGAGTTTCAGTTTTCTGAGCCTTTTTAGAAACCAATATTTCTAGATCTGGAAAAGCAGGGACTATCTGCTGTGAGGTATCTGACCTCATGTGAGGCCTTTTGAAAGCTGGGATTTTGAAAATAACAAACACAACCCAATATTTCCTCCTCACTAAACAACGAGAGGAAATAATGTGAAAAACCTAGGGAAAAATAAACTTCGCTTCTTCATTCCCGGCAACGGCACCAGAAAATGTTATATCTCAAGAAATAATCCCTCGGCTGTGGTAAGGAATCATTTCTCAAGACATTTTATAAATGTATGTCAAAATTACAATATAAAATTGCCTCTATTTAACACCTTTGGAGTTTAATTACTTAATACCCTCAATAATTTGATATAATGAAAGCCTTCACAATGCCATAAACTACTGATATTTGAATGAAATGAAAAGAATAACTATAAGGGAAACTAAAAATGATATGATGAGAAATATAATCTATCACCTTTAAGTTTCAGAGGAAATTCATGGAGAGAGAGGAAACTCAAAATAATGCACTGTAAACACAGAATATATTACATTAAGGTTTCATTAGCAGTTTGTGAAGAGAAAAGAGATGAATTGAAGGAGCGCAAATTAAGGCTATTTAACTCTTTCTCACATATGTAATTAAGAGAATGACAACTACATTAGTTCAGCTCATTCAAAAAGGAATAAACATAGAACAAAACTAGAAATACATATAAATATAAAAAAGTGTATGAAACTTGATCTTCTTTCATTTATTTCTCAGAAAACTCACTACCAAATTAACATTCATCCAGAGGTCAAAAACTCGGAACCTATTTTCTTTATTTCTATTTACTTAAATACATCAAAGTATTTTGTAACTACAGAACTTCTTGAAACTACTCAAGTACCTAAAATTATGAGATTACTTATGCAATCATATCGAGAAAACAAATAAAAAATAGAAATATTGTTCGTTTTGCTGAATCTGATGTTGCTGATGCATCCTCCCAAAGTGCCGAGGTGTCCTTTTTGGTTAAGATGCAACATTTACACATTTCTCTAGTGACGCCTCAGTGCCTAACTTGACCCAGTTTTTGTGCTTCCAACCATGCCACTGAACGTTCTGTTGGAAATGTTGTCATTGATGGCAAAGGAGATGGCAAAGGAGATAGCATATAAGGAGAGAGATAGCAAAAGAAGACTATTGAAAATGTTGACAAGGAGAACATTAGTCATGAAGAAAGGTAAAGAGAGCAGACGAGGAAACAAAGAGGTAGAGAAATAGTAGAGAGGTAGTAGAAATATGAAGAGGATGCAGAGGGTCGAGCAACTACAAAGTAGGGCCATTTGAAGTAGCCCAGGCAGAATATAGAGAAATAGAGTGTACAGAGAAACAGAAAAATGGTAGAAGACATCTGTCACATTTGTCTTGCACTGACATGCATTGCCTGTGCACTGTGATGCACAGCAACCGAATGTAGAGAAACGGTCATGCCGAATAGGGTTGAAATGGCAGTTAATTGCATGAAATACTTGTTTGTTTATATCAATTGAAGCCACAACATTATCGAAGGAAAAGAATGCAGAATTATAAACTAAGACGGAACCCTGAGATATGGAAATTTGATTTAATGTATGGAGGGACAGTAATGGTGCAACAATGAAATACAGTTATAATGTAAATCAAATGTCGTGTGTGTGGGATAGATAATATGGTGAGGTATAATGTAAAATCAATGAATGATGAATTCATAATGCAAATAAAACAATGTTAACGTAAATTAAAAGGTAACAAGGTTGAAACCCAAAAGACGGAACCTTGAGTTGGAAAGGAGCGGAATCTTGAAGCTACAATAAACCCTGAGTTTCGAAACCGGCAGTATTTCACAGTTGCATAAGAGGTAAGAATATTTGTGAGAAAAAACGCGATATTACTCACTGGAGGACATGTCTCCATAACGGTTTTTAAAATCTACTTATATCGCACAATTTATGAGCATTAACCTGCTGTGAGAAAAATAACGCGATATTTGTTTGCATTCGTTGGATCTTCCAAACCAACGCAATAAGTTGTCCATCGTTGGATTTGAGCAGCTTGTTAATAGAGGTGGGCCCAGATGTATGTGCTACGATGGTTCAATTATATTGTAAGAAATGGTGGAGGCCCGAAGGTTATTTTAATTCAAAATCGTGGTATAACATCTGAAATGTCTTTCATATGCTTCGGGGTTGATATAAACTATATTGTGAATGCAAAGGGATACTGTGGGCCCAAGTGTAGTTACATGGAGTTTTTGAGTTTAATATATGGTCTAAAGGTAAGTTACATGCCCGTGAAGTACCACATGTAGAATTAGTTTCATAACCAAGTCAAACGTTAATATAATATAATGGTATTGATATTATAAGATGTTGGATTTTGATCCAAAGGCTTTGAAATATGTTGTGGGCCCAAACACATTAAGAGTTATATAAAGTGAAACCCTTCCCCAAATGAAATCTCGGGTTTGAATAGTCTTCATAAAGGAAATCCCCCACATAACGATTGAAAATTAAAGGTTTACAATGGTCCAAAATTGAAATATTCAAATGATAATTTGACATTTTTATATGAATGATATGATTAAAATATAGCGGCGGACATGACTTATTTAACTCAATGGTTTTGTGGTAAACCTAGTAAAAGAGTTCATCTCTTTTGAAATAAACTAAGGGTGAAGACTTTGGAATATTTGGGACCCTTGTTCATCGCACCGATTTGTTAGAGGGCACGACTGCAATATTGTGATTGCGATAAAGAAGCGGACCCGATATGTTATAAATGGTGACTCTTATGTGTTTGAGCTCAGGCTCAAAGGGAATCAAAGTGATTCATCGCATGGGAGAAAAACATAACAGCGGATCATTGAACCATGGAATTGCAATAAAGAAGCAGACCCGATGTGTTATAAATGGTGACTCTTATGTGTTTGAGTTCCGGTTCAAAGGGCATCAAAGTGATTCATCGCGTCGAAGTAAAACAGAATAGTGGATCATTGAACCATGTGATTGCGATGGTGCAATTAAATCGCAACCGTTCAATCCCAATCAATGGCAACCATTGGATTCACAGTGAGTGATCACATTGGCACAATGGAGGTATAAGTGAATAAGGAATTATAAGTTGCAATTGCGATTGAAAATATAAAATAGGTGGAGTGTATATGTAATGTGGGCTCCATACAAAATGAAAATTAACATATGTTTACCTCGAGTTTTTGACCAAAGCTGAAGAGTTAAAAGGAAACAAAGCAATAAATATTTATGTGAAACAGTATATATATATTTACACTTGTGAAAAGTGAATCATCGCATTGGAGTGAAAGCAGAAGATTGGAACATACAACTAAATGTTGCAATTGTGATTAATCGCAATCGAAAGTATTCGAGAGGAGAAATCGCAATCGGAGCATAAGAAAAGTTCGGATCGTGGGCCCGAAAGGGCATTTTATATGTTAAATAGGTCTTTTATTATTATGCCGAGAGTTTATTTACATTTTATTAAATAGGCAGTTAAATATATATAGGCGTTACACAACAACTGTGAACAGCAGAGCATACATAGAGGAAAAAGACAGAGAGAGCTGCAGAAGAGACAACACGCAGTGATCCAAAAGGCTAAATGGGTTGAGTTGGAATTCACATTGTAACTAAATGTAAATTTTTTAATTGGTTTATATTTTTTGTGATGCACTGGCAAGTCTCCGTAGGAAACAAAACTCCACTATAAAATGAAATTAGTACAAATTGTTGTAGTTTTTCTGAATGAGCTGGACAAAGAAATGAGGAGGTAGAAGGTGAAGAGTCAAGGCTATTGACTTCGAATTCCTTGTGGAATACGAACAGTTATGAGGCAAATTGTATAAAGGATATCAGATTGATATGCATAGTGATGTTAGAGAATGTGGAGAATTAAGAATTGAGGCAGAGAAGATAAGAATAAGGAAGAGCAGAAAGAGATGTTGTGGAAAAATCAGAGATGATATAAGACAGATTTGAAGACTGGAGGATAGCACAAAAGAAGGTACAGAACAGAGCTGATATCCAAGGTAAATCAGAAAATGTTTTCTTTTGATAGAATGAGGAATTTGGAGCTCCCTTATCAAGTTGTAGCTTGATAGATGTTAGTTGTAGCTAACTGAGGTTGGAGCCTGCAGAAAATTGGTGGGAGTTGGAGCCTCCTGTAGGTTGGTGCCTACAGAAAATCAGTGGTGAGAGGGAGTTTGAGCTTGCCTTTGCATCACAACAATAATAAGATGTGGTTTTATCCCTTTATGGTTTTCCACTTATATTTGTTGTCTCTATGTGTGATGCCTATGATTTGATATGATCTATTCAATCTGCCTAATACTTTCTGCTCTCATAATAAGCTTACTATCACATTATCTAAATACTTGTTGCTCACATATTAATATTGCTCACATATAAATTTTATCATGTAATTTAGTTGTAAATAAGCTTAATGAAAGGTTTTAAAAGCTCATGAATGTGTTAAACTGATTCACCCCCCGCCCCTCTCAGTTTTACTAAGGGTTCAACAATTGGTATCAGAGAAGGTTCCTTTTGTATCAGTTTAACAACTGAAAGGAGATCCTAGGTCCCTAGGATGGCGAGTCAAGAAGGAAGCTCAACCAATAAAGCCCCTTTTTTTACCGGTGCTAATTATGCCTTCTAGAAAATCACAATGAGAGCATACATAATGTCTCTAGGAATAGAAGTTTGGGCTGCTGTGGAATTTGGATATGCCCCAAAGGCAACTGACTCAGAGAAAGAAGCTAAACAAGACTTTGTAGCTAATGCAAAGGCCATGAATGCAATCTTAAATGGACTATGTGAGGCAGAATTTATCAAAGTAATGCACATCAATACTGCCAAATAAATGTGGGATGCACTTGAAAACATCCATGAGGGAGACAAAAAGGTGAAGACAGCTAAACTTCAAGTCTATAGAGCCTAGTTTGAAAATTTAAAAATGAATGATGATGAAGACATTGCTAACTTTTTTTTAAGGGTTGCAGAAATTGTGAATAACATGAAAGCTCTAGGAGAAACCATAAAATAAGTTGTAATTGTTCAAAAGATTTTGAGATCTCTTCCATCCAGTTTTAACCCCAAGGTTTCTACCATAGAAGAAACAACTGATTGGGAAACCTTGACCATGAACCAATTACTTGGAAATCTAACAAACTATGAGATGAGACTGCCACAGAGGAATTCAAATGTGAGGGAGGCAGCCTTTAAGATAGAGAAGAAGAAATAAGAAAAGGAAGATATATGCTCTTGCTCTGATGAAGAAGAGGCCAAATTTGTTAGGAAAATGGATAGAGGCTCAGCTAAAAATATAAAGGTAAACTTCCATTTAAACGCTTTAACTGTGGAAGAGTTGGACATTATGCTGCTAAGTGTCCTCATAAGAAAACAAGGAATCAGACTCAAGAATCAGAGAAAACTATATCAAAGAACTGGCAGAAAGGAAAAAACTTCAATAGAAAATCTTTCTATGCTCAATAAGATAGCAGTGCATATGAAGACTCAGATGAACCCTCAAGTGAAGAAGGAGCCTCTGAATTTATATTGATGGCCATAGAAGAGATTGAAGGACTCCTTCTATAATATGAATAAGAAGGTGAATTTGATCTTGAGGGGGAGCTAAGAAGTGCCCTGGAGGAAATTGACAGACTCAAACTGAAGTGCAGAAAACAGAAAGATAGTATCCTCAAGTATGTAAGAGAAGAAAAAAATTCAGAAGTTCTCATTCAGTTGAAAGTAGAGCTTGAAGAAGCCAAGAAGGTAGAAGACATGTTACTTAAGAAAATTAAGGAAAAAATTCAGGAACAAGAGAAATTGGAAGAAGTAGTCTGCTTGAGGAATAAACTAGAAAATGCCCAAAGGAAAGTGTCAATAAATTCTTCTCAAATGACAAGCTTTGGTAAGTTGAATGAAATTCTGGATGCTCAAATATCTCCTCTGATAAAAACTGGGATAGGCTATGAAGGAGAATCAAGTAAAGACAAAGAAAAGGAAAACAAAAATATCATTTTTTTAAAAGCAGATAAGGATGATAAAGCAGTTCAGATGACTCCTATAAAAGAAGAAACCTGCAATGAAAGAGATAGAAACTAGATGGAACCTCTAATGACAAAGAATGAAATAAATACACAACCAACTGAAAAAGGCTCATATACTCCCGAGTATGTCAAATTTGGAAGCCATCAAAGGAGATTCTTCCCTCCTATGAAAAATTCCACTCGTTATGCCTGCCACAAGCTGGGACATATTGCTGCATACTATCATACAAGGAGAATTGATTCAAACCAACAAAGGATGCAAACAATGAAGATATTATCTCAAGCAAACAAGAGAAGAAAACCTTTCATCAGGTATGCAAACGGTTTCTATGGATATTGTTTTTACTATAAGGAATTTGGCCATAATATCATAGAATGTAGAAAATATGGACAAAGACTGATGTTCAAAACCTCAAGGAGGTTTATGAATCATGGAGATTTTACTCATACTCATAATTCTGCTAAAAACATGATCAAATTTTGTGTATGCAATAAAATTGGACATATGCCATCCAAATGTCCTCTCAGAGAATGTGGTCCATCATCTCAGAAAAGGTACCAAACAAAAGGATGAATGTAGTGGAAAAAGAAGGTGAATTAATGTGACTTAGCTCTAACGGCTCAAGACCTGAAAAGCCAATGCTATTTGGACAGTGGCTACTCAAAGCATATGACTAGAGATAGAAGCAAGTTTATAACCTTTGATGAAAATAAATCTAGAAATGTTACTTTTGGCAATGATAAAGAAGGGAAAATCAAAGGAAAAGGCTCAGTTAGTTTAGATAATGGCAGAGGAAAGGCCCAAGATGTACTATTTTTTGATGGGCTGAAAGAAAATATGTTGAGTGTCAGTCAAATGTGTGATAAAGGCTGTGAGGTTCTTTTTAGAGGATAAGACTGTGAAGTCAGATCAAGCACCACAGGGAAGACTTTGATCAGAGGTGTTCGAATAGAGAGTAATGCCTACATAGTGAAAGAAGAGAATGAAGCATGCCACCTTAGCAAACTTGAGGAGTCATGGTTATTGCATAGGAGATTGGGACATCTTAACTTCGACCATATCATCAGACTGAGCAAGAAGAAAGCAACTAGAGATATGCCAGCAATAAAGAAGCCTTCAAATACCATATGTAAATCTTTCCAATTGGGAAAATAGACCCAGACATCCTTTAAGACCGAAGATGAGCTATCAACAAGTAGGCAACTTCAGCTTGTACACATGGACCCGTGTGGACCTTCAAGAACTAAAACACCAAGTGGAGAATCCTACTTCATGCTGATAATAGATTATTTCTCCAGAATGACATGGGTTGCATTTCTCAAATATAAATTGGAAGCACTTGAGAAATTCAAGATATTCAAGGCATTGGCAGAAAATAAAACAGGATGCAAGCTAAAGTGCATCATATCAGAGAGGGGAGATGAATTCACAAACTATTATTTTGCAGACCTATGCAATGAACATGGGATAAAACAACAATTTACTATTTCAAGGACACCTCAATAGAATGGAGAGGCGGAGAGACAAAATAGGTCTGTACAATAGATTGTTAGAGCCATGATGCAAGAAAGAAACATTCCCCAAACCTTCTGGGCAGAAGCAGTACACAAAGCTGTGCATATTCTTAACAAAGCTCATTTAAGACCAAATAGTGACAAGACTCCTTATAAACTATAGCATGGTAAACCAACATCAATCAAGCACTTTAGAGTCTTTGGAAGCAAGTGTTACATAAAGAATAATGATGAAATTCTAGGGAATTTTGATGCAAGAGCAGATGAAGGAATATTTTTAGGATATGCATCCAAGAGTAAGGGTTACAGGTGCTACAACAAAACTCTTCGCAAAATTGTGGAAATCATTGATGTAAGATTTGATGAAGAACTACCAAACAAGACAAGAAGTACAGGCTACAGCAATCCTCTAGAAGATCATGAAGAAGAGAACCAAGATGATGATGAATCAAGCAAGACAACAAAAGATACTGAGTTAAACTCAAAAGGTTCCTCAAGATACACTCAAAAGGACCATCCAGAAGATCAAATCATTGGGGACGACAGTGTAGGAGTCTATACAAGAAGACAACTAGCTGAACAAACAGAAGAAGTATACCTAGCTATGTTATCTCAAATAGAACCAAAGAAGTTTGAAGAAGCCAGCAAAGACAAATTTTGGGTGAATGCTATGAATGAAGAACTGGACCAAATTAAGAAGAACAATACCTGGGAATTAGTTCCAAGACCCATTGAGAAAAATTTCATAGGCTCAAAATGGGTATTCAAGAATAAGATGAATGAACAAGGACAGGTAATCAGGAATAAAGCCAAACTTGTCTGCAAGGGATATTCATAAATTGAGGGTCTTGATTATGATGAAACATTTGCCCCTGTAGCCAGACTGGAAGCTATCAGAATGTTTTTGGCCTTTACATGCTACCATGACTTCAAGGTATATCAAATGGATGTGAAATCTTCCTTCCTGAATGGAGATCTAGAACAAGAAGTCTACATGGAACAACCTGAAGGATTCTCACTAATAGATAAATAATACTATGTGCACAGACTAAAGAAGGCCCTATATGGGCTAAAACAAGCTCCTCGTGCATGGTATTCAAGGCTGGACAAGTACTTGCAAAAACAAGGCCTTAAGATAGAAGGAGTAGACAACAATTTATCCATAAAGGCCAATGAAAATGAACTTCTGATTGCAGTAGTGTATGTAGATGACATCATGTTTGGAAGAAACAAAGATGAGTTAGCAAAAGGATTTGCTGAAGATATGAAATCAAAGTTTGAGATGTTTATGATTGGAGAGCTCACCTTCTACTTAGGACTTCAAATTCAGCAAAAGAACACAGGAACATTCATTTCACAAGAAAAATACTTAAGAGAAATGTTTAAAAGGTTCAAAATGGAAGACTGCAAATTTGTGTCAACTCCCATGATCACTAGATGCAAGCTATGTGCTGATGATGGATCTGAAGATATGGATCAAAGACATTACAGATCCATGATAAGAAGTCTGCTATACCTGATAGCTTCTAGACCATAAATTATGTTGGCAATAAGACTTGTGGCTAGATATCAAGAAGCACCGAAACAAAATCACCTTCTAGCAGTCAAAAGAATATTCAGATATCTACAAGGAACTGCACAGTATGGGCCATGGTATCCAAAAGGAAAGAGCTTCACTTTGACAACATATACAGATGTAGATTGGGCCAGCTATGTGGATGACAGGAAAAGCACTAGTGGAGGTGCATTCTATTTGGGAAAAATTTTGGTGGCATGGCTAAGCAAGAAACAAACATCTATCTCTCTATCTATAGAAGAAGCAGAATACATAGTAGCAGCAGCATGTTGCACACAAGTCATGTGCATGAAAAAAACCCTCTAAGACATGAAGGTAAGCATTGATGAACCTATATCTATCAAATGTGATAATACAAGTGCAATAAGTATATCAAAAAATTTTGTACTTCATTCAAAAACTAAACACATCCCAATCAAGTACCATTTCATCAGAGAACAAGTAGCACAGAAGTTAGTAAAGTTGGAATATGTGCCAAAAAAATAACAAACAATAGATATATTCACAAAACCTCTTGCTAGAGAACCATTCGAATGTCTGAGAGACAAACTAGGAGTAGTGTCTACAGATGCTACTCTCTGGCATGAAGAGAAAGCATCATTCCAAGGGGAGAACAGAAAAGATAACATCATTCCAGGGGGAGATCATTCAACAAGGAGAGTCACAAAAGAACCAGAGCAAGTGAGAAGAGAATGGAACAAGTCCTCAGGATCAGAATATCATGGACAGGATGTGGAAAGCACACTAGGAAATGTGCAACGCTTTGCCATTGATGTCAAAGGGGAAGGAAAAGAAAGCAACAGAAGAAAGGGCTTTCTAAAAGGCAAGCAGAGGAATTGTATTGCCATCAATTCCAAAGGGGGAGATTGTTGGAAATGTTGTCATTGATGGAAAAGGAGACAACATAGAAGAAGAGAGATAGAAAAAGTAGACTGTTGAAAATATTGACAAGGAGAACATTAGTTATGAAGAAAGGCAAAGAGAGAAAACAAGGAAACAAAGAGGTAGAGAAGTAGTAGAGAGGCAGCAGAAATCTGAAGAGGATGCAGAGGGTCAAGCAGCTGCAAAGCAGGGCCATTTGAAGTAGCCCAGGCAGAATATAGAGATACAAAGAAATGGTAATAGAGATCTGTCACATTTGTCCTGCATTAACATGCACTACCTGTGCACTGTCATGCACAACAACCGAATGAAGAGAAATGGTCATGCTGAATAGGGTTGAAATGGCAGTTAATTGCATGAAATCCTTGTTTTTTTATATCAATTGAAGCCACAACATTATCAAAGGAAATGAAGGTGGAATTATAAACTGAGACGGAACCCTGAGATATGGAACTTTGATTTAATGTACAAAGGGACAGTAATGGCGTAGCAATGAATTACAGTTATAATGTAAATCAAATGCTGTGTGTGTGGGCCAGATAATATGGTGAGGTATAATGTAAAATCAATGAATGATGAAGTTATAACGCAAATAAAATAGTTTTAACGTAAATTCAAAGGTAACAAGGTTGAAACCCGAAAGACGGAACCTTCAGTAAGAAAGGAGCAGAATATTGAAGCTATAGTAAACCCAGAGTTTGGAAACCGACAGTATCACACGGTCACATAAGCTGTAAGAATATTTGTGAGAAAAAACGTGCTATTACTCACTGGAGGACACGTCTCCATAAAGCGGTTTTTAAAATCCACTTATATCGCGCAATTTCGGAGCATTAACCTGCTGTGAGAAAAATAACGCGATATTTGTTTGCATTCGTCAGATCTTCCAAACCAACGCGATAAGCTATCCGCCGTTGGATGTGAGCAGCTTGTTAATAGAGGTGGGCTCAGATGTATGTGTTGCGATGGTTCAATTATATAGTGAGAAATATTGGAGGCCCGAATGTTATTTTAATTCAAAATCGTGGTATAACGTCTGAAAGGTATTTCATATGCTTCGGGGTTGATATAAACTATATTTTGAATGAAAGGGGATAATGTGGGCCCAAGTGTAGTTACATGGAGTTTTTTTAGTTTAATATATGGTCTAAAGGTATGTTACATGCCTGTGAAGTACCACATGTAGACTTAGTTTCATAACCAAGTCGAACGTTAATATAATATAATGGTATTGATATTATAAGACATTGGATATTGATCCAAAGGCTTTGAAATATGTCATGGGCCCGAACACATTAAGATTTATATAAAGTGAAACCCTTCACCAAATGAAATCTGGGGTTTGTATAGTCTTCATAAAGGAAATGCAGCACATAAGGATTGAAAATTAAAGGTTTACAATGGTCCAAAATTGAAATATTCAAATGATAATTCGACATTTTTATATGAATGATATGATTGAAATATAGCGGCGGACATGACTTATTTAACTCAAAGGTTTTGTGGTAAACCTAGTGAGAGAGTTCATCTCTTTTGAAATAAACTAAGGGTGAAGACTTTGGAATATGTGGGACCCTTGTTCATCGCACCGATTTTTTGGAGGGCACGATTGCAATATTGTGATTGCGATAAAGAAGCAGACCTGATATGTTATAAATGGTGACTCTTATGTGTTTGAGTTCTGGCTCAAAGGGAATCAAAGTGATTCATCGCATCGGAGTAAAACAGAACAGTGGATCATTGAACCATGCGATTACGATAAAGAAGTAGACCCAATGTGTTATAAATGGTGACTCTTATGTGTTTGAGTTCTGGTTCAAAGGGCATCAAAGTGATTCATCGCATCGGACTAAAACATAATAGCGAATCGTTGAACCATGTGATTACGATGGTGCGATTAAATCACAACCATCCAATCCCAGTCAATGACAACCATTGGATTCACAGTGAGTGATCGCATCGAAGATTGCCAATCACATCGGCGCAGCGGAGGTATAAGGGAATAAGGAATTATAAGTTGCGATTGTGATTGAAAATATAAAACAGGTGGAGTGTATATGTAATGTGGGCTCCATACAAAAGGAAAATTAACATATGTTTACTCCGAGTTTTTGATCAAAGCTGAAGAGTTAAAAGGAAACAAAGCTGTAAATATTTATGTGAAACAGTATATATATATATATATATATATATATATATATATATATATATTTACACTTGTGAATAGTGAATCATCGCATCAGAGTGAAAGCAAAAGATTGGAACATACAACTAAAAGTTGCGATTGCGATTAATCGCAATCGAAAGTATTCGAGAGGAGCAATCACAATCAGAGCATAAGAAACGTTTAGCTGGTGGGCCCGAAAGGGAATTTTATATGTTAAACAGGTCTTTTATTATTATTCTGAGAGTTGATTTACGTTGTATTAAACATGAACTTAAATATATACAGGAGTTACGCAACAGCAGTGAACAACAGAGAATACAGAGAGGAAAAAGACAGAGACAACTGCAGAAAAGACGACACGTAGTGACCCAAAAGGCTGAATGGGTTGAGTTGGAATTCACACTGTAACTAAATGTAAATGTTTTAATTGGTTTATATTTTTTGTGATGCACTAGCAAGTCTCCGTAGGAAATAAAACTCCACTGTAAAACTAAAATTATTACAAATTGCTATATTTTTTCTGAATGAGCTGGACAAAGAAATGAGGAGGCAGAAGGCGAAGATTCAGGGCTATTGATTTTGAATTCCCTATGGAATACAAAAATTTATGAGGAAAACTGTATAAAGGATATCACATTGATATGCATAGTGATGTTAGAGAACGTAGAGAATGAAGAATTGAGGCAGAGAAGATAAGAAGAAGGAGGAGAAGAAAGAGATGATGTGGAAAAATTAGAGATGATATAAGACAGATTTGAAGATTGGAGGACAGCACAAAAGAAGGTACACAACAGAGCTGATATCCAAGGTAAATCAGCAAATGTTTTCTTTTGATAGAATGAGGAAGTTAGAGCTTCCCCTTCAAGTTGTAGCTTGATAGATGTCAGTTGTAGCTGACTGAGGTTGGAGCCTCCTGTAGGTTGGTGCCTATAGAAAATCAATGGTGAGAGGGAGTTGGAGCTTGCCTTTGCATCACAACAATAATAATATGTGGTTTCCACTTATATCTGCTGTCTCTGTGTGTGATTCCTATGTGTTGATATGATCTATTCAATCTGCCTAATACTTGCTACTCTCATAATAAGTTTGTTGTCACATTATCTTAATACTTATTTCTCACATATTAATATTGTTCACATATAAAGTTGATCATGAAATTAAGTTGTAAATAAGCTTAATGAAAGGTTTTAAAAGCTCATGAATGTGTTAAATTGATTCAGCCCCCTCCTCTCAGTTTAACAAAGGGTTCAACACGTTCTTCTACTTGACTCTGCCCATGCCCCTATGCTTCAAACAATATTATCATGTCCCCTTTTGTTCGTTCCTGCAGCATTTCTCCTTCTCGCATATGGAATTTCACGAGATTTATGTTATAATCCTCTTTTCTTCCTCTCATGTGGTTTAACACAAGAAAAATCCTTATCTCCATATTTGAAAACCTTTGGATTTTTCCTTTGAATTTACATCACATTCGCCCACACATCGCACTTCATATTTCGTTGTTTTTAACTTTTCTTTAGCACTTATCTTCTAAGACTTATGATGTATGCTATGTGATCAGGTCCCACCTGGCATCACACATCATACTTCAGTGAATTTAACTCTTACCTCTGCACTTATTCATTAAAACTTGTGATTTTCGATCGGGCCCTAGCACATTGCATATCGCACTTTGGTGATTATAACACTTACCCTTTGCACTCAAGTTTTAAAACTTGTTATGTGTGGTATGCAGGCCAGGTCCACGTCATCATGCCACATCACCCTACCATGTCACCACCTACACTTCTAATTTCATACTTTCTGTGACTTATCTCATCGTAACTTAAAAAATTTAACTTGCGATTTCTTATTATATACATGTGAAACTCGCCGATCCACGATATGAGATTTAACCTTCGTTGTTGATCTTCTCCTTTGTGGATCTGCACTTTGATCCTGACCATCTATTTTTCCCTTTGTGCCTCCTCAAAAACTCTTAAGTTTCTAAGGGAAATGCGACATTTCTCCACCTTCTCTGATTTGAAAGTAAAGGGCATGGGCTCTAGCTATCACCATGTAATGTCTTCATTGAAACCTGAATCCACTTGCAGGGGAACACATTGGTATAAATCTCATGCCATTTGTGCTCTCGGGTTGCCATTGGACCTGGGCACAATTTCAACTATTTTGCATATGAATGAGCCTGACTCGACCCACCTTCACATCTCATCACATGATTTTAATGTACCAACATATAAATCAAAATTCTTCTTTGACATACAAAATTTTACATTTTCTAACATATATGATTTTTTTGTGTTTTGAAAAATATTTCAAAGGTAAATGAAAATGAGCCATAACAGATATTATAGCCTATTATAGCCATGATCAAGTCTGATATTTTCCCTATGCCTCTTGCACTTCCCAGATTCAGGAAACCCTTGTTTCCTTGAGATGATCACCCTCATTCTATGTGACATCCTTTGCGCACCATTTATGGAAGAATCTTTGTGAGGCTAGCACTGGACAAATCTAGAGGATGGTTTTTCTCAAGGCCGTGGTAGATCTCAGGTGATTTCTCCACTATTTTATATACATGTTATCAATAAAACAAGTACCATAATGTTCCTAATGTTCATGTGTTATGTTTGTCTTATACATACTTAATAATCTTGAATAGTTTATCTCATGTTATCTTTATGAGATTATATATGCTAATATGCTGACATCTAGGAAATGTATGCTTTGCAACTATTTTTTTTTATTCTTCTTGAGTGATTTACAGGTTTTGGAGCACGAGGAGTAGCATAGGGTTTTCACCCTACATGATCGACCTCGAAAGAAGGATAAATGGGTAAGGTCCACAATCCTCATTTTCTAGTTTAAAGCATAAAAATTGGAGAGTCCTTCTTGTGATGAAATTCCATTCGCTCTATTAGGTCCTTCAACCCAAGGCCTTAGGGTAGAATTTCCCATAACAGTCCCTCTTTGTCTTAGGTTTTTGAGCTCTTTATTGGGAAACACATTGCTTGTTTTTTAGAGTAATCCTAGAATCTTGCATTAGGAATTTGTAGTTTTCATTAGAATACTTGCATTATAAACATTTTATAACTTTTTGTAGATTTTGAGTATGTGAGTATCTGTTTTGAAAATATAAAAGAAAAAAAAAACATTTTCTTTCATCAGTTTGTTCGTAGTTCCTTTGTAGAAGTCTCTTTTCATCGGAGAAAAAGTTGCATTTTTCATGTAGCCAGGTTTCTATTGATTTATTCTTTCATCCATAACACCATAAAATAACCTCCATATTACCCTTGACTTAAATAACAAACATTAAAATCCAATGATAAAAACTAAAATGAGCTAGAATTTTTTTATTTTTGATTAAATACATAAACTAGTCTAGGTCATTAAGGCCTTAGAATAGGTGTGTGGAGAGTTAAATCTCCAAGGCCACTTTGAATTTAAACTTAGAAGTGGATTAAAAGAGTGAAACCTAGTGTCGTTATGTTTTATGGGAAAGCTCTCCTAAAAAGGGAGTCAAGGATGAGGGAGAGTGAAAGTAGGGAAGAGAGATAACCCCTCCCCTACTTGTTGAATACGGACCAAAGATTGTTCCACCGGGCTTCCAATATGAACTTGTGACCTTAGTTGCCATTCCTAGGTATCGTATATGTTACTACGGGGGGAATACTCATGGTACCTAAGGTAGACATTACATCACATTCATTTGTACTTATGGAGGATGCCCATGCGAAGCTCGGGTACTTGCACCAGCAAATGCTTTTGTTTGGAGGTCAGCGTAACTTCTTTGGTTACCTTTCCTAGTGGGCCTGGGGTGTAATTACCCCAGACTATTTTCATAAGGTAATTATATATTCGCTTTCTTGTATTTTGGTGTCTGGTCCTAACAACCTGGAGTGGAAATACCTGAGAATAGCTTGATTGGTTGCATATTTAGAGATATATTTAGAGAGTGCTCTTTGCTCCTAGATTTCCATAGCTTTAAAATTTTTTGAGTCTGTGTAAGTTCTCTTAAAAATTAAAAGTGTTTTATCGATCAATTATTAAATCAAGGAGGCTTTGTGGTCTATCACCTGCAAGTGTAAACCCTTCTTCTAGAAGGCGTAGGAGCAATTCTCCTGGTGATTTTCAATCAGTAGTGGTGAGTTCATAGGAGAGTGATCCTTCGCTTGGGGCTATAATTTCACAGGGTGATCCTAGTGTAACTCGTGATTTAGAGAGGTGTACTCCACTCCTTTCTGGGGTTACTTTTAAGTTGGAAGAAAAATTTGAGGTTGAAGATATTTAAGAGTCTCCTGTCCCTCCTTCTTCACCTCTTCCTCCTAATTTTCTGGTCGTTATATCATACGTTGTGGCCCTAACTCATAGGCCCATGAGCCCTATTGTTTCTCCTCCTTTCCTTTCAATGACCACTACTAGGTGTTTAGCCTTGCAATCGGTATGTATTTACTCTTGATTACTGTCCTTTTTCCTCTTTCTTATCCATATTTTTCCATGATATAATAATATAATGAAATAATTTTGATGAAGAATGAATGAAAAATGATCCTGATATGATTTAACCATCCAAACTAATTCCCGTTGCTTTTTATGCTGAAAATAAAAAATGGAAAAACAGCTGCTCCCAAGGAGGAACAACAGGACCTAATCATGGGAAAGAAGACCTGTTAAATACGGTCAAATTAGAAGAAAAATGAGTAAGGATTAGTGCAAGAACGAACGAACTGTTCGAGGATAGCATTTTGTCATGGATCCCTCAAGATCCTCTGATCCTAAGGGATCACATTTATCTTTCCTTTTAGCTATAAAGGGACAGGGAGAGCTAGTTCTCGGGAATCATGTATCTTTCACTTCTGCATAATTTGTAATTGTAATTCACAGAATGTAGTTCTGAACAAAGAGATCATATTATGATGTCAGTTGACTGTGATGATTAATATATAATTCACGTTGTTGTTCATTCAAATATTCTGGAGTATTTAAGCAGTATTTGTTGGTGGCTAAGGGCCTGGTCTATGGTGGATCTCACTATTGTTCCCTATGTTATACTTTTCCATTTATTGCAAGTGTATTATGCTTTTCTTCTTTGCAGTTGAAGTAATTTTTATAATTCATATTTCTGGTATGTATTCCCTTGAATACACATTTCCAATTTATTTCCTTAAGGAATTAGTTGCTAGTTAAAAGAACTGGTTTTGATTATTTAAAGCATAGACAGTTATTTCCAATACTTTCCTTCTATTCAATAGTTCAAATCTAGCTAAAAGAGCTTGGTTAATGCTTCAGTTCTCTCAGTTTATTGTCATTAGAATTAGTTGAATTAAGAATGAATCACGGTTGTGGGTTACAATGCTTAGATGAATCACTTTCTTTAAAGCTTCAAGATTTATGATTTCATCTATATGAAATGATTGATTTTAGCATTGCTCTTTGTATGTATAGCTTACACATATTGTGTACATGCTTGAGATAAAAGGACTTACCCAGGTTGATAATTAATGTGAGGCAATTAGGAGTTTTTAAAGACACATGTTATCACCCAACACTAGGAACACAGTGTCTACTATGAGTAATTGTAGTGTGAATACTCTTCGTTTGGTGGAAGAAGTAGGTACAATTTCTATATCAAATATCACTTCGAGTACTGCAATATTTGGCGCTGCCTCCATTCCATATTCGATTAGGGTCACCCAAGATTTTTCTTCCCACACTGGTTCATTTTCATTTGGGATGCCTTCTAGTGAAATTCCCTTAGTTCCTTTCACCATTTAATTTGTTGTCTCCACACCTATGTATTCTATAGCTAGTGGTTCAACATATTTCTAGGGTTTTCCATTTGGAAGTGGTCATATCCCTCATTCTAACCCTTCTTTAGGATCTTTTCCTTTCTCTTCTCAAGTTCAAGGGTTTAATCCTTTTCAAGGAGGTAATGGTTTCAATCCTTTTCAAGGAGGTTAGGGTTTCAAAACTTTTCAAGGAAAAAACCCTTCTTTTGGTGGTTTAGGAATTGGGAATCAATTTTTTTCTAGTCAATAGGGGAACATGCCTCTCTCCTCCGTAAGAAAATCTCAAGGTATTTCTCCCTTTGCCAATGTGTGGAGCCCTTACCAAGGGATCTACTATCCTTTTAATACTTCGATTGGGGGAAACATTTTTGTTATGGTGACCCTTTAGCAGGAGGAGGTCCTAATCCAAATTTCTCTAGACCATTATGGTTCAATGCCTTCTACGAACAATCCTTAGTAACCTGGTGCCTCAGAAAATCTAGGTTATTCTTTTCAAAATGTTGGGAATCCCTCTCATGGTGGGTGGAATTATCAAGGTCCTTCACACTTACCATTCTTGACAACTCTAAATTTTCTAGATATTTCAAAATTGACAAAGGATCTAATTCGATATAGCCCGACTTGGCCTTCAGTTTCTACCAAGCTTCCATCAGACATTCCAAAATTTGAAGGGGAGACTGGAAATGATCCAAATGATCATGTAACAACTTTCCATTTATGGTTCTCATCTAACTCCCTTATTGATGATTCAATTATGTTGATATTGTTTCAACGCACCCTGACTGGAAATGTTGCCAAGTTGTACATAGATATTACTGGGAATACCTTTGCTTCATTTTGAGAATTGGCTACTATGTTCTTGAACCATTTTCAGTTGCTCGTTCGGTATGATGTTGGAACTGACCTATTGGCCAATTTCCAAAAATATAAGTCAAATCACATTTCTTACCAAATTCAAGATTGGTGAAGAAGGAAGAGGATCATTAAAGCCTATATTCCAAATGAATTCATTATGGAATGGTTCTTAAAATATTTACAGCTAGAAATCTTTAAGGATGTATCACTTTCTAGGGTTTTTACCGAAGAGCAAGCTATCTTCATAGCCCAACAATTAGAACTTATATATTCTCAATTTGGGTTTCTTAATAAGATTTTTCCAGATTCTCCTCAATCTAAGATATATTTAGCCAAATAGAAGTCAGGTCCCCATGCGAACATGCTAGCTTGGTCGATCAATAAAAATACAACTAACGTCTTAAATCAATTGCAACAATTAACTTTAAAAACTACTTCTTTGATTTAAGCATTTTTTACAAGATGATGTACCCTAGGGCCTGGGTTGGGAAACCCAACAAACCAAGGAGTATACAACAACAAGAAGTATATAAATTTACAGTTCTAATGCTTAAACTAGTAAAATGGGAAGAATCGATAGTACTTGTAGGTCTTACTTTTGAAGGAAATCATGTAAGGTTCAAACCCTCTGCTTCTCCTGGTGCTCCAAAACCTATAACTCACTCAAGAAAAGCACATATACTAGTAATAACTGGAATCATTTTCATGATGTTAGTGTTATATCATATACACATATAAGCATACAAACATGAAATCATTCATAATAGGATCATAAAATGTATAAATATTAAGATAATGAACATAAATAATGGGAGAGAGATTATTTATTGATGAATGCAAAGAAGTGTGGAGGAATACCATGAGATTCATCCATGGCTCCAAGAGAAGCCATCCTTCGAATCCGTCCAACCCAAGCCTCAACAATATACTTCCAAAAGCATACACATGGATGTCATATAAGAGGAATGAACATCTTTGTGAGGGAAACATGATTTTCCACAATCTTTGAGTGCATTAGGCACATGGATAAATCAGACTTGATCAGGGACTAAATGGATATAGTATCAATACCTATCTCTCTCCTCCCTTTGGGCCTTACCATGAACAGTTGCTTCAGTTGGGATATAGTTAGGCCATAGATTGATGTAACCAGGCTTCTGGTCAAACCTTTAAGCCTAGCCCATAAAATATATATTATGTATATATTCTATAATATTTCAAATTATATACGTGGGTTGGGTATAGTTGGACCCACGTGTGTACGCGATTTTGATAGGGTTGAGTCGCGTATGGAATTTAAAATAATATTTTTTAGATAAAGGACCAATTCTAGAGGAAATGGTTACCCAAGGACATAACTTGGAGAATCAAGTATACAAAGGACAAAAATGATGGTATAAAATAGGGGAGGATGAATAATTTCCTACAAATGATAATTTGGCTATAAATATAGAGTCATACTTTTCACTTAGTCCTAATCCTAAGGACTATGAGAGCACCAATTATGAATGGGAGGATATAGAGCTTCTTGAAAATGATAATTTTTAGAGGCAAATATGTGAATAATGTATTATCCCCAGGTGAGCATTTCAAAGACACTTGTGGTGATGAATAATTGAATCCTCCAAGGGAATATTTCAAAATCATGGATGAAGATGGTGAAAAAATTTGTTCGAGTTGGGATTTCAAAAGTGCATATGATGGTAGTGATGAATTTTCTTCAATTGAGGATGGTAATGAATATTTTTCAATCAATGATGGTGATGAATTTCCAAACTATGTTCATAATGATCGTAGCGAGGACAATATTCCTCCTAATGATGATGAAAATGGTTGTACAATGGATAATGAAATGATGGAGGTGTGGCAAGAAAATATTACATCTAGGAGGAGGAGTAGAAATTTTCATACCAATTCAGAATATTACAATTATACAAGGCTTACAACAAAATATCTTGCAAGCATAAGTTTTATCGGTGATATAATTTCAAGTGAATTTTTTTGAAAGGATTTCTTGAAACATATAAATTTCAAGTTTTCTTTGGAGAAAAGGCAATGATATTTTCCAATGAATAAAATCATAAAAAATTAATATTGAGTGGGTTGCATGCAATCTACACTAGCAGGTTAGCAACTATGAAAATATATTTTTTAATTGATTTCTTTTATTTTATGTGTGGATTCCATTGTCAAATCACTTCAAGAGCATCAAAATCAATAAACAAGTGAAAGGAAAAAAATGTATAAACATCAAAATAAGTGTTATGATAATACAAATAAATATCCGGGTTTGATAATTGATGGTATGGAGCAAAAGAAAATTCTTCTGCCGCATTTTTTCTGCACGCCAAAATATTTACAGAAAGAAAATTTTATTCAATTTCACTTGGTTGGTGTTGGAATTATGAAAAATGTGTTGTCCTTGATGCAAACCTACCCGACAAGTTTTCATGAATGATAAAACAATTGATGAATATGTCAAAAATATTGATAATAGAATGAGTCTACATGCGAATTCCCATGTGATAGAGAGATTGAACAAATACATCGCAGTTCTGGGATAGAATAATGATGAAGGTGATATTTTTAGAAATACATACAGGTTCTGTGAAGCCAAGTCGCGTACATATGCAAGTATGGAGAAGAGGAAGCATGTATATTTTTCACACTATGGTATCCTAAATACTAGGGGTCTTTACCATGGTATTGTCGCATAGTATTGAGCAGGATATTGGGTATTTGATCCTATCCGAGAATACCATTGACATTACCAAGGATTTTCCTTGTGGTTTTAGCTAAGGCATAAGTTATTTAAGGATATGAATGTCAAGTTGTTTTCATATGAAAGTTATGGGTGATTTGATTTGAAGTAAGTGTGCATGGTATGGGTTATTGATGAGTGTTTGATCTAAAATAAGTATGCACCCAGGAATATGATGATGGATTAGATCCAATAGATCTAAAATGACTATGTATTGAATAATATTATTATGGGTTGATTTGATCTATGATAATAATATGTTGACGTGTATTTCTTACTTTGTATGTTGTGATATGGGTATGTCTAAAGTTTTTTTGTGGAGCAAAGGTATGCATCAATAATTTCAAATTGGTATGCAGGTTTGGTTAAAGAAAGGCACATATACACATAGATCAACTTCTGAGTAGTATTGTATCATTTCTACAATATGGATAGATCAGTACGTTGGTATACTTCCTGAAATATCGGTACACACGTGAATTTTTTTGTGAAATCACATCCATATGATAGGGTTTTCTTGAATATGATGTTTAATCGGTTTGTTCAGTCTTGTTTTGTTTGTTATTATCTGTCAATGAAGTCTTACATGATGATTTGGGTTTAACAATGACGATTGAAGTTGATATGATTGTGGATTGGTATATTGAAGAGTAATAAAAATTCTATTTGTACGTGGTTGGGAGATGTTTCATGGTTTTTTTATTATTTAAGAATGGTTTAGTGGTTCCGTATGTAACTTAGTGTTTATTTTAGAATGATAGTGATTCAAATTTAGGGTTCAGTGTTTTCAGATTTGTATGCATGTATACTTCATGGGAAGTGTGTATACATGTAGATATGCTTAAGAATAGTAGCATATATATTATGATATATTTCTGATTAGAGTTTTCAGTTTCTTTAGTAATTTAATGCAATTTTTGGGTTCATTGTCGGTATTTTTTTGACCTGAAATGATGGTACTCGGTCCAGTCTGAAAATTTGATGAAATGTGGCCTACATTTTTTTATTGTTTGAATCAGGTGGATCTAGTGTGAAAATTTATGAAACATGGCCTATGAAGGTGCCAAGGGTTCAAGCCTTAAGTGACTAAGTCGCAGATTATTTCCAGTAGTAGCTGGTAATCAGATCAGGGGGTAGGAGATCCCTTCTGTTGGGTGTCAGTAAACCAGATCAGGGGGTTATATGTCCCTTCCATAAGATGTTGGAAAACAAGAGAAGGTATTAGCCTTCTACAGGTGGATTCCTGCATGCTAGTATGAGCCTACACAAGTAGAATATTTTAAAGAATATTCTTTAATTAAAGGAGAAGATATAGACGGTAGTGGCAATGGTTTCCCCCCACATTCTTTTTCCACCTAAAACCCTTGGTGTTAATGTGTGTTTCTTATGTGTGATGTTTACTATTTTCTTACTAGACATTATTACTATTTATCTAATGTTGATGAAGTACTGGCATACTATTTGAAGATTAAAAGATTATTAATTAACTGAAAAATAAGTTGACTAGATATACACGAGTCTTTTTCATAACAATCACATACATATGTAGGTTTACTTTAGTATAGTCGCGTACAGAAATGAAAATAAAAATAATTCTAAGAAATTTTTAAAATATTGATTCATCCATGACCCACCCACCCACCTTAGTATTTTTCCTAACAATTGGCATCAGAGTAGGTCCTTCAGAAAAAGCTTAATCGCTTGAAGGAAGATTCATCAAGATGAGCAATCAAGAGGGGACAATATCTATCAGGCCAACATTTTTCAATGGAACCAATATAGTTTTCTGGAAAGTTAGAACAAGAGCTTACCTACAATCACTTGGAGCATATGTATGGGGAATCGTTGAAGGAGGATATCAATATCCATCCTCCATTCCCATAGAAGAATCATAAAAGAAGAAATATGAGACCAATGAAAATTTTGTCAATGATTTGTTAGGAAGCTTGGTAGAATTAAAAATATTCAAAGTCATGCAACTAAATATGGAAAAGGCCATATGGGACAAGATCATCCAAATTTATGAAAGTGACACGAAGGTAAAATGTTGCAAACTTCAAACTCTTAGAATTCAATATCAGACACTCATAATGCATAATTTTGAAAGTATCAAAAAAAAAATTCTTAGGGTAGATGAGATCCTGAGTTATATGATAAATATTGGTGAAGAAATAAAATAATCATCATTGGTTAAAAAAAACTTAAGATCTCTAACCCCAATATTCAATTCAAAAGTTTATGTCATTGAAGAAATGCAGCATTGGAAGAACTTTATTGTTTAAAAGCTTCATGGGATTTTAAGAGCCTATGAAATGAGATATGTGGGTCCCTAAGATATCAGAGAAGTTGCATTAAAATTTACTTCAAAAGGAAAAGAAAAGGAAGAACTCAAGGAATTAGGTTATGTATTAGAAGAATAAGAGGTAAAATTTGTAAAGAAACTCCAAGTAGGTAGTGAAAGATTCAAAGTTGAGCTTACCAAATTAAAATGTTTTTCTTGTGGTAGAGTTACAAATTATGCTGCTAAGTGGCCCTATAGAGAAAACCATGAGAAATGAAAAGAAGCTACAAAATTAAATAGGAAAAGGTATGAAAACAATAGAAGTTTTCGTACACATGAAGATAGTGATGGTATTTCAAATGGTGAAGGTGAGCTTGATCAAGAATATAAATTACTTATGGAATTTGAAGATAGAAGTATTAATGAGTCTGATGATAATTTCATGGATGCCTTAGAAGAAAAATATATTTTTATTGAAGAAATAACAAAAATTAAAATGTGTTTCAAAGAAGATAAATTAGCAGAAGAAACCTTGAAGAAATAAATCATAGAAAAGGAGAAGCATAATGAAAAGTTATAATTTGAAATAGTAAGTCTAAGGAAGGAACTTTAGAAAAAAAAAATTATAAATATTATATTTTCTAAAGGATATGAAACCTTATATGAAATCATCAAAGTACATCTCTATCCTCGTATAAAGAAAAATATTGGATACTAAGTGGATAATCATCAAAGATTATAAAGTCTTCTACAGAAATAGGAAGCTATATCAATACATTAGAAGGAAGTAGCCCAAAAAACTCCAGTTTCCAACAAAATAATAAAGGATCAAATACTTCACATGTAAATCCTTATCACTTCAATCAAAGGGAAAACAAAACTAGAGGGTACTATACTCCCATAAACTTCTACTTTAATAGTCAATTTTTCACGTGTCACAATTTTGGTCATAATTCTTCTCAATGTGTTGCTTACAAAACTATCATGACTAGAGAAGCAAGAAAAAAAGGAATGATACTGGGATAAATAAATGTTGTTAGAATACCTTCTCACCTCTTCAAGATGAAACTGAATTGTATTTTTGCAATAACTTTGGTTAAAAAGAATCTAAATGCAGGAACAAATTGTGATCTACACTTGAAAATGAGAAAACAGAAACAAAATCTAAGTTATGTAAAAATAAGACCATCGAATTTAAGAATTGTGGTATATATCTATATGCAGTAGATCAAGAAAATATGTTGTACATTGACAGTGGATGCTCAAAGCACATGACAAGTGATAAAGATAAGTTTATGTCTTTTAATGAAATAAATTAAGAAAAGAATGGAACCTATGGAAATAATTCACCTGTTGCTATCAAAGGAAAATGAAATGTTTTGCTGAAAGAAAATGTTATAGATGCAAATGTTTTTTGTTGTTGATGGATTGAAGCATAACATGTTAAGTGGTATTTAGATGTGTGACCGAGGGATTGAGGTTGCTTTCATATCAAAGAAATGTGTGGTAAAAAATATCGATACAGGTAAGAATATAATAAAAGGAACAATAACTCTAGGTAATTTCTATGTCTATGAAGGAGGTCTAGAACAATGTTACTTAAGAAAGTAGAAGAAAGTTGGATATGGTAGAAAATATTGGGACATCTAACCTTCACTCAAATACATAAGTCAAGCAAGCTAGGAGCAGTTCGTGACTTTCCCAACATCTCTTTCCCAGAAAGTATTATATGAAAATCATGTAAATTTGGTAATAAAACCATGGTACAATTCAATGCAAAAGAAAATTCCAAAAGCAAGCCACTTGAACTTATTCATATTGATTCATGTGGGCCAATGAGGAAAACTTCACCTCAATGTGAACAATATTTCATCTTATTTATCGATGAATTTACTAGAATGCGTTGGATTGGATTATTAAAACATAAATATAAAGCATTTGATAAATTTAAAGTCTTCAAAGCTTCAGTATAAAATGAGCTATACTTAAAAATAAAATGTCTTAGATCTGACAAGGGAGGCAAATTCATATCAGATTAATTTTTTCACTTTTGTGAACAACGTGTCATCAACAGACAGTTCTCTAAATCTAAAACTCGTCAACAAAATTTGGTCGTAGAAATAATGAACAAAACAATTCAACAAATGGATTGTGCCATGCTTGATGAGTATAGGACACCTCATACCTTGTGTGGTGAAGCAACACATACAACAGTAACTGTTCTCAATAAAGCTTGTGTCCATGTAAATAATGATCAAGCTCATCATGAAATTTGGTTTGGTAAGCCTCCAAATTTCAAGCATTTTAGAGGCTTTGGAAGTAAATGTTACATAAGTAATAATGATTATCAGCTTGGAATGTTTGAATCTAGAGAAAATGAAGGAATTATACTTGGTTACTGCTCTAGAACTAAAGGATACAAATTCTACATTAAAATACTTCAAAATATTGTTGAATGTATCAATGTTGTGATCGATGAAGAATGCACAAGTTCCAAAAGGGAAACATCAACAGATGACAATTTTATTTCCACAATGAGCCAAAAGGATGTAGGAGAAGAAACTATTGAAGCATCAGAAGAAGGAATTAGAAAACAGGAGCATAACAAAAACTCCATCCATGTATGTTCAGAAAAATCATCCAGAATCTAAAATTCTAGGTGAAAATGGATTTGGATTATAAACTAGGAGAGCCCTTGTTGGAACTCCTAGTTATCTAACTTTATTATCCACAATTGAACCGCGAAATTTAAATCAAGAAAGAAATTATGAATGTTGGTTAAGGCTATGAATCAATAACTTGACCAATAGAGAAGAATCATATGTGGGAATTAGTGCCAATACCTCATGATAAGAATGTTGTTGGGACAAAATTGGTATTCAAAAATAAATTGAACGAAAATTGAGAAGTAATTAGGAATAAATCAAGACTCATTTGCAAAGGCTATGCCAAACAAGAAGGAATAGACTTTGAAGAAAAATTTGCACCTGAAGCCATAAGGATGTTTATTTCCTTTTCAAGCTTTCATCATTTCAAAGTCTATCAAGTGGATGTTAAATATGAATTTCTAACTGGAGACCTAGAATAATAAGTCTATATTGAACAACCTAAAGGGTTCATTCTAGGAAAAGATGACAATTTTGTGTGCAAACTCAATAAGGAATTATATGGGCTAAAACAAGCCCCTCATGCATGGTATTATCACCTTGATATTTACCTTCAACAACAAGGTTTCAGTAAGGGGTCTATAGATAGAAACCTATACATAAGGTTGGATGATGGTAAAATCTTAGTTGTTTATTTTTACGTGGATGACATCATTTTTTGCAGCAATGAAGAGTCCATGAGTCAAAGGATTTTTTCTGTCCTACAACAATAATTTTAAATTTCATTACTTGGTGAACTAGCATACTTTCTTGGTTTAAAATTATAACAAGAAAATAATGGCATCTTTCTCTCACAAACATTAAGTACCTCAAGCAGATTTTGAAGAAATATGGAATGGAAGACTGCAAACTAGTATGCACAACAATGATGACAGGATGTAGCCTCAGTTCACATGATGATTCTCCTGTAGTCAACCAACTAGAATAAAAATCCATGATGGGAAGCTTAATTTGTCTTTCAAGCAGAAGACCAGATATCATGCATGCAGTTGGGATTGTTGGACGATTCCAAACACATGAAACTCATTTTCTAGTTGTTAAGAGAATATTCAAATATCTACAAGGAACTCAATACTTTGGTATATGGTATCCCAAAGATGTAGATCTTAATATTCATGCTTACACAGATGTGGACTGGGTGGGAAATGTTGATGACCAAAAAAGCACTAGTGGAGGAGAATTTTACATCGGGCCCCTCTTGGTATCATGGTTCTGCAAAAATAAAAGGTCCATTTCTTCATCTACTACAAAAGCATAATATGTTGCTTCTACATCTTGTTGCACACAACTTCTATGTATGATTCAAGCATTGCAGGATATTAAAATCAAATTTTCTCCACCTATTCCCATTTTTGTGTGATAATACCAGTGCCAAAGTATTTATAAGAATCTTGTTATGCACAGCAAAACCAAGCATATTCCATTTAAGTATCGCTTTCTGAGAGAAGATTACTTGAACAAAAGGTAAAACTAGAATATGTTCCCTCAAAAGAACAAGTTGGGGATATATTTAAAAATCCTATTCCATGTGATTCCTTTGAATATCTTAGACAAAATTTAGAGTGGTATTTGCTTCATCACTATGATAATTATTCTCACCACTCCTTCAATATTAGAGGGAGTTTTGATTATGAAAATTCATCAATTTAATTTATGTACATAGATCCAATGATAAATAGTCACATATATACATGAGTTATGACTTAAAAAAATCATGTATGTTTCACTACGCTAAAGGAACAGAGGGATAGGCTCAAGAAAAAGTTCTGATATACTTTAGCTAGTACTTATTTGGCTTGTTGTTTCTGGAATTGGTTGATTACAGTCTGATGATGCTCTTTATAAATGGTTTTTTATTTTATGAGTTGGTAGAATATGACATTGATGCTTTGGTTGATTTCTGATTGATGAAGTTTCCTTGATGACTTGATTAATTGATGAGTTGATATGATATGGTCTGATAGGGAACAGTCAGCACAGGCATAGGGGGAGCACTTGCGTTACTTCTAATAGTACATTTTTGGCATTATGTTTGCTTGAGAATGATATTTTTGTAGGTTTCATGAAGACATACTACAACACTCACATATTGGTAATTTTTCCTATCCTGCTAGGTTTTTTATGCTGCATTTTTTTATGTCATATTCATATGATTCAATTCCTCCATAATATATGATGGTTTCCAAATACTATCCTATTCTTGATACTGCACTATTCATGTCTTTTTTTTTTGTTATAAATTTCATATTCATCACTTGATGTAAAGGTCATGTAGAGAACTATGGTGTAATAATTGTCATATTTAGTTATGTAAGGAGTATTGGGGTCAAGTCAATTATGTAATCCTATGTTGAGGATCTATTTTAATGATGAGTCAAATATGTAATACCACTTCATTGGGAGCTTGGTAAATATGAGCCATTGGCCATAGGAATGATCTTGGTTGGTTACCTCTTTGTACATCTTCAAAAAAATTAGCATGTACTCAGGGGGAGCATGTTCAACATTCAATATTTTATAGATCATATCTACAAAATCCTGCATTCATCATTGGTCAGCCATTTTTCATTTATGTCAAAGGGGGATAGTAGCTTGGTATGCCTACATATATGTTTATAGGTGATTGATAATCAAACACCAAAATGGTTGCCATCACGTCCAAAGGGGGATATTGTTGGTATTATGGGAAATGTGTTGTCCTTGATGGAAAACTACCTGATAAGTTTTCCTTGATGAAAACATACTTGATGAATATGTCAAAATATTAATAATAGGATGATTCTATCGGCCAGCTCACATGTCACAAAGAGGTTGAAAAAATACATAACAGTTCAAGGACACAAGAATGATTAAGGTGATGTTTTGAGAAATACATGTGATTTTTGTGAAGAAAATTTGCGTGCATACATGATTATGGAGAAGAGGAATTGTGTATAGCTCATTCACTCGGGTATCGTAAATACCAGGAGTATTTACCATGGTATTGGCCCATAGTATTGAGCATGTCAATGGATACTTAATCTCATCCAGGAATACTATTAGCATTACCAAGGATTTTTCCCATGGTATTTGCTAAGGCCTAATATCTTTAAGGCGATGAAGATCAGAGTGCTTTGGTGTGCAATTTATGGGTGATTTGATCTAAAGTGAGTGCGCATGGTATGGCTTATTGATGAGTGTTTGATATGAAATAAGTATGCATCAGGGAATACAATGATGGATCATATCTAATAGATCCAAATTGACTATGTACTCAATAATTTGTTTATGGGTTGATTTGATCTATGTTAATAATGTGCTGACATGTTTTTATTGTTGTGTATGTCGTGATATGGGTATATCTAAAGTTCTGTTATGCAATCAAGGTATGAGTCAATAATTTCTGATTCGTACGTAGGTTTGGTTAAAGAAATACATGTATACACGTGGATCAACTTCTGACATTAGGGGAGTTTTGATGTCTAAAATTTTCCTCCTAAGGAAATTATAAAATAATAGTGGAAATAATAAAATAATATAATATTACATCATCAAATTTTAGAGGGAAAAATGGAAAAACTAAATTTTCAACTCGTATTTTCAACTTATATCCCTATGGGTTTACACAAATTTCAAGCGGAAACACTCATTAGATGCATATTTTTATTCCTTATCAAAGGATTACCCATTTTGCATACTTTCGATGCACTCTACTACACGAAAAATGAGAAATACATGAAAAACGTGATTGCAATCACATTTTTCATGTATTTTTTTTAGTTTTTATGTAGTAGGGTCCATCAAAATAATGCAACATGGGCACTCCTTGGACAAGGAAATAAATTTTTCATCCAACGAGTACCCTTGCTCAAAATTTGAGTAAAAAACTAGGGAGATAAGTTCAAAATACGAGTTGAAAAAGTATTTTTCGTATTTTCTTATTTTTTAATCTTTTAACCTTTTTATTCCAAAAATGGTGAATCATTCCCCATGGTTGACATCATCATCTTGAATCCTCTTGGTTCTTATAAAGTTTATTTTTGTTGTACATTTTTCTTAGGAGGCCCATTTTGGACCTCAAAATTTCCCTAATGAGTAGTAGCGTATCATTTCTATAGTATGGATAGATCGATACGCAGATATACTTCCTAAAAGGTGTGTAAACACGCAATTTTTTTTATGAAAGTCACATAAATTTGTTGGGGTTATATTGAATATGATGTTTGATCAAACTATTCAGTATTGTTGTGTTTGTTGTTGTATGTCAATGAAGTCTTACATGATGATCTGGGTTTAACAATGATGATTGAAGTTGAATTGATTTTGGATTGGTATATTAAAGAGTAATGATGTTGCTAGTTGTATGTGGTTGGGAGATCTATGATGGTTATCTGATTATTTAAGAATGATTCAGTGGTTCTATGTGTAACTCATTGTTTATTTTAGAACGACAGTGATTCACTTTCAGGGTTCAAAGTTTTGAGATATGTATGCAGGAATACTTCATGGAAAGAACATATACATTTTCATATGCTTGATAATAATAGTGTATATATTCTAATATATTTTTTATCGGGGTTTTCAGGTGGTTCAGTAATTTGATACATAGTTTGGGTTCAATGTTGGTATTTTTTTTTAGATTAACTGATGGTAGTGGGTCTAGTATAAAAATTTGATTAAAAGTGGCCTATAGGTTGTGATTTTTTGAATGAGATCGATCCATTGTGAAAATTTATGAAACTTGGTCCATAAAGGTGTTGAGGGTTGAATACTTCAGTGAGGAAATCAAAGCTTCCTACCAATAGTAGTTGGTAATAAAATCAGGGGGTAGCAGCACCCTTCCATTGGGTGTTGGTAAATGATATTAGGGGGTTGGAGCTCCCTTCCAGTGGATTTTAGAGAAAAAGAGAAGGTATTGGCATTTTTGTATGTGGGTGCCTCTCTGCTGGTATGAGTTTGCGTTAGTACAAGTTTGTACATAATATTTTTTAATTAAAGAAGTAGACGAAGAAGATAGTAGCGGTGGTTTTCTCACACATTGGGTTTCCACTAAAAAACATGGCGTTCATGGGTGTTTCTTATGTGTGAAGTTTTATTATGTTCTTACTACACATTTTTATTTTTTATCTAATGTTTATGAAGTGCTGACATATTGGTTCAAGATAAATAAATGATGAATTAACCAAAAAATAAGTTAATTAGATATATGCTAGTTGTATGCATAACACCCGTATACATACGCATGTTTATTTCAACATATACATGTACAGAAATAAAAATAGGGAAAATAAGTCTAAATAAGTTTTAAAATACTGATTCACCCCTCCCCCCCCCCCCTCTCAATATTTTTACTAGCGGTTGGTTTTATGGTATTTAATGGGAAGATGTTTCTAAGGGTTTAATTCACAACTCCAAATATTCATAATGATGCAAATATGACCATAAATATAATCCATGATGTGGTTTCTCATTAGTCTGGTATCCTTCACAGGCTGTGAAAAAAAAAACAAGTTCTTTATGGATATCTAAATATGCTTGTTGAATTGTGAATTTTAAAAAAGGTAAAGGTTGGTTTCCTTCTTGTTGGGAATGCTCATGAACATATTGATTAGATGTTCAGTCATTTTTCAATAACATTGAGGAGGAAAGATGTTGGGAGCCTACCATCATTAATTGAATGTATTAAGAAATCATACATTCCAGAGCCTATTTTTCATGTGTTGGAAGAAACTATTGACATGCGAAGGTTTATTCTAGGATCACATGGTGAGGAGAAATATATTGAGCAACTTAATGAAATTAGCTTCCAACATCAATTTCATGTCAAAAAATTTGATGGGAAAAAAATTATATGTGGAAAGGGGCATTCAACTATTGCAGAATGGGGACCATCATTAGGTTTAAAATTTTTGAAGTTGATTCTAGAGCATCCAATATTTGCATAAAAGGTATTTTTATTACAATCATTTGTTGAAGTTCATAATGCACGACGACATAATAGAGATATAAATTATTCTGAATGTCTGTTAGAAATTAAAATATTCATTAGACATACATATCAGTACATTGATGTGTATGATTCAATTTGATGGGAGAATTTTTTCCATAAACAAAATGATATTGTTTCAAGATCAATAAATGAAGATACACTTTTAAAGACACCATTTGTTTTTCCACAAAAATGCCAAATGAAAATGAGGATAGATGCATTGTTGAACAACTAAAATATCAATGTATTATTGATTCTCCACAGGCAGAGCAAAGAGAAATATGTATTGTTTCTATAACATCACATGAACCAAAAAAAAGCCATGGAAGACGTTTACAAGGGTTTTGTGCAAAATTTCAAGGAGGGTTGCATGATAACTGTGTTAGTAATGGAGATTCACTTGGCTATCCATCCTTGGTTTCCAAGGTAGTATAGTTCATTAAAGAAAATGAAGATATTACAATTGTTGAAGTACATTGGTATGCCACAAAATACCCACCCATTCAAAGGTGTGTACAAGCCAGAGATGGTAGTTGATAAACAAATTGGTAGAAAGAGAAAAATAAAGGGTACAAATATAAATTTTCATTACACATACCTCTTAAAATTGGAGAATGTTGACATTCTTATTTATGACTTTAATTTAAAAAGGATAGGAAATATTTTCTTCAGGACCATAGATATTTTGAATAAGTTTCTATTAGAAGAAAGAGTGTTGAGATGGAAGTATGTTGAACCTAGTCGCAGATCTAGAATTACTTGGAAACCTGGAATAGTGGGAATGAATGTTGACTCAGATGGGACACTAGTTGATGAAAGGGAAGAATATGGATCATATTCTGGAGGTCTCTGTGGTATAGATTTTGAGATTGAGAGTTTGAAATTTCCACAGTCTTCATTTTTTCAATTTATGTTTCGAGTCTAGAACAAGACTTCTCTTCAGGACAAAACCTACTAAGAATTGAGAAGTCTAGGGGATATAAATAAAGGGCCTAGAGAATGGAGGGAAAGAGGGGAGGGTAAGAGATGATAGGAAAAAAATGATAAAATCATGATAATATTACTTGTATGGTGTGCTAGAACCTGTGAGTTATTTTGAATAAATGGCTAAGACATTTTATGTAAATGATGTTTGCATGGTAACTTGAAATAAATATTTTGACTTCCATATGACCTTAGATTAAGTTATGGGTAATTTTTACGATTTTTGAATTATATGTTTTAATTATGAAGAATACATCTCTTTAGAATATCCAAAATGAAACAATGAATTACAAAAACAATTTATGTTATATTCAATCTACCAAAGCTGATATTTTCATTAAAAGTAAGAAAATATCAGAAATTAATGTTGAATTTTTAAATTATACACTCATATTGCAATGATGTTGTTTATTGTTTTTATTTTGTAGAAGATACTTTTAAAAATGTTGAATTTTTAATGCCTCATTAAAAGGGGACAATGTCGTTTTGATGGTTTCTTTTCAAGTTTTTTGTTGCAATAAGATAAGTTGTCTTAGGAAAAGATTTGAAAAGAGCTATACTTTTAGGCTTTAAAATAAAAATTACTCTTGGATTAATGTATTGTTCATTTTTAAAAATTGTTTTAGTCATATAATTTGTCCATAATTTCATAGTTGAAATATGTTAAAAACTTAAGGTTTTAATTCCATGGTTGAAAATTTGTCAAAATATAAAGCTTTTCTGAGTTGTGATATTTTATCTTTAATTCTATGGTTGAAAAGAATTACAATTTTAGGGTTTTTTAGAGTCGAGATATTTTATCTTTAATAAGATGGATGGAAATTTTTGGAATTATAACGCTTTGAGACATGATCTTTTATATTTAACATCATGTTGAGGATTGTTGGAATTTGATGGTTTTTCAAAGTCCTGATATTTTATCTTTAATTCCATTGCTAGAAAGTGTCAAAATTATAAACGGACTTTTTTTGTTATTCCAGCATGAACAACTTTTGTTTTGAGGGTGATTTTTAATCCTTTTTGCAAAAAAAAAAAAAAATAGTTTTAATTTTTTTTTTAAATTTAGCCTATAAAAAACAAAACATCATTCTGGAATACACAATTTTCATTTTTGGGTTGTTTTTTTCATGTTTTTTGGGGTTTTTGGGCTATAGTTCTCATTCTGAGGTAATAGTTCTCATCTGATCGATAACTTTGTTTCATGCCCAACCCAAAGAAAAGACTTAGTTTCCATATTATGAGTAATCGACTCTGCCAATTCTCATTTAATTCTTTTTGACTTGGATAAAGCTACCCCGCATCTTCCATTAGTCATCTCTTTTCAAATTCCAGTCTCAGTCCAAAATATCACCATCAAGTGTTGCATAGTCAATGAGGGATCACCCACATGTGTTATGTACACAATAGTTTGGAAAAAGCTTGGATCTCCTGAATTCAAACCATCTGGCATCACTCTCAAAGCATATGATGGGTATCGTTTTGTTCCCATAGGCCTATACCAAGGAGTTCCAGTACAATTTTTTGTTAAAACTGTGCTCATATACATAGAAGTGTCGGAAGCACAGTTAGATTACAATATCCTTTTGGGTCCAAGTTACATGTATGAAATGAAAGTAGTGGCAACGTCTATATTTAGGGTAATGATTTTCCCTCAATACAAGAAAGTTATTACAATTGACCATCTCACATACTATGAGAAGAAGACATTAACTTCCCCTAATGGTGTGCTACCTTTTGTTGGATCTTCTCCCCAGTTTATCACAAACTATGTTGAATTTGGCCCTAGAAAATTTAAAACATGAAAAATCCTCGTAACATACTCTTGGGACCCACCTATGTTGGAGGATACTTCTCTATCCATAGGATCCCTAATGTGCATGATGAGTTCAACAAAAAACCCTGAAGATCCTGAACCAGTTTCAGATCCCAACAACAATGCGGTTGTTGATTCTACATTATTACCATATGCTATCACCTAAACACCCTTCTTATACCCTCCACCTCATTTTTTCTCTCACGAAGTCATCACAACACTCACATTTCGAACTATGGCTCTGGCGATACTAGTGTAATATCTTGCCCCTCAGGCCATGTTGGAAAACTCAGGAATCACTTCGACAAGCGTTATTCTTGTATCCTCTCCTCAAGATAACACACCACAATAGGAAATGTACGCATCTACACCTACTATTTCCAGAAAAGTGGATAAGAAAAAAGGAAAGAAGGTGGAATATTCAAATGCTTCCTCCTCCAAGGAACCTCCACGTTGTGCTTTTTGTGAAGTAGTTTGAAACCTCTACGTTGTGATTTGTGTGAAGTAGTTTGGAACCCTAAAAATATGTTCCCCAAGTTAGACGAGTTAAAATATCTTTTGCATCCCACAAAATGCTAATGTACCATCCTACACCTACTATAGAAAAGACCATATCTATACATAATAAGGAATTTCCCACCAACCATGCACGTGATATATGTGAGGAATATGGGATTTAAATTCATCATTTCCCAGAAATCCCTTGATATCGATGCTCTTTAGGTGCATTCGACCAAGAAAATACCATGACCCCATCACTACCAGCCACACAAATGATAACTGATGGATCCAAAACCATTTTTATGTAACTAAGGATGAAGCTTCGTGCTCATATTCCTAGTCACTCAACCTCCCACCATCCATGGAGATAGCTAGAATCAGTGACACCCCAACATACCACCTTATGCGCTTTATGTAACGAAATAGACCATTTCATTAACCAATGTCATGATTTACAGAAATTTACAAGGTATTACCCTAATTTACATGTTTCCTTGGGCAATAGACCCAGATGTAGGCATCATAGTTGCCACATTTTTACATGAAACTACCATACTCGGTGTTTCCCACACCTTCCCTGATTCCATGAAAATTTGGATTTCATGCACCGACTCATCGTTGAGAACTCAACGTTACTCAAAACAGATATCCAATCCCTTGATAACACCACACCAGTGGGGAATGATGGATCTTAATCCATATTATATGTATTCACGGACAAAAAAATATCTGAGACACAACCAAAAACCCATGAAAATATTAAATCCCACCACCATTGGTTAGTATCTAGAAAAAATACAAAAAAGCCTCAGGAATGATTGTCAAAATCACCCCACACATGTTTCCTATGCGATAGACCCAACCACCTGGTAATTCAATGCCAAGAATCAGGAAAGATTAGAGTCATATTTTTCTTGTTGGTCTATATTCCACAACCTACTTGCACAAACCATGCTAGACGCTCACGCCATCAGTGTCACATCTGTTCTCAACCACATCTTATGTAGAATTTTCAATAACTTTCACATTTTTTAGTAGCGAGAGAAAAATTGTGAAAACTTAACAATGGGGAGAAACATGTATTGATACTAATATCCAGAGGTTTTCAACACCAAGTAATACCCCACCTAATGATACCAAAAAAGTATCACACTATGGACAATATTGACACCCACACCATTTATTGTGTTAGATCTAGTTATGTCTGTAGTATTTGCACCAATAACTCTCATAGTTCTAAGACATGTCCTATGTTGCAAACATTTCAACATCTTATAATTCAACACCAACCTCACATAAAGGAAGATGTATTGGCTCCTAGGACACTAATGTCATCGTGGGAACCCATTACCACTCACCATCATTCCTCCATTACGTAAATTCTATGACAACCTAATTCTCATGACACACAACATCACATAATATTCATTTCCTTTGCTATAGGAAAAATGATTTCTGATGTATACTCATAAATTTTTGGTGTCAAGACTGCTAAACCCGCCAAAAAAGTGGTACCATCACCAATTGTGTAGGCCCATCCCATATTCATATTATCAACTTCGCTAGGTTCTACGGAATCAACCTCTTAAACACTTTATTTCTCGTCTTTTAACACAACAAAGACAATACTCCTTCCTCATGACCTCACATAACCTAGTTCAACATTAGATTTTTTTTCACTCAAATGAAGATATTCTAAAGGTCATGATGGAGCTTAATTTTCCTTTGGATTCCATGAATCACCAATATTTATTCCCACTTGAAAAATCCTTTGTTCCTATTGATGTGCTGACCCACGATGTTTGCACCATAGAATCCAAGGATTTCCTGCCAATAGGATAGGTAGATTGTTTTAAAAATACCATCCCTACACCAGATTCATTCAAGGAAGGGAACATGTATAATATCTTACATACCATCAAGGTTTATATTTCAATCAAACCTGGAACTGACAAAGAGATCTCATTGGGGGCAGCATGCTCCCCAAAAGAGGTAACCTCATACAAAGCCTTATTTCAAGAATATCTCTCTCTCTCTCTCTCTCTCTCTCTCTCTCTCTATATATATATATATATATATATATATATATATATATATCTTCACATGGAACTACTATGATATTCTAGGAATCAATATCACCATCGTAGAGCACCGAGGGCATATGCCTTAGTAGAGCCAGATGGGAGTTGCCTAAAAAATCCCTTCAATAGGTTCTACCTCAATAAAATCTACCCCTAAAATTGTATACAAAATGACATATTTTTTATGATGACCACCTGATCACAGATGTACACTAAAATCACTCTCTCATCCTATGTCACCAGAGAAAATTTTAAGAATGGAAGTTTATCTTAAAGTTTAGAAATCTTGGCGAATCTTACTAGTCCTTAATATCCAAGTTTTAAAATGTTTGACGATAGTTTTGTAAAAATTTTTATATTTATAAATATTTTATATTAGAAAATACATACTATTGGAAGTTTTAAAGGTAAAATAATTTTATACTATAAAATTTGGGCATATTCATTTCTAGAAAAATGGAAATTGGCGAATCTTTTTTTGGAAAAAACATGGAATATTAGCCCACTTATGAATATTGGCCCCTAAAATTTTCCCTGTATGTCACAGATGGATCACCCACCAACCTATCATCACAGGTTCTTCGATGGTGCTTCTCGACAGTCGCAACATGTTGCCATAATAACCTAGGTCATATACTCTCTTGTGTTGACCCCCCTTCACCACAATGGGATAGGTATCAGGTCAGCCACCAATAATCAAGAAGAATATGATGCCTTCATAGGCCTTTTGGTTGATGCCTCCCATCTAGGTATCAATCACCTACATGTATTCCTTGATTCCTAGCTTGTTTTCTTGTAGCTCAATAAAGCCTTCAAAGTACACGATCCATGTCTTTTTAATAAATATCTGCATGCACAAAGGGTAGATTGTGGTTTTGATCATATTACATTTTAACATATACCAAGAAATACAAATCATGTATTTGATAAAATATCTAATAAAATACTAGACTCACACATATCACACATATACCATAATCAAGGCACATAAATCATAGAGATCATATCCATCAAATAAATGCAGAAGTACATCAAATATATAGAAGCATGTACATCATAACACATCATGAAAGCCACACAAAATACATATCTCATATATATATATATATATATATATAAGTATATTTGTACAAAAAATATATATACATCCTCCTAATGGGTGACTTCCCTGGTACATACAAAAAATATCTAGGGCTACGCACCCCACCCTCATTGCCCCCTACCTAAGGTCCCCCAACCTCATCTGTTGCTAGGATTGGATGAGAAGTTTCCACTTCCATAGCAATATGATGGAGATATGGACGTCACAGTCTATTCTGATCCATGATTTTCTCCACTGTCACCTGTCTCAACATTGGACATCCATCCTCGGGCACCCCCCACAATAGGTTAGTCACTCAAACCCAAGCTTCCTTTGTGTCCATCAGCTGCGCCTCTATAGCAACCACATGAGCCTCCATAGCATCTTCTCGCTCTTGTAGCCTTACCTTCTCTAAGGTGGTAGAGGAGCTACCTCCCTCTCTAGTGGGACCACCTATCTCCATGCAATGACACTGAGCTAGTCTCTCAAAGCCCTCTTGAATCCTATCATCCCTCTATTGTTGTGGCATCGCCACCACACTAGCTATGCCAAACTTCCTAGCATCGTTTCCCACCAATTATACTAACGTTCATTAATAGGGACCAACATCTACAATAAAACATAAAATATCTTAGGATCATCATTAAATTACATCATAAGTACATGAAAGTAAGCACAAATGCAAAAAAAAAAAAACCACAAACTTGGTGGCCCATAGGTGTCACCATGAGAAAGTCCCATGTCAGGATCACCTCTTGAGTACACACCATGATAAGTGTACTCCAAAATCATATGAGGGCTTGATCTAAACCAACCCTCCATCTGTAGGGTCCAATAAAATCCCACCTCACCACCACCTACTCGAGGCATCACGCATGCCCATCAAAAGATCTGTGGATCTCATGCAAGCCCTGGTGGCACTGCTACTGTGGGTCATAGCATCACAACCCTCTCATACAGGATGCTACACAGGATGATATACTTGTAGAAACTTTGGCACTACCCTTGACACACCTAGGAAATTTGTGACACCATCCCTATATATAGTAAGCCATCCTAGTTAAATAAGTAACCTGCATGCAGTCTCTCTAGTACATCAATATTTGGCCCTGACACTCTATGAGAGGCATTTGATCCAGCAAGGCACATGATCATTGCTAGAGCAACCCTCTTGGCTAATTCCATGATAGTCCCAATATACACGCTCCCCTAATTAATTGAATGATGCCCATAATGAGCCTTCTCCCACTCAGGTATGTCTACCCGCCCATTCGGCAACGACAACAACAATAACTCTCCATGAGGCACCAATATTGTGATGAAGTAGATGTCTGCGATTGTAGTGAAGGGGAACTCTCTACCCCAAATCTGGAACACCTTGCACCATAGGTCCCAACACCGTACCAAAAACTCTAGGAAGTCATCCTGTGACCTCAATAGGCAATTCTGATCAAACTTTAGTAATCCATGTCGTGCTTGCTGCTACATCACCTACAATTGCGATGTGGAGAGGCTCCTCCATAGCATACCCATCCTACCAAAAAGGATGAAACATCATAAATTAGCCTCACTGTCCCTCAAAATAAATATTTCTACCCTCGTGCACTTCTTCCCATAATAAGAGCATGGTCACACATTTGATTCTCTCATAGGCACTCAGCACACCGTGAAAAATAACCATCTAGACATGTAGTTAGTGTGTATGTCATAAATTAAGCAAAAAAGATGTCAAATCCATCACGACGCATATTTTATACATGTAGATGCATAGAGCATGCAACTATTTCTTTGAAAGTCATGCACATGGCGCATCTATAAACATGAAAGCCTCATGGTCATGAATTCAAATACCCTGCGACTGTCTTACTAACAATGGCATAGGTTGGGAAGATTTATTCCCTTTATCTACAGGGAGCTCGGGCCTAATTTTCATTTTCCCACGGGGACCACGCGACTTTCTCACAGTCACTCGTGCAGTCAACCCTTCTAGCCTAAAATTTGGACCATATAAGCTACTCGGTATGACCTTCCTAACCTAATCTTTGTAAAACACAAATTTGGGGTTATGATCTCTTAATTTTCTCTCCAAAACCGCTTTGTAGGTGCATAGGTTGTTCACAACATGAGAAAACAACTCCTAGAGTCCCTCAGCACTCTAAGACAACAAGTACAAATGAGGTGGCGTATGGCCAGGTTTTCCTAGATTTCACCCTTCTTTTCATCTTCTCGAGCCCCATACATGAGCTCAAGACCTCCATTAGCACAACTGTTAGGGGCATGAGGATCAAGAAAGAAGCGTATCCATCATTGTAGCGTCCATTCCATTTAGACCCCAATCTCATTTTTTTGGCTCGATGCATGCTTAGAGTACCCTTTTAGTTGTGTTTTCTCATGTTCTTCAATTCATCCTTTTCAGAAACTTTCAAATTACATATGGCTTATCGAGATATTTTCACTTGGGGTATTGTTTTTCGATGTCACAAGTATATCAAAAATTTCCCTCTATAATCATTACACAGAGGTTGTCGATAGTGAAGGTATCATTATACACCCATCATGATAGGCTTCATACAAAGCTTTGCATATCCTAAAATCATTTCTCTGAAATTCACAATAGTGTCCATCATCTCAACCACGTTTACCACCACCTCCCCTTGTACATGGTAAAATTCCATGTCGGTCGATATAACCTTCCCATTCATGGATCACCCCATGTTATAAACCCCTCACACCATTAGATCAATAACCATCCAATGAGGCCCAAAATCCATTTCACTTACATGCCTTGAATATTAGCTGCATTCTTCTCTCATTAACATATTTCTTACCAACCCCACTCCTGGGTGACCTCATTTATTTTTGATGGATCAAGTCAAATGCACTATCACATTCTGCATTTGGTCTATCATCCCTCCATTTTCATAGCCCATTTACATAACCTCATCTTCCTCATCAACCCCACACCAATACCAACCAATGAGGCTCCTACCCTTTGCGCAAAACACCTTACCTTCATCATCATGCAGGTCACCATTTTTATGGGGCACCCGTCTATGTGTTTGTACATCACAAACCACCTTTACATTCTTTTTGCAAGTGTAGACATATTTTTTAGGAAAAGTACTCCCACCCATATTTTCATGTCTAATACATGATGACAGTACCTAGTCACCCCTATATTAGACCTCACTAATAAACACCCCATCCATTGATCATTCACCACTCTAGAAAAAGCACACTCACACCTACCCCGGATTTCCTTGTGGCTCTAGGGATCTTCCCCCAGAAGAATTTTTTAACTGTTCCCACTCATATTGCAGCTCCAACCTGGTCTGTTAACCATATCCATTCATACCATCCACTTTCATTATCATGCCTTTTTGATCCACCATATGATAATCATCTCCCTCCATCACGATTCCATGAATCAACATTTTGGGTAGTTGATGACTCTTTCCCATCGACTTAAATACACATATTCTAGGATCAAGGGAGTACCTTGGGTGCTCCCTTCCTTAAGGTACATTCTCAGCTGGCACAATGTGAATTTCTATCAACCACTGATGTCATCAACGCCCTTGACATTCGACATCAACATAAGCTTTCATGTCACGATGGTATCATACTTCATGGTCATTTCACTTATTTCATGTATTAAAAGACCCACGCATCGCTTATCACCTCTCTCATCAGTTCTTACATTTCTATGCATGGGAGGAACCCAGATTCAAATACCCATGCTTCCATGAGCACTTCACTAAGCAATGCTTAACCATTTTTTTTATGCATGGGGGCACCTGATTCCGTCTAGTTATCAGAAGCACCCTTGAGGGTGTACGCATTGTTAGTATGAATATTTCGTCGTAAAATATCACTTTTGCTACGCATAAAAAATAGCCCTAACGTCGATTATGGATGCAAAATATCTTTAAGTTTGTTGCACAAATTCAGATCTAAGCACAAAAGACATTAAGCAGATAAAATATAATATGGATCCATAAATCCAATAGACAAGACAAGAAGAATGTATTTGAAATAATTTTGTATTATATCAAAGAATGGGGCACCTGAGAGGAAAACAAGAAAGGTGTCTTCCAGTTCTCCTCAATGGGATGGGTTCTTGAAAGTCCTTAGTGTTTCAGATCTAACATTTCCCTCTCTTATGGGTGTAGAAAAACAAACATAGAACTCAATGGGAGTTCACAAAGCAAAATGGAAAATGGTGACCAAGAGTAGATCAAGAGTGATCTAATGCAATGAAGGTGACTAATGAATGGGGAAAACCCCCCTATTTATAACAAAATATTGGGGTGGTCTAGAACTCGGTGCATGAATAAAATATTATTAATCGAATTCTAGAAGCACCCTCTAGAAATATTTCATTATATTTATTGGAGGGGAAAGAATTCTTGACTTGGTTCAATTCCTTTATTTATAAATAGTAAATAAATAAATGATCTATTTATCATTTTAGGGGAACGATGGGAATATAATTAAATAAATAATGGTTTATTTAATTATTTATGGATGATTTAGTCAAATTTAACTAAGAATATTATTTAAATAATTCTTTAAATAACTTATTCTTAGGAAATAATTAAGTAAATAAGGATTTATTTAATTAATTTCCTTGTTTTGGGTTAAATATGACCAGGAAATATAAACAAATAAGTTATTTTATATGGTGAAAGCAATTTCACTTAGGGTAAAATTGGTCTTACATGGTGTACTTGGGTTCATCTAATAATAATAGGTTAGATGACCAAAAAAATGGTGTAACAGATTTCCCCCCAATGTACGAGTGTTAGGAGAAAATCGTATGACCGAAATACGTTGCAAGAACTCAATCACTAGACATCAAAAGGGAAGTGAGAGAGAGAAGTGTAATGTTGTCTGATGTGCTAAAGGACTAGACCTTGAGGAGATGAGACTTACAGGTGCAACAAGTCTCTAGTTTATGAAATGGTACCTGTGCTAAAGGCGGTGGGAGAGGCATACCTATACCCACTGAGACAAAGTACAAAGAATAAGGCGGCCGGAAAACCACAGAACGCAATAATGAAGCATGTGCTGGCCTAAACATGAGCCAGATAAAGAACATGACGAATCCCACATACATGCGATGCCTGGAATAACCGTCAGGAATTATACAGTAATATGGTAGTACATGAGATACAAATACGCCCAAATGCCCCCTACACATGGTGAAGGGCTTACAAAATCTGACAAATACATGTGAATCAAAAAGGCACTGTAAGCGGCTAAGGCTGATATCATCAAATGAGAGGAGTTGTATCAAGGGCAGAAATGAAGAAGTCATCCAGGTATGTGGGGGGCTACCTATAGGGCCACCCCCTCATGAGGGTTGAGACATCTCACACATGCCCGGGAATCACCAATAGCTGTTGCTGCGTCACTAGACCATCAAATGTATATATCACGATCATGCTAGGAAGAGCTCGAACCAATGGTACACTCCCCCCTCGACCTGTTTTCTGGAATAAATGAGTTGATGTTGACAGAAGTAGGTCCGCCATAGGTGAGGCAATAAGGGAACCCCAACTAAGGCATGAGGGAATAGAGTAGAGTGACGAACAAGTAGAATCTGATGGTAATGATGGAATGAGAGGAATGGAGGAGCGGTTGGACAGATTCCCTTGTTAGAGCATAAAGTGTATGAATGGCTTGGTAGAAATTGACACAATATCATGATGGATAATGGACAAGGGTACTAATGGCCATAATGTTCGAGACGAGAGAGGGACCAAGCAGGAAAGGATGGAGGACTATGGCGGGGTACAAAAGGACTCAGGACAGACTCCATGAATGTGATGGTGACTCGAATCGGATGCTCTAAGCAAGGGCGACTCGATGGTGCTGCCTCATAGTACGGGTCCAATCAGGGACCATGAAAGAATGAGTACAATAGGGTGACTCATGATGAAAATCAACACGAACGAAGACGAGTAAGGAGGCAAAGTGGTGCCCCAAGTACAAGTGTCGTAAGTGAAGAAATTCGATTTTGAGAAGAGGTGAATAGACCCTTCAAGGACAAAATGGGTCCTGGTGAAGTATCAAAACATAAAAAACTGACGAATACCCATTTGAGTGCTCAGTGAGAGCTTTCCAATGGTGCAGACGGTGTGTTAAACGGGGCTACGGTTTGGTCGCAGTGGGCAAAAGAAAAAATAGGGGTTTTCTTTTAATAGGGCATTTTTCCTCCAAAATCATTCATCTGCTTGTGTAGCTGTGGTGAATGTGGAGAGGAGAGAAGGCCCTAAATCTTACGGTGATCGTAGCGAACAAACTGACCGTTGGAATTGTGATCCATCAGTTGCAGGTGTTAGCCCCCTATAAATTTTTTGACAAGAAAACAAGGGGCTAAAATGTTTCTGAGCCTTCAAGGAATGCATTTCCTCCGAAAACACATCATCCTTGAAGCCTCCTTGTGCCTTCTGTTGGTTCCTACCTTCAGAGATTTTTTCCATAGCATTTTCAACGCCAAATCATCCTCCAAGTAGATCCATCAGAAAGTGCCTGAAAAGATCTTTCCAACGGTATGCCACACTCTCAAAACTGACTTCTGGATTGAATTCTATACCTAAGTGAAGTAAAAACCTTATACCCCTATATATCCCCTATTTCCCATGTTTCCCTTTCAACTTTATGTTTAAAGTTTTAATATTCCCTTTTAAAACCCCTTTTACCCCTTTTCTATTATTAAATCACACTATAAATCATTTAAAAAGAAAAAAAAATATGCGATTTAATTTATTAAACCACTTCCATGACCATACCCCTTAGAACCTTATAATAAACAATGTCAACATTTATTATTAAGTCCCCATCCCCTTAACCACTTCCCCTTTCATCCCCGCCGTGTATTGCATAAACTTTATTATAAATTTTTATGTTATATATGTCCCTGCTGCATTACAATCGCAATCACAATCATTTCCAATCGCGTGGTCTATTATATATGCTCCAATCGCGCAATCGCAAATATTTGCGATTGCGCGATTGTGACTTAAAATCCGATTGCACCATTCTGCCCCGATCGCCCGATCGCACGATCCTCCGATCGCAGTCCCGCCCTCCGATTGGCCCGATCGCACCATCTCCCAATCCGCCCGATCGAAATTATCCACCCAATCGCTAATCCCTCCGATTGATCGCATCGAAATGTTCTTCCTCCTGATTGCGATTGCCACCCACTCCCGATCTTCGGTTGTGATCGCTCCATTTCGCCTGATCGCATGATCGCAATTCTGATCCCCGATTGCTCCGATCCTCTGATTGTGATTAGACCTTCCAAGCCCACCGTACTATACCTCCGCCCATTCATATAAAATAGGCCTTTCCCCTTTGTAAATTGGAAAATTTCATATTTTGTTTTAATAAAGGTTTTCTGCATTCTGCCTGCCCGATCGCATCGGAAATTTTGTGCTGCACCACCCCACCATGCTCCACCTCCTGATTCTGATTTTCGATTGCGAATCATACCCCGGCCCCACTTTAGCCCTCTACCTGTTAACAAATACCATTCATTCCTTTTTATAAAGTGAAAAAATCATTTCTTGTTTATTTTAAAGGGATTTCCCACTCGACTGTGTATCGCCCCATCGGACCCAGGCTAATCACATCGAAACTTTGGGGGTTTGTGTGTTTCTCCAATCCCACCCGATTGCGATTGTGATGCATATGGGTCCTGCCTTCTCCCCCTTTTCCTTTTTCCCATGCAAAAAATTCTTCCCTTCATAAAGGCGTAATTTTAGTTCGGTTGTATTTCAACGGTATTTTTAAAAGGAAAGTCAGTTCTCTGCAAAACGGCAAGTGGAAAGTGAAACACAGCGTCAGCAGAACGTTTCTCTCAGAAGTACGCCTTTCCCATAGTGCTCTCCATGCTTCCTCAAGCCCTCAAACAGATGAAAGACACTGACAAAAGCTTCTTAAGACTGTCAGAGCTGCAATAATAGAGGTAGGGAGAAGGTACGCAGACTTTAATCCAGTTAACCAGATTCAGAAGGTTAGCGCAGAGTACCAAATGCCAGAAAGGATTTCAAGGACATAGCAGAGGTCAATCTCGACCTGACAGAGGCTTCCAAACATTCTACAAATTACTTACAGTGATTGCAGGTGCCTTTAAGCAGAGTGGGCTCGAGCACTTCCCCCCACTCTGTCTTAATGAATCAGATTTAATGTTTATCTACCTCTGTTATTGTCATTCTTCCATATGAGTTCTAGAAAGACGTATTGAAAAGGGGGTTGTCCAATTGCTACTGTGGTAGTTAGAGAGATTCATTTCGACTGTTAGAATAGCCTTGGGAGAGAGTAGCAGAGTAGTTTTTTATGTAATAGGCTGGGGGGAGAAAGTTTGGATTGTAACAACTATTGAGCTCTGATGTATATGATTGGTTTTGCATCATTAATCAAGCACATTTCATAGGATCATGGTCTATTACTATTGGTGATGTCTTTCTTACTTTTTTTATTACATTTCATGTTGTTAATTTTTCTACTGGCTTGCATAAGAAATCTGGCATAGGATTTTCCCTTGTTAGGCACCCTATGTTTCTGCTCTCCTTGCCTTAGATGTTTTCTTCTTATGTGTTATCTAAGGGTCGATTTCAGTTAATTTAACCAGTGTAGTGGATGTCATTTCCTGCTAGCTGATGTATGGATTAAATGAATCTATCCTTAGATGTTCTTGTTGGGTTTAAGCTGGAAGATTTGGGAACACTGGGGATTAGAGTTAGCCCTGTCCACTATGATCCTTGTGCGACCAGCTGGCCTTTCTAAGATCTCTCTGTAAACTTATCTCTGTTTTTCCTTGGGGCATGCTAAAGCTGACCTGGAGTTAAATGACCTCTGGTCCAATCTATAAGCTGCCCCTTTTTCCATCTTTTGAAAGTTACCTTTGAGTATGTCCAAGCAGGTTTGGAGCTAAATGACCTCTGATCTGATCTATAGATAGAGATTAGGTTGCTTTCCTTATTTCACCTTCTTCCCTTAATGTTCCATCCCATCATCTAATCTAAAAGATCCTTTAGTATTAGATGACTTGCCCTCTGAAAGCTTTGGCTAGTTGTTGCATGTAATCACCTTTCATGACTCCATAGCCCAATGGATGGCACTTTCTTGACCTATCCCCTTTGTTGAAACATCTTGCTACTTTGTTCCTTTCCTCCCATCACTTTCTTAGTCCATGATCTCATGACCAACTCAGCAACCAACCAACCAAATCATTTTAAAACCCCCTTTGTGCTTCATACCTAGCCTAATACCTCATTTTAAACTTTCAAAGATATATCATTCTTTGTCCTATGGAGAGATCCCTCTTCAGTTCCAGGAGGGCTAGATCCTAGGGCCCCAAAGTAGTTCTAATGTTGTCTCATCTTTTGGTCTTGCCAATCTCGCCAAAACATGGGAACCCCAACAGCAGGTAAGAGGCCTAATCCTACGCTTTGTTTTTTATGGATTCAAATTGTAGATTAGGTCTTTAATTCTTGGTAACAACCCCTACTTTATCATCACGGTCAGGTCGCACTTTTTGGGGAAAAAGCTGTGACCCGGGACACAGGTTTTGGCCTGAAAAGTGTGACCTGGCCCAGGTTTTGCCCAAAAAGTGCGACCTGTTAGATGTGGGGAGTTTCAATGCTATTATGGGTTGAGATGCTGGTTTGGTGGAAGTTAATGTAGTTTTTCTGATCTGGAGGCTGACAAAAATGATGTTTTTGTGCAGATATGGCAGATATATGGATCAAGTGGAGAGAGAGAGACTTAGGTACATTACGGACAGAGATCCAGGTGGATCAGGGTGTCCATCGTGCACTAGCTAGATATGGGGTGCTGAAATTTTTGGAGAACCCTTTGATGAGGGATGGCGAGCCCTTGTTGGCCTATATTATCAGTTACTGGGATCTAGATCATGAGTCGTTTGTAGTGCACGGGCGCAGGATCGAGCTGACGGTCCAGGATTTGTATTTCTTGACTGGTCTCCCACCATTAGGGATGGTGGGAAATACGTAGCCAGGGTTATCACGTGGGCGTAACATTATGGAGTTTGTTGAGTGAGATTGTCAACCAGGTGTCCGCGTCAAAGGGAATCGAATATCCATTAGTGATCTAGAGAGGTTGGAGACCCGAGCAGTGGCCGCAGTAGTGTTGCGGGTCTTGGGTAGCCAGGCGTTTCATCACATCACTGGATGGTAGATGATGATCATGGAGAGTGTGTTGACTGGGACCTACTATGGGTGGGCCCAGATGATGTTGGTGTCGGTGGAACGACAGCTGTCGCTATGCAAGCGGCAAGTGAATCATGATTGCGCCTATGGGGCGATGTTGTGTTATTTCTTCTTTGAGAAGATCCCAACCTTACAACCTCGTGTACAGTTTCCTAATGGAGGTCTGAGAGAGCCCTGGATCTGTCGGTGGGGACGACTATTGTGTAGAGGAGGGGGAGGGGCAGTCGGACGGGTGTTCCGACCAGAGTTCTTCCCACATTGGGATCAGATGGCATTATACATAGATGACTATCCCTATAGTGGGATGAGTTATTGGGGAGATCCAGACTTGCCACTTCTGCTTGGTCAAGTGTGGGGGCCCGATGGTAAGTGAAAAGCAACTAATCTGTTATGTTTTTTTTAGAGTTTTGTGACTAGTATACATGATGCTAATCGTGATGTTTTGTGGAATGCAGATATAGCTCCGGTAAAACCGGCTGGATATATGGGACGACCTACAGTGACAGGAGCTACAGGTGCAAGTGGATCAAGGACGGCACAGAGCGAGGATATGGCTGCTCTGGTGGAGGACATTCGTTGTAGATGTGAGGGGTTGTTGATCAGTGTATCGGAGCGTGGTTGGCAGGATTTAGACGATCGGTACATAGAGTTATGTATTGGGCTACCCTCGGAGTGGTGAGGTATCATGCGACGCCTGGAGATGGTCGGTCAGGCTGTGCGTGATCTATGAGCTGTGGGAGCAGAGCCATTGGCTTGGGATCCTTCAGAGAGTGATTAGATGTAGGGCAGGTGGTGCTCCCCAGTGTCTATTTAGGGGCGAGTGGTGCCCCCCATTTTTGTAGTTTTGTTATTGTAACATGCTATGGGAATGTGGTATGTTTCAGAGTAGATGGACTCTAAAAACACATGTTATATAATATATATGATGGATATGCATTTGATTGATGGTGTTAAATGTTATTGTGTTGTGTGTGATAAATGCCAGTCTAGAACTTGATTTGTGATTTGATCTACATAGTGATTTTGATCTCTAGGTATATGGGTAAATGTAATGAATCTAAATTCATGTATCAAAAGTTTCACTCGTAAATATTGTCTAAACAGGATGGGGTTATGCACACGATAGACACCATTAAGTTGTAAGACAATAAGCCGAGAATCTAAATGAACATGCAGATGGAGGATGTGATGAGAGAGGGCATCAGCTAAGAGACCATGAACTGCATCATATTCGGCCTGATTATTGGTGGCCGTACCAATGCAGACCCCATTTGCAAGAACCAGGGTATGCAAGGGGGTAAAGACAGCCCATGCGGCTAAAGCGAGATGGCGGGAATAACGACTTGCCCCATCAGCATAGCCCAGGTAATGTGTGGACGAGAGGGCCGATGGAGGAGTGTCATAAGACAAGAAATGGGAGGGAGAAGAAGAAGGATGGCAGCGTGAGTAGAGGGTAGACATCCATTGACTGCTACGAGATGGAGCATCCTGGATAGGAATTCTAGGACTCGTAGATCGACGAGAAGGAGATGAAGGAGAACTATGGGATGAAGAGCGGGCACTCCGCCTGTGAAGGACATCGAAGATACAGATGGTATGATCGTGATTAGGAGAGGGAATGGAAGGGTCAAGGAGACCACACGATGCTAGAAATGTACCCAAATAATTAGTATGGGAAGAGATGCGCAGATACGGGTCGTCACAGTGAATGACAGAAGAATAGGTAAAAAGATGGTAAAAATATGAAGAACCCATGTCTGGAGTAGAATCAAGCAGAACGGGTGGAGTGGGTTCAGAAGGAATGTACTCTAGGGAGCGCGGGTATGATCATAGGTATAGAAGAGGAGCAGCAGGGTCCGACATTTCAACATCAGGGGGAGGAATGTCAATGGTAGCAGGGGGATCCTTGAGTAGACTAGATGCATATTGAGTAAGGATGGGAGAGGCGGATTGATTTTGTTCAACCTCGTACTCACGGATGACCTCTAAAGAGGCTCGATAATGCGTGAGGTGAGGATAATGGTGAGAATAATGGCCATGGACACCACACAGAGCACAAGGTTTGTTGGTGTGAAGAGTCTTTGGTTTCTTGGCTATGGATGAGGAAGAAATGGAGGTTTCAGGGATCATAGATTCAGGGAACGTGACTGTAACCATGGGTTGGATACGGAGCAACTCAGGACAAGTATGGGTGGGGTGACCGATAACATCACACAAGGCACAAGGCTTGGCTGGTGGGGGTGGGGTAGGGTCAGGTGCGGTGGCCTTGTCATTGGATGCCCCCTTGCGAGTTTTGCGTTTCTTGCCTGTAGTTGTTGCAGCATTAGGAGGGTTCTGCTGAGGGGCTAGGAGCACTGTGATGGTGGAAGGAGTGATGGGAATCGGTTGCACTGGTGTCATAGCTATGTATGGTTTGGGGTGGCCTGGTGTGGTCTCGGTGGGAGGAGTCAGATACCATACTGGAATTCCCAAGGTTAAATTAGGTAGGGAAAGGGTGGCCATGATGGGAACCGAATAGACGCTGGGGAGAGGGCCAAGGAACGATATTTGACCGGTGGGGTAATGACTAGGGGGGATGGCTCCCATATGGTGGAGACCTGAGGGAACTATCTCAGGGGGGTGGGGAGGTGCCGGAGTGTGATGGGAAGGGTCAAGTGAAGAAGGTTCAGTTGACTGAAGCGAAGGGCTACGAGCAGGAGGCGGTGGGCGAGATTGAGGTTGTTGACTAGCCATAGCAGGCTATGGAAGACCATCTTGAGATGATTGCATCATGCAAACATTCGCTGAGCTAGGGTCAGAGACAGGAGGAGGGGTAGGACCAAGAAAATTTCCAAGCAAAGAGGAGTCTTTGTAGACGCCAGGGGAAACACTGGTCAAGGAATCAACAGTTGGTTTATTGGTGACAGTAGAGATGGTGGACTCAGGGGAGGTCTGAGATTTTGGTTCATGGTAGGTCAGTTGGTAAATGGTGACAATCTTGCCATTATGGGGGAAGAACATCTTGCGGTGGACTGTGGATGGGACGACAGACATGGCATAGGTGTAACTATGCCCCAGAAGAATATTGTAGTCAAGAGGGGCATCGATAACTTCCATGTTGACACAAACAGTCTTGCCTGCAAGGGTGATAGGATAGTCACGGAATAGGCCAATGGGCTAGGAGGCATGACCATCCCACACACGAAGGGTGATTGTGGAAGGGGCCAGCTTAGGGGATCCGAGTTGTTTCCAAACTGAGGCGGACATTACGTAGGTAGATGCCCCCTCATCAATAATACACTGAGCAACATTGGCATTTCAGATTTTGAATGGGATTTGGAAAGAAACCGAAGTAGGGAGAGGGGGATGGTTTGACTGACAGGTGTCGAAAATAATCAATTGGTCATCAGCAGGATCTACCGCGCCCACGGCAGATAGTAGGGCCCTCTTTTGAGAAGGACATGACTGGAGGAGTTCTAGTGTTGAAATGGCAGCAAGAGATTGTGCTAGATCATCTACTATGCTGTATGAATGGTCAGTCCAACCAGTGGCAGCATTTTGGTGTAATGGTCCCTTAGGAATGTTGGGATGAACCTCAGCTTTAGGCAGAGGGATTTTCAAGGGACCATTGGGTGTCGATAGAGGCTCTGTAGGACCTCAAGATGGAGACTCGGAGACAGACGGAACGGGAGGTGTGGAGTATTGATGGGACTGAGTTTGAAGGTTGAGGTTGACGAGGAGAGGTGAGTCAGAGCCCATCATGAGAATCTGGTAATCAGAGAAACCAGAAGGGGAAGGTTGAGTGGTTACCGGGGCATGAGGTGGTTGAGTGGCCACGAATCCTGGTTGAGGGAAAGGATCGGTAAACACAGTGGGTTGAGAAGTAGCTGTGGTGGGAGGGATAGTAGGGGATGAGAGATGTCCTCGTACGGTGGCCTAAGAATCCCACATCTACCGCATTTGTGGTAATAAGGGACAATAGTGAGTATAATGACCATAAACACCGCAACACGAACAAGGCTTATTGGTGCGAAGTGGCCTGTCCAGCTTGGGCTGAGAACCATGTGGCTGCTTGGCAGTGTGAGGATCAATACTCGAAGTAAGTCCATGATTACCAGGGGCAGATGGGTTGCCTTTCCTCTTTCTTTGAGAAGGAAGAGAATTGGTTGTGCCCTGCTACGCAAATACTTGTCCGGGAGAGGGTAGTAAGTGTTGCGGTGGGGGTTGATAAGGCAACGGGGTGAGAGGTCCAAATGCCTGAGGAGCTGGGAAACCAGGCTGTGGGTAAGGATAAGGGTTAGGATGGGTAGCAGTGAGGTAAGCAGGAGTAGGGGAAAAAGGAGGAGGTATGCTGTATCTTGGATATATGCTACCGGGAGGGGGAAAGGTGCTAGAGGTGCTGGCCCCGCCTGGAGGGAAACCATAGCCCATAGTAGGTTGGGCAGAGGTGTGGGAAAGAGCTCCAACGATACTGTCAGCAGAGTGAGATGCCCCCGGGGTGTTAGTGCCGCTGGGCTTGGGGAGGTCAGGAAGGACGGTATAAACATAACCAGATTGAGCATAAATAAGGTCATATTTCAATGCTATTTGGAGGGCAGCTTCTTCGGTTTGAGGGAAATGGGAGGCGACATCTTTGCCAATGGGAGGTAAGAGAGAGCGAAGGAACTAGTCCATATAAACCCGATATTCAAAGGGAGGAGAACGACATAAGCTTCTTCTACACCACCATTCCTAGACATGAGCGGAAAGGCTGGTTGAAGAGGATTGACGAAAGGAGGTTAAAAGCTTGGTACCAGTGTTGTATCGGAGAGGGAGCTAGAAATAAAATGAAAAGGCTTGGGAAATGGCCACAAAAGTGGTATGGGAGGAGGTGGCCTATTCAACATACCATTTAGAAGCTTCGCTTGTAAGCGTGTGTTGGAAGAATCTAAGACGAATGGGGTCGTCAGTAATGGAATTGGAGGAACACCACATATTGAAGGATCGAATATGGTTGGAGGGATCTTCACTATCAAGGCCTTCGAACTTTGGAATGTCGGAGGGGAGCTTGGTTGGCATAGTAGGCCAACTAACATCGTGGTAGATAGGATCATTGATTAGCTGATTAAAGTCAGGGAGACTAAGGCCGACCATATAAGGGAGCAATGGGGTAGTCGAGGTAGGTCCCGAGGTGGTTCCACTGGAAACAGACCCAGCAGGAGTACTGGGGTTGCTGTTGGTAGTAGGCCCTAAAGTAGACATGGTAAAAGTAACAGGGGGAGAACCAGGAGTAGGGGGAGAACCTGAACAATTAGATGAAGAGTCGGAGTGTGGACTCAGGGGAGGACTTACTCGATGATGACGGGAAGGAGGAAATCGACCAAGCGGAAACTGAGGGTGAAGGCCAAGAAGTCTCTAAGAAAAGCACCTTGGGGGCGCAATGATGATGGGAAGAAGAAAAAACCGACAAGGGTAGGGACAAAATCAAGTGAGGTCAAGGGCAGAGAGGTGCAGTGACAATTGATTTTAAAGTCTTTTCCAAGCGGTGTTAACCAGGCGCTTCTTCACTTAGGGTCAGTGTGTGGCGTGCGTTAATTTTAATTGTTTAAGCCCAGACATTTTGAGAGCAAAAGAAAAAGTGTGCTGCGTAACGGAAAATAAATCTACAGTAAATAAGACTAAAAGAATAGAAAATGAACAGCTAACAATGCATCAACTTAACCCAAGAAGGCGGGTCTCTCAAAACTAATCTATAAAACGGAAAAAACTAAGCAAAGCACGTGAAAAAGAGGCCAATAGATCAAATGTCAAGAGGGACTGGGATCTAAAGGAGAAATCTACTGAAAAGTGGTGCAGAGAACAACAAAGAGGCAGAGGCAAGGTTGCTGCTAAAAAGGAGGAGATCAGCTAAAACTAGAAGAGACAAGTCAGTGGCCTTAGAAATGAACCCAAACAAAACGATATAAGGTGATTTGAGAGGGAGTAGAGATGATCTAAAAGGATCTGAAACATAGGTATCAGATCTGAGAAAATAAGGCTCAAACTCTGAAAATTCAGACGTCTGAAACAACAAAGACTCTCCCACAAAAAGTGGAGGGTACTAGAGCCCTAAGGGGAAATATTCCCTCTTATTTGAGTAAATAAGATCAGATATAGGTCTAAATGGGCAGAGACAGAGGCTGGAAAACCCTGACAGAGGCTTCAGACAAACCCAGAAAAAGCACAAGAAAATTTGTAGAAAAAGGGCAGGTTGCAGGTTCTGACCTAATTTCATTATGGGTCACAGGTTTGGGGTAGAAAAGTGCATGCTCAAGCTCAGGTCGCACTTTTTGGGCCGATAAGTGCGACCTGCATATCTGGCTCTCTCGGTGGCATATTTCAAAAAAGGTTGTCGTCTCAGCTGCGGCTGATGTCTGTCACCCGCACAATAAGGCCTTAAACACACGGAAGTTAAAAATTTTACTATTTGAGGGTTTTTAGGGGTGAAAAACACCATAAAAATAGGAAAAAAAGAAAATGGAAGAGAAACCCTAGGGTCTGAAATAGCTGGATATGCAGGAATATATAAAACGACAGCGGTTGCGAAAGGAAACTCGTGTGGAGTCGCCGATTGTTAGTATGAATATTTTGTCGTAAAAAATCACTTTAGCTATGCATAACAAATAGCCCTAACATCGATTATGGCTGCAAAATATCTTTAAGTTTGCTACACAAATTCAGATCTAAGCAAAAAAGACATTAAGCAGATAAAATATAATATGGCTCCGTAAATCCAATAGACAAGACAAGAAGAATGTATTTGAAAGAATTTTGTATTATATCAAAGAATGGGGCACCTGAGAGGAAAACAATAAAGGTGTCTTCCGGTTCTCCTCAGTGGGATGGGCTCTTGAAAGTCCTTAGTGTTTCAGATCTAACATCTCCCTCTCTTATGGGTGTAGAAAAACAAACATAGAACTCAATGGGAGTTCACAAAGCAAAATGGAAAATGGTGACCAAGAGTAGATCTAGAGTGATCTAATGCAATGAAGGTGACTAATGAATGGGGAAAACCCCCCTATTTATAACAAAATATTGGGGCGGTCTAGAACTCGGTGCATGAATAAAATATTATTAATCAAATTCTAGAAGCACCCTCTAGGAATATTTCATTATATTTATTGGAGGGAAAAAGATTCTTGACTTGGGTCGATTCCTTTATTTATAAATAATAAATAAATAAATGATTTATTTATCATTTTAGGGGAATGATGGGAATATAATTAAATAAATAATGGTTTATTTAATTATTTATGGATGATTTAGTCAAATTTAACTAAGAATATTATTTAAATAACTTATTCTTAGGAAATAATTAAGTAAATAAGGATTTATTTAATTGATTTCCTTGTTTTGGGTTAAATATGACCAGGAAATATAAACAGATGAGTTATTTTATATGGTGAAAGAAATTTTACTTAGGGTAAAATTGGTCTTACATGGTGTACTTGGGTTCATCTAATAATAATAGGTTAGATGACCAAAAAAATGATGTAACATGCATTTATCATCATCAGCCATCAACATGCCATCCTCTCTAACACTGGCATGTCATGAATATTTCCTATATAATTGTAATACTTATTCACTTGTCATCATAAGGAGCATGGGACATGTCTACCTCATATAAACACTTTTTTGAGAGCATGGTTATCTTTATCCTCAGTCAAGGTTTTCCCCTATTCATCTCTATAACAATTTATTCTATCTCTTAATAATTTGATTACACTCCCAGTTAGAAAAGTAAAATGTGATGTATTTTGGCTATACATGTTCTCCAAATGTCATACATCAGAGAGAAATGGTTAACACCAAAAAATCTACGCATATTTGTACAATCTAGATGGCACCAAAATTCCTTTAACAGAATGTATAGGTGAATATTTTCCAATTGAATACATCATGAAAATTCAAAAATTTAAATTCTCCAAAGGTCTCATATGTAAAACATAACTTTGTGACCTATCTAAAGGCAAAAAGTGTTGACCTATCTAAAGGCAAAAAGTGTTGACCTATCTAAAGGCAGAAATTGCAATCGTGTGGTTTTTCCTTTCGTAGTCATGTGGTCGAAGAAAAATGTGACTCAACGATTTGATACCACTTCATAGACTTGGAAGTTGAGATTCCATGACATGTTCATACAAGGACAATCAAATTCAAGTCACCCTGAAGATCCCAAGGGATCCTCTTGTCCTAATCATGGGCCATTTTCTCATTAATGGACCAAGAGAGGGAGGAGGAATTCAAAATTATATATAAGAAAATCATTGGAAGACCAAAGACAATGAAATGTTATGTTCAAAAAATTGTTCTAAACAAAAATCATGCATTCCATTATTTAAGAAGAAGTAGAGAATTATTGTGTTGGAAAAATTGTTTCTCAACAATCCAACATGCTATTGTGGAGAGGATTTCACTGTTGAGGGAGACTTGATACTTCTTTGAGAGAAGGTAGAAGCTTGAAAATAGAGTAAAGAAAGGAACCTCCTTATTGAGGACTTTCTTAGCATATTTTCTTAAAGAATTCTCTCCAAGTGTTTAGTATTCATCTTATTCTTTCAATAGTCAATAAAGGGAGTCCTTTTCTATTATGTTATTGACTTGTTTCTTCATCAAGCATTATTTACATGTCTTATTTTTTAGTTTTTATTTTATGTTATATATGCATTGTTCTCACCATTTGTAATGCTTTGTTTGTCATGTTTGTCCAATAACAACAACCAATGATATCTGTGATTTGTTTGTAGGGAAAAACCAACTGCTAAGAAGGTGTATTTTGGTACCCATTGCTACAAAAAAATCACCACAAAGGTTTTGCATCCACGCTAAATCTACAAGGGAATCCATATCACATTGAAAAAATAATAAAACAAGTAGAGGGGAGCTAAAGAATTCTCCACCAGGAATCCAAGGAATATGCCTCCACCCAAGATATCAAGGGAATCCACAGAAAATTGTCTCCACCTTCTAGTCTTAGTGGGTATCCATAGAACCTTATCCTCCGTTTTCATTTATTCTTCTCCATCCCAACACTTTACCGAGTAATGGATTTTATTCCCTACATTCTAATAGCATCACAAATATTTATTTTTCTTGTTATTAATTAGTGGTGCTCTCGGTGTGTATGTCATCTCTACACTCTATCATGTGTCATCTCTTCCTTCCCATATGATGCTTCTATTTTATCTTAGGTTAATGCAATGATCTTCCATTACATGGGAAGACAATGTTGTTGAACCTTCCATCTCTTCCATTGTGGTTTTATTATGTTTGATTGTTAGAGGGAGCGTTGTGTGTTAGCAACTTATTCCTTCCCACTTCTTGTTGGTCAAATTATTTGTTCCTTGTTTGTCAGTGCATCCCATCTCTCATTTAATTTTTTCCTTTCTTCCTAATAGATTTACCCAAGGAGGGAATGATTTTTCTATAATTCTTTCCAAATCCATTTAATTTGTAAAACAAGTCCATTTATGGAATATTTACAAGCCTTCAATGGATTTCATAAAACAAGTGAAGCCTCTTTTAGGTCCCAAGCAACCTCATTCCTTAGAAATATATAATATATGTCCCAATTCTCAAGCCTTTTTAATAATAATCAAAATATATGAACTATTTAAAATTAGGGTAAATTAGTTGAGGGATTTCACAAAAATCATAATAATCAATATAAAAAACACAAGTTGAACACATATATTATTTAAACTTATATTCAATTACTTTCATAAAGGAAAGTTTCCACCTTTTGTTACAAATCTCTCTAGCCCCAACTATAAGGAAGCTACTAATCCCTAGTTCATTAGTTACTATTGAAATTAACAACTACCCCTACTTTATCAGCTACCACTAAGAGGAGGTAAAACCCCTAACTTATCGTCTTCTACTAAAAGGAGCTCCAACCTCTAATTTTTTTCCAACCACTACTGGAGGGAGATACAAACTCCTGAAGTGAAAGCTTCAACTTGCTTGGTCTCCTTTATTCATATTTCATTCCATTTTCAAACTCAAATCATGGAGGCCACTCTCTTACCTAAAACCATCAAATACCTCATCAATAACACACCCAAATTACCATAAAAATCACCTAAAACATCATTTTATCTCTAATCAACACACACACCACTAGCACCAATAGAAATAGTATCATCCACCTTATTTCAAATTCAATTGTACTTATAAAGAATAATGAGTGATATTTTTAGTTTTTAGAACTCTGTAACTTCAACTCTTTATCGTGCATAAATATGTATTCTTCCTTGTGTAACACTTTTGTCTAGTCTTATTGATGTGTTCTTGAAGTCTTCAATTTATGCTTTATTGTCTTCATGAAAAAGACTAAGATAAACATCCAAAAACTAAAATTATAGAAAATATCAGGGTTTATTTGTGCTTTTGTTTACAATTTTAAAATTTTAATACTACTAGACTTGGCCAAACTAGTAAATCAACTGCCAAGTTTTATCATGTTTCTAACCAATATTATAACTCATTCATGCGATGTATTAATGTGATTACAGAATTGCTAATTTCGGTGGAATCCACCAAATATGGAACAAAACGCAAAATTTTTTGACCCATTCATGTATTATATAAGCAAAAAGACATATCAAAAAAACTATTGGTATGTCCACTATATGGTCCCCTTTGCATTATATTCCCAAGGGCTTAATGAACATGTACTAACCTTTGTGCCCTTGGCCACCTCACACACATAAACCAAGTCCTGGAGCTTTTCCTTAGCCCCTAGAATTTATTTCTCAGAAAAACTCAATGGAGTACATATGATTTCTTCCAAGATCTAATTGATAGTATTACATGTCCAGGTGGGACCTCACACCACACACATTTCCCAATTACAAAATATTTAGGGTGATCTATATTTTCCACTTGGATGTCATTGTGTCCTGAAGCTATCTTCCAAACTTTTATGCATGTGCACCCTCCAAGTCATTCAAGGTCATTATTTCAGGGTGATGTGTCACTTCAAAATTTTATGCTACCTATGTAACTTTTCCATGTGTCACTCAATTAGTGGTGCCATGTGTCACCCATTTCCGTCCCACTTTTTCACCCAAAAGTGAAAAATCCACATACCAGGTGTCATGATCCTAGATTTCAATGTGTCCTATTGATTTCATGTTACCTTATGGATTCATGTAATTTAAAGTGGCCAATAACCACTCACCATATGTATTCCTTTTTTTGGTCCATGTTGTCAAGGGTAAGGAGGAAGAGGGGTCCCAAAATTATGTTTTTCACTAAATTTTCATTGTTTAAAATTTTTTCTTGATGGGAATTGTTTCTGCATTTGACAAGAATATATTCATCTCCCAAGCATTGGAACCTCAAAAATTTTCAATCGAGTACCCTTTAAATATTCTAAGTTAGTAAATCTTAGGTAATGTCTCACATGGAGTCCTCCCTCTACTAACCATCACTCGATGATCAACCACCTAGATTATACATCCTTTGGGCTCCCCTTTCATCGATATTTTTCATGTAGAAATTATATGCACTAAGCATGCATATGTCCAAGTTCCAAATAATCTTACACTATTTAACTTTATGCAAGATACTGAATCTATTCCACTTGTTAATCTTTTGCAGAAAAATTAATTGCACATACATGTGAAGCATAAACAAAAATTATCAATCACACATAACATAGTTTTTAACCGGGAAAGCCTGAAGCTGAAAACCCCAACTATATATTATGCAACATGAAGATCATATGACAATCTCATACAAGAATACAAATCTTATCACAAGCTCTCAATACAATACAATCGTCATACACTATACAGGCCTAATATTGCAAATCCATGCACCGATATTTTCCACCTGCTAGCCTGCCTCCACTGCGCAATCTCATATGAAGAATGGATCTGAATGAATTCAAATTACTCCATCCTTGACTGTGAAATCCTCATTGGCATCTCCAGTGAGTGTGTGATGCAATCAATGCATCACTATAGTCACAACAGATAGTCTATCTTGCCCTTTCACCCATCTCTCCACTATTCTCCACTGAAACTACCATGCACTATAGTTAACTGATGTATTGTTCAGTTGATTAATGAGTTATTATTTTTGAATTAATTAACTAATTTATTCACTCCAATCTCACTAGTGTATCAATCAGTTAGACTAGATACAACTAGCTCAACTGAGTCTAACTGAGTTAAACTGAATACAACTCCATAACTACTTCTTCCAACTATGTCATAACTCTGCCACTTGAGTTCTTCATGCATTAGCTCCAGTAAACCCTTCGGAATATCTTAATTCCTTCTGTCAGCTGATGTGCCACATCTGTGCACTGAACTGAAGTGCTCCAAGAGAATAAGTTGTTGTTTAGAGTCTAATTATTATTAAGAGCTAGTAATAATCAACATGCATCTATTTTTAGATTGATGATCTATAAATAGACTTCGCCCAATATTATAAAAATAGAATTTCATTTATTTTTCCAACTTGATCAACCATCCACAAATAGCATCCTGCAACTTCTAAAATATGATCATCATGTCTAAAAATAGACATAGTTTAAAAATATACTTGTGCCAAAAATAGTCTGTCGGCCCACTTAGTGAAGGCGACTCTTTTCACTAAGGTCATCATCTTTTTGAATCTCAAAATTTCATCTTTTGATCACTTTGGAATTTCAAAGAAGTAAATATATGAGGTGATGTGGATCTGGAATCCTCATATATTTCAACTTATACCAATCAAAACTCACTTTTCTTTTGTCACTATTCATCCACATCCTCCTAGCTCCTATGTCCCTAGGAATTTCACTCATGCCTGCCTTGGAAAACTCAAGGGAAAATTGTTGGATGGATAAGTCATTCTTGCGGACAAGACAAACCTCCCAAGTGTCCTATGAACAGCTAGCAACAAACAGACAATTAAATCTATCTTTCTCTAGATATATCGCGATTCATAATTAAATACTATAAAGGCTTAATGATCCTACCTTTGATCCAACTCTTGTTTGTAGTAGTAATCCTTAAGTCGCCCGAAAGAGTTGCCTTCGAAGATCTGCAATCACAAACAAGAAAACATCAAATAGCACTTGCATAGCATATATTCATAAATCATATCCATTATGGTGATCAAGGAATCCATAAAATAAACCAATCAATTGACAACTTATTGAGAAAAATGGATTTATTTGTATTAACTTAAATAAGGAAGAGCCTTACAACCGTGTCTGCCTTGATGTCATACAGGCCTTCTTGTGGTTTGGAATAGGCGTTTCCTTTACTCTAAAAAGCCTTGCACTCTTCGAAACAAGATACATACAGGTATGTAATCTTTCCCACATAAAATCTCAGCTAAAAGGGTCTAAGTTCCAACAGCACTTCACCTCAAATAATACTAAAGCTTGAAATCCCTTTGAGGCTGCCCTATGCCTATTTTTATAGTGAAAGAGAGGAGGTTACAACTCTAAACAAGAAGGGATAAAATATTCCTTCAAAGGGATTAGATCCTTACATCAAGGGGTTAGCTCCTTATTGGATGGGATGCATGAACATGAAAGGAGCGTACTTTCCACCACAGGAATGTTTCTAGAAGCTTCCAAAAATGGCTTTAACTAAGCTTCTCGATTTTACTTGTGCCTTTTCTAATATTTTACAGGGCTCTTCACTTTTAATGAATAGAAAGTGCGCTTGGATACGCATGATTTATAGCAAAAAAGTGCGGGACTGCAAGAAAAACTAGGAGAAAGTGTTGTACCAGAATTTTAAGGCTTTTATGAGCTTTTGTCTTAGTTTCAAGGCTTGACTCTAGGAACTTTGATATTGTAGATTTCCAAGGGAGTATTAAAATTTCATGGTGACAAATTTCAGTGTAACAAAAATATGTCAAGATTACTTGTGTCAAGAATAGAATTGTGTTGATTTGTAACTAACTTGGAAATTTTTTTGGTTACGTTTCAACTGTTTAGCCTCTCTTGATCTTTTGTTTCTGCAACCTTTGCACCCACATCGCTAAATTTTCTTTGTAGCCCTTTTCCCTTACCAACTTTGAATTTCATCATGGAAACTATGACTGGCCATATGATTTGATCCAGGAAGCCTTTTTTAGACTTCAATATACCATTGGAAATAGCCTTCCAAGGTCTATCCATATGAGTGGTTTATAATTGCACTTGAGCTGATCTCATAAACTCGAAATGGCTCCAAATTATCTACTCCATTACAAATTTCCTTACAACTACCTATTCCTTTTCCATCAATGACAAATTATGTCTAGCATTCTCCCCCATTGGCATTGATGGAAACACCAAAAAAAAAATCATAAAAGAAAAGTGTACTTATATTACTTCTTATATTTTTTTTTCTCCTTCCACCTTGGTGTACTTCCCCCCCTTTGATTTCAATGGAAAATAAAATAACATTCTCCCCTTGCAACCAATATTCCCTTGCCTTAATAATCCTGCGGACTTGGAAACTTTATTTTAATTTTTTGAGTTCTTGATAGATTCCCTTCTTCCTCTTGCGGAAGATTTATTGGAGGGAGGTAAGAGGAATTACTCCCAATATTTTCCTTTAGTATTCAAATTTATCTCTTGTGAGAGGTTTTGTGAAATATCAACTACCTACTTTTTTCTAGGGACATATTCCAAATTGAAAATCTAATTTTCATCTTTCTATCTGAGGAAGTGGTACTTAATTGGAAGATTATTTATCTTTGTGTGGGAAAAAAGGTTCTTAGACATGCTTATTAAACTTTTTTTTATCATAAATGATTGGTATTGGTTTATCATATTTCACTTTCACATCTTGTAAAGTTCATTTCACCCATAATAATTGAGTGCAATAAGAATTTGTTGTTGTATATTTTGTGTTAGTATTAGAGAGAGCATCTAAGGCTTGCTTCTTAGTCAACCATGAAACAAGACATTCACCGAGAAAGAAAGAACCTCCACAAGTGATTTTTTGAGCATCTACATCACCTATCTAATCAATAATAGTAAAAATAATTAGTGAAAATTATTTACCTATGGGGTGCCAATGTCTTTAGTCCATTGTGGCTCTTATATATCTAAGAATCCTCTTGATTTCTAGGAAATGACTCTGTCTTGGGGCTGCTTGAAATATTCCAACAATAGCAACTACTTTCATAATGTATGGTCTAGAGGATGATATTTCTAAAAGGCTACTGATAATTGATTTGTATAAAGTTTGGTCAACCTCTTGTGATCCATCAATATTGCTACGTTTGCAAACTATAACCATTGGATTTCTCATAAAATAGAACTCCTTCATACCAAATTAGTTTAAGACTTCCTTGATATTCCCTTGTGAGATAAAAATTCTGTTGTAGGATTGTGCAATTTGTAAACCAAGGAAATAAGAAAGTTCTGCAAGCATAGACATCTCAAATTTATCCTTCATATTATATACAAACTGATAGGTTAGATGATATAAGTCACTGGAAAAAATAATATCATAAACATAGAAAACCACTACTAATAACTTTCCATCACTATATTTCAAATATAAATTAATATCAGTTGCACCTCTTTTAAAACCACACTTGAGAAAATAACTATCCAATGTAGAATACGAAGCCCTTGGGGCTTGCTTAAGACCATACAAGGCCTTTTTAAGATTGCAAATCAAATCATGATGATCTCATAATTAGAAACGATCATTACACTTAATATAAACTTATTCCTACAATTCTCCATTTAAATATATCCTAAATTTATTGAAACTAGAAAAAGCAAAAAACATGTGAATTGCTTCTAATCGAGAAAGTGGAGAGAAGGTCTCATCAAAATCAAAACCTTCCATTTGTGCATAACCTTTTCAAACTAAATTTGATTTTTTTCTGATCACTTTACCATGTTCATTCAATTTGTTCCTAAAGACCCATTTCAGCCAACAGGATTCTTATTTGCTAGTCTTCGAATAAACTCCCGTGTTTCATGTTTCTTGATCTCATCAACCTCTTTTTTCATGGCCTTCAACCAATTTCCATCTTGGTTGGCCTGAGAAAAATACTTTTCCTATATCATAGATAACATATTTACATGCACTTAAATAGGGGGATTTAACAATCTTCTTCTTATCTGAACACTTGAATTCAACTAACCAACAATTTGGTCAACGGTGTGCTGTTTTGGCACATAGCTTGTAGGATATTTGGATTGTATACTATTGGATTCTTCAATTTATTCATCTAAAAATAAATCATCATCCTTATCACCATTTCTTATTTTATCACTGGAGATAAAATATACTATTTGATTTTCTTTATATTCAATTTGTTCATCAACATTAACATCAATACATAAGTATCTATAGTTGTTACTATTATGAGAGTACCCAAGAAAATACCTTAATTATCTCCTTGATCTAATTTTCTGAGCATATCATCATTCTTCTTGATATAGAACTTCCTTATAATTGTAGTTGGTCTCCCATACCAGAGCTAATGTGGAGGTTTAGCTCTGTTTGGTCTGAAGTATGCTTTGTCTATAATCACCACTATTGTTTGAATAGATTCATCCCAAAACCTCTGTTTTATAATTTTTTCTCTCGTCACAGCTCTATTGAAATCCTGAAATAATCCATTGGCTCTCTCTACTACACCATTATATAGTGGAGTATTTTTCATGGTTAATTTAATTTTGATTCCATGTTTCTTTCAAAAATCATCAAAATATTTTGAAGTTAACTCACCTCCATTATTAGACCCTATGCACTTTATTTTACAATCAATATCATTCTCTCCCATGGCCTTAAATTTTTTAAACTTCTTAAAGGTATCTAATTCTTCTCTAAGAAATGATACCCACATCAATTTGTTGAAAACAACAATGATAAGCATGAAATAAAAATTTACTTGAAGTTTTCTAAGTTCTTCAAGGACCACATAAGTCCATATGAACCAATTGTAATGGCCTAGTTTATGAGTTCTCCTTGGACTTGAATGGTACTCGCAATTGTGTTCAAATCTTACATGGATTGAGAATTATGCTTTTGACTTTGAAAGCTTTGACATATATCTAACAACATTCTTCTTTCCCAATTTGACATTCTAATCAAAATTCACATGTCCTAGCCTTTGATGCCACAACCAACTCTCATCAATGTTTGTCAAACAAAACTTCTGTCTTCTCTTTTAGAACATATAAATTGATCATTTCTCTAATAGTTTCAACTATTATCTCTCTTGTGCTTGCAAAATTCATTTGACAATTTTTAGCTTTAAACGACACATCATATCCATAGTTACACATATAATGCACACTGAGTAAACTATGCTTCATCCCATCATCAAACAACACATCCTTGGCTTCAACTCTACATTAGATAGGATGAAACTTCTTTTACCCACAATCTTACTAGGTGCATTATTCCTGAAGGTTACATTACCTTTGTTAAAAGGTTCCAATGAAAAAGTTTTTTTTTTTTTTTTTAATCCCGCGGCATGTGCCTCAAACAATAACTTTAAACATGCCAATGGATTCCTTCATTCAGAGCATAGAAAACCACATTGAATTTCTATGTTTTTTACTTTTCCTTTTATACATTGGGTTGATATATAGTTTGCTTCATTTTTGAATGAAGCCTTTTGTTCTGAGTCTAGAATTAAATTCTCTATGGGAAAAGTTATAATATACATAACATCAAATCAAATTTTTCAGAGAAGAGAATGAATTTATGAGTCTAATTGAGCTCCTCTTGTGTTATGAAATACCATTAGTATATTCATACATTATTCCTTGTGATCTAAACTGTCTAAATGAAATTTTTATCACAAAATCTAACCTTGACAGGATGTTTATCAAGTAGACTCTGAGTAACTATTTCAAACCAGACTTTTAGTTGAGGCTTAGCCTCCACAACCTGAGAGGGCTCTCTCAATAGGTTTATGATTTTGAATTAAGGATTAGATGGCTAAATCTAGGAATAAATTGGATATAAAGTGTATAACTGGTTGAATTACTGATCAACAAACATCTATTGGGCTATGGAGTCAAGGTATGTTTCAACAAAACATCAAAATTAGCTTAACATGGAAGTCAGGGCATTTCAGAGTTTTAGATGTGTCAGCAAAATAGTAACACAGTGAATAAAACACAGTTTACAAACATATGAAGGAAGTTAGAGCATTTTCCAATGAATTCTAGGTAATATATGTTCATACCACTGCAAATAGGTAAATGAGGAAATCCATAGGAATATCAAACACCAAAAACTCTTTTTGAATCATGAGTAGTAAATCCAATATCTGTATTAAGATGAAAACACACAGTCTACTATAATAACATAGTTTGCTTGTTAATGAAAATTTCCAACCTTTAGCAATTAGACTTCATGTCTCTTATAGATTCGCCATTACAATATTAGATTCCCTTATCCATCTTGAAGAGAATTTGGATTTCTAAGCTTGACACCTATCTGCTCCTAAAACGGACTCTTAATTACATCTGACAGTTAACTATCTCTTCTAGAAGTCCTAATACAAATAGGAGTAAAACTCTTTATTATGTCTCAGAAACAACCTTATCTAAGACTTAAATAATATCTCTGACAATTTTTTCTCCATATCTTCGACCTTGATGATGGCTCTAATATTGTTATGCAATCATGTTGATTCATGTCTTATCTGCCCTACAAAATAGGGAACATGTTTCCTGTAATTTAGATTTTATATTCATCGATGATCTTCGAACCCTTTTGCTGGAAATATTGACTTTTTAAGATAAGTGACATATGTTATCATTTCCATGGAACCATGCTTTTCCACTTGTACAAAAATTAAGCCTTTGAAAAAGTATAAAGAGAGATGATATGGCTGCGCTATGAAAATAACAGCTATTTCAAAGCGCAGAATCTATATCTTTGTAAACATCTCTTAACCATCCACTTTATTTTGCTTTGACACCTGAAATTTCATTTGTGAGCCCTTTCCATCCACCAACAACAACAAAATTCAGAAACAAAGTGTTTTTACCTCTCAAACCCCTTATAAAAATATTCAAAAATGCACCTACAGTAGTTTCGTAGCACGCTACGAAACTGGTGTGTATGTATTTTTTACACAGTTGTTTCACAATTCTAGGAATTTAAGGATATTTTCACCTTCTAATGATTTAAATGATGTCTATAGACTTTAACAGTCAAAATATTTCAACTTTGAAATGTCTTTAAAAAGTGATGTCCTTCCCAAAAACAAAATTGTATTAAGGATTTGTCACTTACTATTGTTCTATCTCTGTTGTAGCTGACGTTCAGACTTTGTCAATTGAATTTCAAGATATTCAATTTTCATCTTCAATCTCTTGTTAGAAGCCCTCAATTTAACATTTATCATTCTCATAAATATTGCCTCTTTGATTGCAGGCACAGTCCAGGTAAAGTACTGAGCTTCACTGCTGACTGTTTAAGGTTTGGAAACTCTTTCAACCTCCCATAGAGCCCTTATTCGGTTGAAGTTTTTCTTCTCAACAAAAAGTCTTCTTGCTTTCTTCTTAAGCTTAGCAATTTCAAGATTAGCTAGTCTCAACTTTTCTTTAATTTCTTCATAACTGCGCTTTTCTCTGAGTGTTGAAAATTCTGTTTTTTTCACCTTCAGGCATTGTTAATGATAGGTCTATGGGCTCTTCATAAAGATTGGAAGCTTCCCCTACTTTATCTAACTCCATATCCAGCTCTTGAAAATTTTTTTAATGCCTAGTTAAAGGCCCTCTAGGCTTGAAGACAAACTCTGAAATTTCATCCTCAAAATCCAGCTTTTTGGAACATTTCATCTTCTTAGATATCCCTTCATCCAATTTTATAAATTCTGCCTGAACTAAGGCAGACTCTTCAATATCAATAGCCTGGAAAATATCGTTTAAATAACCCTTTAAATCTATACTTTCTCCTGAAACCACTGTTTTACCATTTTTCTTTGCTATTTGATTTCTAGTCAATCTTTTTTGGACTGATTTACTAGTTGATTGTTCCTGTACTGTTTATTTAACTTTAGTTGTCTTATTTTCTGTAGGTTGAGGAGTCTCTTGAATAATCACTGATGTTTTGATCTCTGGCTCCTTCACTTGCTTTATGGGTTTCAAATTGACAAATATTTTTGATCTTGTATCTGCAGGGTCACTGGTTTCTGATGGTGATTTTTATCTGGCCCTAGGGCTAATACCTATTCCTTGTGTTTCCACCCCAAATCGACACAAAAACAAAAATGTAGACCATTCTCTGTTTATCATCTGAAGTTCATATAAAACTATCAAGTTAACTGGACCATCATGGAAAAGTGAAGTTTCATAGTATTGAGCCTTCATTTTCACTTTATCTGCCATCTTAGCTAAACTTCAAAATAAGAAGAAAGGAAAATCCAAATAAATCATTCCAGTAAAATGCAACAAGAGTTTGAAACGATAAGAATCCACATTATGGTATCTTCCCTCATAGGTGAAATACCTTTGAATTTTGTAGAGCAAGTTGGCATATGTGTTCTTGATGTAGCTTCTTGGCACTGCTTCAGTTAAATCTATCTCTTCAAACCCTGGATTCAAAAATATTTTACAAGGTTCCATCTCAAACTTGAAATTTTTGAACCATCTTTCTTCTCCCCTTGGAATCTCTGTCACTAATGATATGATCTCAGGGGAAATTGTCAAGTTTAAGACTCCAACTTTTGTATTTGAACCTGTGAAATGAAGAGAAAACTTCTTTTCTCACTTGATTATGACCTCCCTACAATTTGTTGCAAAATTTCCAGCATTCTTTCTTCTTGAAAGCCTCCTCAACTGATTTTTCCTTGGTTAGAGCTTCTATGTTTTTAGGCTCTTTCCTTAAAGAGTGGCCTAACTTGTTGTTCTTTCTTTCCTCTGTCATCCTTTCCTTGAAATTATTGTGTGCTTCTTGAAAGCCTGTAACCAACAGCCTTTCTTGATTTCAGAGTAAACTGCCTCGCTTCATTAGGGACAGTGCCTCGCTTGAAAGTAATAATCAGCCTCACTTGATGAATGAGAGAAGCTTTGGTTTCTGCTTACCATGAGCTTACCATTCGGAAAAGGGTATGCATCATGTGTTTGTTGCATGAGATAATAAAACTAAAAACCAACCCTTTTCAAATTTGAAAATGACTAAGATAAATGACCTCTAATGAATGTCATGATAGCTATGAATGGTTGCATGTGTGAGAAAAGACTCGTGGCTAACACCTAATCATGAAGGATTAACAGAATTTTGATGGATTTGATAACTGACAAGACATGCTATGAATCCCTGATTTCATAGTGCGCCTAATGTAATTTCAGGGTTTTTCACTACAAAAAGAGCAGCATTTTCGTAGTGAAAAAGCAGTTTTTAACAGTGTCTGCACTACGAAAACATGGTTTCGTGGCTTAATAAAAAAAAATTCAAAATGGTTAAAAAATAGACTTTCTAAACATGGTCTGAGACTCTCAAGTTATGAAATAAGATTGTTGGACTTTATTATGTGAATGAGAATGAGACTCTAACCTTATCACTTAACCCCTAAAAACTTAAAATGACTTAACACCTATCTAAAAACCATGACTAGGAACAAAGTAAACTGTCCAAATTTGAAAAAAAAATATTATAGTGATAACAATGGCTCCACTTGGGATAGTGTGCCCCTATGGTACACTAAGAACCCGTAGCTCCAGTGCTATCCATTTTTGATAAAAACAGAAATTATTAGCTTAAGATCTCTGTTTCAACTTGTCATTATTAGCAATAAAACTAACAAAGATGGAATATGTACAATGTCATGAGTGACTGATAAAACTTCAACAAGCATAATGCTTTAGGAACCTACCATTAATAGGCCCTCCAGCATATGATCCTCCATTAATTTCGTGCAATATATAAGTATTGTTCCCATGAAAACTAGTAATCTTAAAATGACCCTTCCATAAATTCTCAAACTTACCGTGCTTGCCCTTTTCCTCAATTTTGGCCTCCCATTTTAGCACTGTGTCTTGTAGCTGGAAACTGTCTTCTTTGATCTTATCAAATGTGTTCTTGATTCTATTTTGAACTTGCTCATGGCTATCATAGACTTCATTTCTCTTTTCTTGCAAGGCTATCAGCTCGTTGATCCTCCTCTGAGTGGCATTTGGTTCCTCTTCAAGTCCTTGAATTAACTTCATGACCGGTACCCCTAGTGATGATGGAAAAATAGCTTTATCACCGTAAACTAATTCATATGGAAAAGTCCCAATTGACATCTTTGTACAAATCCTATCAGCCCATAAGGCATACTTTAGCTTTAAGTGCCATGCTTTCTTGCTCTCCTGCAATACCTTTTTGATGATTTTTACAATCCTCTTATTTGCTGATTCAGCGAGACCATTCCCTTGCAGATAGTATGCTGTAGAGTTTCCAAGAGTGATATGGTATTGATGGAAAAAATTTATCATTTTATTTGACTTAAATTCTTGAGAATTATCTATTATAATCTTCATGGGACAGCCAAATCTAGACAATATATTATTCTCTAGAAAAGAAATAATTACAGAGTCATTCGCTTGCCTTGTTGGTATCGCCTCTATCCATTTGGTGAAGTAGTTCGTTGTTGTGAGAATCTAGAGATGATGCCCTGATGGTGATGGATGTATCTCTCCAATAAATTCTAACCCCCACTGCTGAAAAAGAGCTTCCACATAGATAGGAACCAAAGGTAGAGGTACAAGCTTTCTTCTTCCTTCAAAAAATTGGCATTCATGACACGCAGTGATTTTTTTGTAAATGTCTTTAAACATTGTTGGCTAAAAATATCCAGCTCTTAGAATATTATTTGATGTAGCCTTCCAATAATGGTGTCCTCTGCAATCACCTTTATGGAATTCTTCAATGACTTATTCAGCTTCTTCTTCGAGTAAGAAATTCAGCAAAATTCCTCCTGTATCTTTCCAAAACAGATTTCTGTCATATACAAAATATCTCAAATATTTTATCTTAACAAGCCTTGCTTTGGACTTTTTTAGATCAGCGGGAGCTTTGTTATGTTGGATAACAAAAACCACATCCTTATACCACTCTGAAGTAAGATATTTCTCATCATTTTGGACCAATTCTTCCTGATTTTCAGAAATTTCTGATATTTCTGCATTCAGATTTATGTCAAGACAGTCCAAATTTGACTGAGTCATTAGTTTTTCCAAGCCTTGTCCCTTCACCAACTTGGTTGGTTTGATGTCTATATCATATTCCAACAATTTGGTGATCAATTTTCCCCTCTTACCATCGGGTTCTGCCTAAGTTAAATTTTCTTTCACCACAGCACTTGGAACAAATGCAATAATATGAGAATGCAGAATGTAAATTCTGAAATCCTTAATATCTTTCACCAAAGCATAGGCCTGTTTTTCTAGAATATTATACTTCAGCTCAACATTTTCTAATGTTTTACTAAAGAAAGAAATATGTTTTTCAGTACCTTGCTTTCCTTTTTGTAGCAAAACTCCAACAATTATGTTTTCGGAAGCAAATGTAAAAACCAGCAATTCTTTGGAAAAATTTGGGCTGATGAGTACCGGTGCTTGTGCGAGTGCCTTCTTGATTTGCTCAAAAGATTTTTTAGCTTCAACTTTCCATTCGATATCTGCTCCTTTATTTAACATCCTTGTTATGTCTTCGAGAATCTCAGCAAAATTAGGAATGAAGCATCTAACAAAATTCACTTTTCCAAGAAATGATTCAATCTCTTTCCTACTTCTTGGCAAATCTACCTTTTGAATTGCATGAAATATATTAGGATCAATCCTAATTCCTTCTTCAGAAATAATATGACCAAGTGATTTGTCTGATGTTAAAGCAAAGATTCTTTTAGTAGGATTAAGAGAGATACCAAACCTTCTACATTTCAGCAGAACCCTTTCTAAGTGTTTCAAATGATCTTCTTCTTTCTTTGAAAATATTGTTATATCATCAAGATAAACAACCATTGTCTTATCCTTTTCTTCAAAAAAAGAGATATCTATTTCTCTTTGAAAAGCAGCTCCCGCATTCATGAGACCAAAAGGCATCTTATCATACATGAATGTGCCCCATGGTGTTGTGAAGGCTATTTTTTCTTGATCATCCAGATGTATAGGAATCTGATTGTAACCTGAGAAACCATGAAGCATAGACATTCTTTGAGAACCAACAATATTTTGCAGAATTAAATCCATCTTGGGAAGAGGATAGTTGTCTTTTAGTGAAGCTTTGTTCAAATTTCTGAAGTCAATACAAATTCTGATTTCTCCATTCTTCTTTCTAACCAGTACCAAATTTGCAAGCAAATTGGAGAATCTGATTGGGAAAATGATTTTTGCATCAAAGAGTTTCTTAATCTCCCTTTCAATCAGTGGCATGAGAAGGGGATTAATTCTCCTCAACTTCTTTTTGAATGGTTTCTCATTTTCTTTGATAGGAATAGTATGCTAAATAATGGAAGGATCATATTTCTTTAAATCAACATAACTCCAAGAAAAAACATCAATAAACCTCTTCATAATCTCAATATATTTGAATTTCATAACAACTGAAAGAAATTTTGAAATTTTGATCATTTTAGGCAAAGCTAATGTACCAATATTACAGCTCTCTACTTCCTCTTCATCAACTTGTATCTTTGGGGATTTAGAAACATCATTCTGATCAAAAAGCTTCTCAAGAGGAGTAAGTCCCTTTGGTATTGAATTATTCTTTAGTTGTAGAACTTTAGAATTTCCTTTTGATTCAACAAACATGTTTTGTTGATCTATCTGGGTACTTTCAAATTCTTCTTTCAACTCAATAAAATTCTTTACCTGTTGATCATCTTGAAAAACTTTCCAATTAGTGACATTATCTGGTATAGCTGGTCTATGGCGAACTTCAATCTCATATTTTTCAGAATAATTAATAGGAATGATGAAAATACTTGCAGAGACAGCAAGAGAATCAGCAATGGAATTTTGATCTCTAGATTTGACTATGAAGGAAAAAGCTTGAAAATTCTGCAACATGTCTAAAACTAAATTTCTATAAGCTCTCATTCTTACATCCTTTGTTTTATAAACACCCTCAAATTCTCTAATAACCAATTCAGAATCTCCAAAAATAGAAATATTTCAGGCCTTCATTTTTTTAAGAAGATCTAGACCCAAAATCAAAGATTCATATTCAGCCATGTTGTTTGTGCAATCAAAATTCAGTTTGTAAGAGTAAATCTTACTCTCATAAGTTGGACTGGTAATCCAAATCCCTTCTCTTGCCCCCTCTTTTCTTGCTAATCCATCAAAGTACAATGGCCACCATTATTCCATCTCTTTGTCATTTACTTGTCTATTTTTTGTTTGCTAATTTTCTGAATGCTGATTTTCTGCATGTTGATTTTCTGCTCTCATTTCTTCCTCAACACTATCAGCTGATTCATCTAAAAGAATGGAAAATCCAATTTCAGTATCAAAGGAATAAATAGGAAAGTTTTTAGGTTTATCTTTGCTACTTACCATGTAACCCATCCTAGTCTCCCAATAAAATCTCCTTTGTTCACCGAAAACAGGAATAGTGGCATAGGTAAGGTCCATGTGCATTGTGCCTTTGATTTTTGATGCCCATGATCTTGACAATAACATTCCAAACTTTGGCGGAACATCAGCCACAACAATTTCCATAAGAACTATTTTTGCTGGGATTTGTGTTAGACCAACAACCACATCCTTGATCAAACCAATACATTGAACTGTTTTTGAATCAAAAGAAAATAAATCCTTATATGGTCTTGTTATTTTTAATCCCATTCTTTCCATGATTAATTTGGGAATAAGGTTATGAGAAGCCCCTGAATCTAACATATCATTATGTAAAGTCATATCATGAATGATAATGCTTACATAAAAAGGAGGAAACTCTTCATTTTGTTCATCTTCTAACCTTAGACCCAAATATATAGTAGGATTATCTTCTTAGACATTCAAAATATCAGCAGCTCCTGGTTTTGAGTTTAAAAACTTAACAATCTTGCTTCTATATTAATTTACCTTGAGAATCTCACTAAACAAGAGTGATATTTTAATCTTTGAAATTTCATTCTCAAGGTTGAAAACAGAAAAGGATTTTTCAGCTTCTTTGATAGGAGGAGGAAGTTGAGTGTCTTTCTTACCAAGTGGAGTGTCTTTCATACCTTCAGCAATCTTTGGGGTATCATTTTTGGCTTCAGAAACCTTTGGGGCATCTTTCTTAGGTTTTTCTTTGTTTTCAATGATAGGAACATTTCTTTTTCTGAGATTATATTGTTTTTTCATCTCAAAAATATCATGCTAATATCCCTTAAAATAATATGATGGTTCTTCTTCTTGATTAGCCAAATCTAACTCATCATGCTCTTCTTTAGTCAAGAAAATTCCTGACATCTCTTCATCAAGACAATGGATAGATTCATTAGGAATTTTAGGCTCATATTTTTCATTTACCAAATTCTACTGAAAAGGAGGTCTTACTAGAGGATTAGGCTACTGATTTCTATTTTCTCTGGCCTTTCTTGGTTTTGAGGTCTCCTGAATTGAGGATTTCTGAATTGAGGTTCATGTTACACAGGAGGAGAAGAGGTTTTTCCAATAGCTAACCTATCCATTAACTTCTCCATGGTTTTCATCATTGATTCAAATTTGTCTTCAGAAGTTGAAGTGGAAGGTTTCTCCTCTTCTTTCAATTTAGTTTTCCCATTTTTGACTTTTTAGAAGCTATCGTGTTTACCTATACCTTTACTACATCAATTTGCATTTCAGCAAGTGTAGGTGATTCTCTTTCTCTAAACAAGATAGAAAATTCATAATCAAATGCTTCAGCATCTCTCATTTGTGCTAAGGCTTCCGGAGGTTTCAAATGAGCTGGAATTGAGTCAAAAAATTTATTAAATCTCTTTGAAAATTTTTCGACAAATTCATCAAATTCCCTTCTAAGGCTGTTATATTTAGTAAGTGCTTGAACTAGATTGGTTCTGTTTCCCCATTTTCTCAAAAATTTGCCTTCAAACTCATCCCAAGTTCGAATACTTCCCGGCGTGAGAGCTTTAAACCATTTTCTAACTTCATCGGTAAAACTTTGTGCAAACATTCTTAACTTCACATCTTCATCATCAAATTTTTCTCTGTTTGTAAAATCATTTAAACTATCTACATGTTCTTCTGTTGCAATTTCTTCATCACTACCCCAAGTAGGAATTCTAGAAGCATATTTACTAGGAAGGTCATGCAAAATAGCAGGAAGTACAAGTGGTGCATACCTAGCAGGAGCAGCCATGCTTAAAGGATGAATAATATTTTTAGGAATGACAGAAACAAAAGATGAAGAAATGATGTGAGGAGGACTACTTGGTTTCTACAAGCCACTAACAATGGAGCTCCAATTTGGAAGGGGTAAACCAACTTTGGACTTCAGCAAGACTTCGAAAGGGTAAAGTTCTTTCAGTTTATCTAGAGACTCATTTTATAGCAACAGATCAGAGGTAACAGCTTCCCAAAATTCCTCTTTTTCTTCCTGGATTACAAGGGCTGAAGTGTCAATTCCTCTCTTTTGCAAGTCTAAGATAATATCAATGAATTCCTTTTCACTTTTTGATCTAAACAGGACTTCATGAATTTTATCATCAACTGTTTTTTCTTCAGGACTTCTTAATATTTGAGAGGAGAAAGATTTTGAATGAGACGGAGTACCTAATATTTATGAAGTTCTTTGACTGCCTCTTGAAATAGTATTTGGATTGTCCACAGTAGTAGGGGGATTAGGATCAAGATTTCTCCATGTATATCTCCTTCTTGAAGCTACCTTTAAAATTTAAAAATGTATGGAGTCACCAAGGTAGATTGCAGCCTCGAAAAACTTTCTGAGCTCCTCCTACCTTCAGAAGTTCAGCTTCTTGATTTTAGGAATTAGTAATCTTTAGGCTCCTGGCAGACACACCAGAATGTTATCACAAAATCTAACCCTGATAGACTGCTGATCAAGTAGACTCTGAGTAACTATTTCAAACCAGAATTTTAGTTGAGGCTTAGCCTCCTCAACCTAAGAGGGCTCTCTCAATAGGCTTAAGATTTTGAATTAAGGATTAGATGGCTAACTCTAGGAATAAATTGCATATAAAGTGTATAACTGGTTGAATTATTGATCAACAAACATCTATTGGGCTATGGAGTCAAGGTATGTTTCAAAAAAGCATCAAAATTACCTTAATATGGAACTCAGGGCATTTCAGAGTTTTAGATGTGTCAGCAAAACAGTAACATAGTGAATAAAACATAGCTTACAAACATATGAAGGAAGTTAAGAGTGTTTCCCAATGAATTATAAGTAACACATGTTCATACCACTGCAAATAGGTAAATGAGGAAAGCCATAGGAATATCAAACACCAAAAAATCTTTCTGAATCCTGAGTAGTAAAGCCAATATCTGTATTAAGTTGAAAACACACAGTCTGCTATAATAACATAGTTTGCTTGTTAATGAAAATTAGCAACCTTTAGAAATTCAACTTCATTTCTCTTATATATTCATCAGTACAATCTTGGAATCCCTTATCCATCTTGAAGATAATTTGAATTTCTAAGCTTGACACCTATCTGCTCCTAAAACGGACTCTTAATTACATCTGACAGTTAACTGTCTCTTCTAAATGTCCTAATACTAATAGGAGTAAAACTCCTTATTATTTCTAAAACAACCTTATCTAAGACTTAAATAATATCTCTGAAATCTATTTCTCCATATCTTCGACCTTGATGATGCCTCTAATCTTGTTATGAAATCATGCTGATTCATGTCTTATCTGCCCTACAAAACAGGGAACATGTTTCCTGTAATTTAGCTTTTACCTTCATTGATGATCTTCAAACCCTTTTGCTGGAAATATTGAATTTTTGAGATAAGTGACATGTGTTATCATTTCCATGGAACCATGCTTTTCCACCTGTACAAAAAATTAAGCCTTTGAAAAGTATAAAGAGAGATGATATGGCTGCGCTACGAAAATAGCAGTTGTTTTCGTAGTGCAGAATCTATATCTTTGTAAACATCTCTTAACCATCCACTTTATTTTTCTTTGACACTTGAACTTTCATCTATGAGCCCTTTCCATCCACCAACAACAACAAAATTTGGAAACTAAGTGTTTTTACCTCTCAAAACCCTTATAAAAATATTCAAAAATGCACCTACAGCAGTTTCGTAGCGCGTTATGAAACTTTTGTGTATGTCTTTTTTACACAGTTTTTTCACAATTCTCAGACTTTAAAGATATTTTCACCTTTTAATGATTTTTGTGATGTCTATAGACCTTAACAATAAAAATAAGTCAACTTTGAAATGTCTTCAAAAAGTGATGTCCTTCCCAAAAACAAAACTGTATTAAGGATTTGTCACTTACTACTCTTGTTCTATCTCTGCTGTAGCTGACCTTCAGACGTTGTCAATTGAATTTCAAGATCTTCAATTTTCCTCTTCAGTCTCCTGTTAGTAGCCCTCAATTTAACATTTATCATTCTGATAAATCTTGCCTCTTTGATTGCAGGAACAGTCCATGTAAAGTACTGAGCTTCACTGCTGGCTGTTTCAGGTTTGGAAACTCTTTCAACCTCCCACAGAGCCCTTATTCTGTTGAAGTTTGTCTTCTCAACAACATGTATTCTTTCTTTCTTCTTAAGCTTAGCAATTTCCAGATTAGCTAGTCTCAACTTTCCTTTAATTTCTTCCCAACTACTCTTTTCTCTTTCAGTGTTGAAAACTCTATTTTTGTCACCTTCAGGAATTGTTAATGATAGGTCTATGGGCTCTTCATAAAAAATGGAAATTTTCCCTGCTTTATCTAACTCCATATCCAACTCTTGCAACTTTTTTGAATGCGTAGTTAAAGGCCTTCTGGGCTTGAACACAAACTTTGAAACTTTATCATCAAAATCCAGCTTTTTGGAAGATTTCATCTTCGTAGATCTCCCTTCATCCAATTTTATAAAGTCTGCCTGAGCTAAAGCAGACTCTTCAATATCAATAGCCTATAAAATATCATTAAAATCACCCTTTAAATGTATACTTTCTCCTGAAACCACTCTTTTACCCTTTTCTTTTGCTATTTGACTTCTAGTCAATATTTTCTAGACTAATTTACTAGTTGATTATTCCTGTACTGTTTCTTTAACTTTAGTTGTCTTCTTTTGTGCAGGTTGAGGAGTCTCTTCAATAATCACTGATGTTTTGATCTCTGGCTCCTTCACTTGCTTTCTGGGTTTAGAATTGACAAATATTTTTGATCTTGTATCTACAGGGTGATTGGTTTATGATGGTGATTTTTCTTTGGTGCGAGGGCTAATACCTGTTGCTTGTGTTTCCACTCCAAATCCACACAAAAACAAAAATGCAGACCATTCTCTGTTTATCCTCTGAATTTCATGTAAAACTATCAATTTAACTAGACCACGATGGAAAAGTGAAGTTTCACGGTATTGAGCTTTCATTTGCACTTTATCTTCCATCTTAGCTAAACTTCGAAACAAGAAGAAAGACAAATCCAAAGAAATCATTCCAGTAAAATGCAACAAGAGTTTGAAATGATAAGAATACACCTTAAGGTATCTTCCCTCATAGGTGAAATACCTTGGAATGTTGTAGAGCAGGTTGGCATATGTGTTCTTGATGTAGCTTCTTGGCACTTCTTTAGTTAAATCTGTCTCTTCAAACCCTAGCTTTAGAAATATTTTACAAGGTTCCATCTCAAACCTGAAATTTTTGAACCATATTTCTTCTCCCCTTGGAATCTTTGTCACTAATGATATGATCTGAGGGGAAATTAGAAAGCTTAAGACTCCAAATTTTGTATTTGAACCTGTGAAATGAAGAGCAAACTCTTTTGTCACTTTATTAGGACCTCCCTACAATTGTTTACAGAATTTCCAGCATCCTACCTTCTTGAAGGCCTCCTCAACTGATTTGTCCTTGGTTAGAGCTTCTACGTTTTCAGGCTCCATCGTTAAACAATGGCCTAACCTGTGGTTCTTTCTTTCCTCTGTCATCCTTTCCTTGAAATTCCTGTGTGCTTCTTGAAAGCCTGTAACCAAAATCCTTGCTTGATTTCAGAGTAAATCGCCTTGCTTGATTAGGGACACTGCCTCGCTTGAAAGTAATAATTAGCCTCACTTGATGAATGAGAGAAGATTTGGTTTTTGCTTACCATGAGCTTACCATTCGAAAAAGTGTATGCATCATGTGTTTCTTGCATGAGAAAATAAAACCAAAAACCAACCCTTTTCAAATTTGAAAATGACTAAGATAAATGACCTCTAACGAATTTCATGATGGCTATGAATGGTTGCATGTGTGAGAAAAGACTCGTGGCTGACACCTAATCATGAAGGATTAACAGAATTTTGATGGATTTGATAACTGACAAAACATGCTATGAATCCCCAATTTTGTAGCACGCTTAATGTAATTTCAGGGTTTTGCGCTACAAAAAGAGCAGCATTTTCATAGTGCAAAATAATCTTTTAACACTGTCTGTGCTACGAAAACGTGGTTTCGTGGCTTAATCAATTTTTTTTCAAAATGGTTAAGAACTAGGATTTCTAAACATGGTATGAGACTCTCAAGGTATGAAATAAGATTGTTGGACTTTATTATGTGAATGAAAATGAGACTCTAACCCTATCACTTAACCCATAAAAACTTAAAATGACTTAACAACTATCTAAAAACCATGACTAGGAACAAAGCAAACTGTCCAAGTTTGAAAAAAAAAAATTATAGTGATAATAGAAATATTCACCCTCCAATTTGTTGCTTCGTGCCCATAATTTTTACAAGTAAAATAACAACAGGGAAATATATATTCATACCTAGTATAAAATTAATTACGAAATATTAGCTGAGTTTCTCTCTGAGGAATTTGATTTTCCTCTCCTTCATTGTAATTTTTTTGCTGAAACAATTTGCTTCTTCTATTTTGCAATAGCTAATTTGTCTTTCACTACAAATTGGGCTGCATTATTCCTTTATCTCTTTTTTGTTGTGTTGGATCTAGATTTTTTAATTCTTGCACAAATGTAATTACTTTATTTCCCTTCATATTGGTTTTGAGCTTAACTCAGCCAAAAATCCAAGGCAATTTTTTTCGTTGGAGACTCTTTTTCCTTTAAGCAGATCATTTAAGCTTCCAGTCCCTTTTCCAAAACTTTCATTAAAATCTTAGCTGATTTTTTTCTTTTCAAGATATTTCCTTAAAAAAACAATTTCTCCATCAAGCCTTTCACAATCTTGATTCTTATCAATGAGCTTTTAATTTAGAATTTCTTGAATCTTCTTGCCTTCTTCAATTTGCAGGCGCAAAAGTTCTATTTCTTCAACTTTCTCTTTGGTCAATAATTTCTTTTTTGTTTTAGTTTTCCTTTGGATGTCTTCAATAAAACTTACCAACTCACCTTATAGGTAAAATTAGGCCTCTTCTCCATCAAAGTCAATGACTTCTATCTCCAAATTATTTATGTTCATGAGCATAAATTATTTTGAGCTTTCATAATCTTTGTACTCATTTCATTATTAGTTTCCTTCACTATCATAATATCTAGAATCTTCGATGTAGAAGGTTTTCCTTTTAGCCTTGTTTCTATCCTTTTATACTTTTCTAAACTTCTCTCTAGGGTCATATTCATTCTTCTTCTTTTCAAGATACTTAGAAGCATATTGACCTACTTTATCATAGATAAATCACTTAAAAGGTAGATTACCTTAGTAATTTTATGAGTCTCTATTGAGATTCTTCACGAACTTAGCTTCCATTTTATCTAATTCACATCATGAATCATAATTTTATTCCTTGGGAATATTATATAATTTGAAGGTTGACTCCTCTTCTATAGGTTTTCCATTAGGAATTATCATATCATAGGAAGTAAGAGTAAAAACTAGTTTTTCATCTCCTCAATGGTGGAAACTTTAAGATTAAATCTATCATGGAGAGATCTCAATGCCTTCTGAATTACTACCATCTCTTTTAACTCCTCATCAAGACCTCTTATATTGTTCACAACTTCATCAACTGTAAGAAAATATTTATAAATATATTCATCATCATACATATTCAAAGAATCAAATCACATTCTAAAACCTTAAATTTTGACTTTCTTTATATTTCTATCATCGTCATAACAATTGCTCATCTTGTCCCAAATGGATTTTACGGTAGTGAAATCAATGACCTTGAATAGTTCTCATTCAAGTAGGCTAGTGAATATAGAATTCATAGATTTATCATTGCATGTAAATTCCATTTTTTGATCTTTAGTAATCAAGCTTGAGTATTTTGATATTCTTCTTCCACTACACCCCATACATCAACACCAAGGGATTGAATATAGGTTTTCATTCTTACCTTCCAAAAACATAGCTTGTTCCATTAAAAATAGGTTTCCTATTGGTGTACTCCATATCAGTTTTCCATGTTACTTGATCTTTCTTCCAGCTATTAAATTGATCCTGAAGTAATATGGTTTCTTTGATACCAATTACTAGAAACTAGGACAATACTGAGAGGGGAGATGAATTAGTATTGCGAGAAATTTTAATAATTTTATTTCACTAGTAAAGAGTACTAGGACACTGTTGGGTACCAAATCTGTATACTTTTCTCTCCCATTTTCTCCCACCTTTCTATCTCTTTGCATCATTAATTTTTCTAAAACACATGAGGTAAACCCCTTCCCACTATCTTAGATGGAATATTTGATTAATGAAGTAATATTCATGGAGGTTTTACCTTTGCAAGTATTAACTTCGTTATTTTCACAGATTTGGAAAAAGTAAAGGGATTATGGTTGCAAGCCACAAAGCAACTCCTAATTCTCAACGCTATCTCAACCTGCTACAACAGCACAACCGATCCCATCTTATTCCATCTCTATTTTAGGCTTTTCGTGGCTTCCTTTTTGGCAACTAGTTTTTTGTTGTAACAAATGTATAAATGTGGATATTTAGTTGTTAGAGGAAAAATATGATTTTCTGAACATTTGTATAAATATGGCCTCAGGACTCTGAATCTAGGTTAAGCAGAAAAGGGACAGATAATGTCACAGAAGCATTTTTCAATTAATTGAATGCACCGCGTTTTTCTATTCTATTCATGAGCTGTGAGTTTGTTGAACCTTGATCAGAGAGTTGGGCCCACTCTTCTGATCAGGCACTGCTTTCATTTCCATTTTGTTGATTTCATATTTTTATTTTCTATGGTAACTTTTGTTACGATATAATTCTGAAATTGTTGTGAATGTCCTTTTAATTCTTCAATCTATCTTTAATTGCGGCTACAATAGTTTTCTTGTTTTTGTTGATTAAGCCTATGATTCAATAGGAGGTTATGTTATTGCTCTTGCATATATTGTGTGTGTTAGTCTTGAATAACTAACGCACCAAGGTTTATAATTTATGTCGAAAAATGGTTTTACTATCTATTCATATATGGACACCAACATTTTGGCATTGTTGCCGGAAAGGCTAACAAGGTGCAAGAACATGATCTATAATTGATCTAAGGGTTGGTCTCTTGTCTTGGGGACGAAATTTATTGCCCCGCTCCAAGTCCTGAGTGTATTTTTATGTTTTTTTTTTTTTCCATCACTTCTTAAAACTGATATCTCATCTTAGGGAAAGAATCCAATACCCTGCTCTAAGACCTGAGCATAGTGTGTTGTTTTCCTTTTCTTTTCTTTTTCATTAGAATCGATCTCTTGTCTTGGGGAGGGGATTTGTTACCCTGCCCTAAGTGTTGGGAATAATATTCATCTTTTCTTCTTTTTGATTACTTTTCTGAAAGGGCCAACTTCTCGTCCTGGGGATGGTATTTGATCACCCTACTTCAGGTCCTGAACTTTGATTTTCTTTTAAGGTTATTTTATTTTCTATTTGAACCTACTCTCTCATTCTAGGGAGGAAGTTATCTTTCTTGCTCTGGGTATTGAGCACTTTTACTATTTTAATGAATTTTTCCCACCACTTGTATAAAAAAATATGTGAATAAGAGGGGTATAGGAAGACCCCCAAAGAAAGGAAGGGATCTGGGAAGAAAGACATATATCTAGGAGATCATCGCAAGGGCTAAATCTAAAGCATATTCTCATGTTGTTGTTAGGGTAAGGGTGCAAATGAATTCCAAAGGGCAACCGATTGAGCAGCTAGAGCCATCCACGGTATGACAGGAAACCCTTTCGACAATGGAAGGAGTAATAAACAAAGTATCAGTGGAGGAGATATCCCTGTTGTTATAAGAAGGGTAAGAAATGGCAAGCAGAGGGTCAGAAGAACTGAGTAATTCCAATTGGGAAGAAGAACCTCCGAACGGGTTTTCGCCACCATCATACCACGGTAGTTTTGTGAAGCCTCGTGTAGTTTAATTAAGAAATTACGATTTGGAAAGAGAATTCCTGAAGGATTTTGTGTCTCCACAAGACCAGTGGAGTGATGTGAAGCCTCTTACAGTCGAATCACCCCAAGTACCAGTCTCAGAACCAGTTGAAATCATGGGTGAGTATTGGAGGATATTTATGGAACCTACAAGTTCTTCTATTGATTTTCCAATTGGAAACATTATAGGAGATGCACCAATGAAGCCGAATCCTTCAACGACTCTGCTTGATTTTCATGGGCTTTCTTCTGAAGACCCCAATACATTCCTCTTCGAATTTGAAATTTTTTGTCGAGGGTATGATTATATTGTTGATGCTTAGAAGATAAAAATATCTCATGTTACGTTAAAGGGGATAGCCATGCAATGGTTCATGGGTTTAGGACGAAAGACTATTTCCTCATGGGATGCGATGAAAGAAGTCTTTTTGGAGAAATGCCAAGATTAATGTAAATCCTGTGACATCAAGGAGGAGATTTTCAAGTTTGTAAAAAAAGAGGAAGAGAATATGGAAGATTGTGTGGAACGATTCAAATATATACTGCAGAGATAGGGCCATAGTGACCTGGATAAAGATATTCTGAATATTATCCTTCTTCAGGCACTTAGGGAATATTCCCTGCAACTTTTGAACATAATAGGAAAGGGGGATGTTTCGAAAGAATAATTCAACACCATCTGTGAGTGGTGCATTTAGTGTTCATGAGGGGCTGCAAGGAGTGGACAAGGAATTCGGTCATCAAAAACTTCTGGAGGAGGGGTTACATAGGCAGTAATAGGAAACCTACTGGATAACCTAAGGACTAATATCCTAAGCACATTATCTGCCCAGATGGACACTCTACAAGAAAAAAAGAAAAAAATAGAGTTGGAGAAGACTGTGGCTATATTCTGCCCATAGTATAGAAAGAAGCATCCATTGAAAGAATACCCATTAAACAGAGTGGAAGCCTGTGTAATTTGTTAACAAACTCATGTGATCAGTTCGTGCCCTTCCTTGCTAGGAATGAAGGAGGTTTTTCATGGGGCGAGTGAACAAAGTGCAGTATATCAACTATACTTCATGGGGCAGAAAAATCCATGGCAACCTTGAGCACCAGCTATGAATCCAGGTATACCGCAAGACCCATCTTAGTATTTTAATAATTTTAATATGGCCCCCCAGTCTCTACCTTTTTCACGTATGTGGTCTCAATATCAATATCCCCCCTGGCAACAATGGGTTCCCCAGACCAGTCTGAATCCTTCATGGAATCAAAACTGGCGTGGACCCTCTTCTACTAGGAAATTTCCCCAATCTATGCCTCAACAACAACTTCAATTTCCTTCCAATGTACCTCCAGGCAACCCATCCCTTCGACCCCAGCTTCCTATCTAGCCCAATTCTAATCTTAACAATAAAGGGGTCCAACAGACCGGCACTCTTAACCTTCCATCATATATCATTTCTATTGCAGGACTTAATGAGATAAACTTACGATCTAGGTGGGTAGTAAATGCTCCCACTTCACCTGTTATCATAAAACATATTGATAGTGAATTTGTAGAACCAGAACATAGAACAGCTAGAGATAAAGATCAAAATATGATAAATCAAACACCTCCCCAAACTGTTCTTAATCCAGGTCATCCAATTACTCCACCATATCCTGAAATATTGAACTTGAATAAACAAAACCCTCAAGCAGAGTTTGATTCCTAGGGGGATTGCAAAATATTTTTGTTTAAATACACCTGCTCCAGGCTATGAGGGATGTACTTTTATATGCCAAAAATTTGAAATATTACTTCTCTAAGAAACTCGGGAATAAGGCAAGGGATCATTTAACCATTCATGTGATGGGTAGACTGTCCGATATCATGCTAGGAAAGATTATGCTAGTAAAATATGGAGATCTGAGAAGCCTAATTATAAAAATACAAATCAATGGGGTTGAAATAAACGTACTAGTAGATTTGGGTGTTTCCATAAATATTATTACCTCTGAAACAATGAATGCATTAGGTCTCGAGAAAATTAAACCAACCCCTGATATCTTGGAATTAGCAGATAGGTCTACAATTAAACCGGTAGGGAAATTGGAAGATGTGACTATCTCGGTGGATTCATGGCATTATCTTGTGGACTCCTTGTATTACAAACACGATCCTCAGTTGGTGGCCATCCATTAATCTTGGGAAGACCTTGGCTCGCAATTGCAAAAACCTCCATAGGGTGTTGATCTGGGCATATGATTATATCAAATGGGATGGTTACACAGAACCTTACTCTCTACCCCCCTACAGAACCCATCCCATCTGAAAAACTATTAGCTAGACAGAATCCTCTACCAGTAGAAGAGCCTAAACTTGAAAATTAATAATTCATACCAATCCTCAACATTGGACAGGCCCTGCAATTCAAAATAGAAACCGAGGACGACACCATTGACACTTTTATTAATGATCCCAGTCCTGTTTCCAATTCAGCTCGTCAAATTTTAGAGTCTACTATGAGTTGTGACACACAGGAAAACATTAAACCAGAAGATGAAATTGAATAAATTATTGTAACTAAATCCCATGATAGTATTCAGTTGAAATTGAACCAGGGAAGACACTTAATATCAACCCAAATCTGTCAGAATCCCAGACAAAGAAGCTTTTAAAAGTCCTTTAAGACCATCAGGAAGCTTTTTCCTAGGTTTATACCGACATGAAGGGAATCCCTACTAAATTATGTACTCATCATATATATATTAGGAAGATTTCAGCCCTATGAGACAGCCCCAATAGAGAATGAATCCTACTCTAAAGAGCATTGTTAAGGAATAATTACATAAATTATTGGATGTAGGTTTCATTTACCCCATCTCGGATAGCCAATGGGTGTCTCTGTTGGTTATTGTTCCAAAAAAGAATGGTAAATGGTGGATCTGTGTAGATTATAGGGAGCTAAATAAGGAAACTCAAAGAGATCATTTCCCTTTTCCATTCATTGACCAAGTCTTGGACACCTTGGCTGGGAAAAAGTTATTTTCCTTCCTAGATGGGTTTAGCGGGTATAACCAGATCCAAATAGCCCTAGAATACCAGGACAAAACAACTTTCACATGTCCATGGGGCACCTTTTCATACATGTTCCTCCCATTTGGCCTGTGTAATGCACCTGTAACCTTCCAGAGAGAATTTCTGGGAATTTTTTCTGATTTGGTCGATGACAACATTGAAATCTATATGGATGATTTTACTCCAAATGGAAACTCATTTGAAGAAGGGTTGGAAAATCTGGAAAATTTACTCAAAATATGTAAGCAGACCCATGTATCTCTGAGTACAGTCAAATGCCAAATGATGAGGTAAGAAGGAATAGTATTGTGACATTTTCTCTCAGCTACTGGAATTCGAGTTGATTCAACCAAAGTAGAGGTAATATTTCACTTCCCGGTACCTAAGACACCCACACAGGTACATAGCTATATTGGTTTTTTTGGTTATTATAGATGCTTTATAGAAAATTTTGCTAAAATAGCACATCCACATTTTCAATTGTTAACAAAAGATGCAAAATTCTTATGGACTGAAGACTATGAAGAATCTTTCATGAAAATCAAGGGACTGGTTTTCAAGGCTCCAATCCTTCGAGAAATTGATTGGGAATTACCATTTCACATACATGTTGATGCTTCTCAAACAGCAGTAGGAGCAGTCTTAGGACAAGAGGCGGACAAAACACCGTATGCAGTTTACTATGTCAGCAATAATTTAATTCCTACTTAATTAAATTACACGGTGACAGAAAAAGAATTATTGGCTATCATTTATGCTATCAACAAGTTCCGACACTAAATCACTGGGTATCCTACTTTTGTACATACTGACCATGCAACAATAAGTTATTTGATGAATAAACCTATTACTCCTGGATGTATTACAAGATGGTTGCTATTGCTTCAGGAATTTGATATCACAATAGTAGAGAAACTAGGAAAAGATAATATAGTTGCTTATTTTCTATCTAGAATGGATAACAATGATGAATGCACACCTATAGAAGATAGTTTTCCTGATGATCATCTTTTTTCAATTTCTTCTAACCCTCCATGGTATGAAGATATTGTTAACTATCTTTCTATAGGAAAGGTGCCTCATCATTTTTCATAGGGAAAAATGAAAAATCATTCATCACATTGCCTAATATTCTTGAATGGCAGGGTACCTCTTTCATACAAGATTCGATAAGTAGATTCGACACTGTGTATCTAAGGATGATATTTATGAAGTATTGAAGGTTGCCCATGATGGCCCTTATGGGGGGAATCTTGCAGATAAAAGAACAAGCCATAAGGTGCTACAAATGAGATATTAATGGCCTTCTATCTTTCACGATGCTCAAAATTATGTCTGGAGGTGTGATAGTTGCCAACGCATGGGACAGCCTCGTTGAGCTGATGAAATGCCCTTGCAGCCACAGGTAGTCCTCGAACCTTTTGATAATGGATTCTCAATTTCGTTGGGCCCTTAAACCCACCTTCCCAACAAAAGGTTCAGATTTTGGTCTACACTGATTACGTGACTAAGTGGGTAGAATCCAAATCTGTTGCGAAAGAAATAGAGCAGGTGGTTTCAGATTTTATATTCGAAGAAATTTTTGCTCGTTACGGTACTCTGAGGGAGATTTTTTTAGATGGAGGAGCACAATTTAAATCACACATGATAGAAAAGTTGATGCAAAAATATGGGGTCAAGCACAGGGTGACATCTCCATACCACCCCCAGGAAAATGGAAAAGTGGAAAGCACAAAAAAGACATGGGAAAATATCTTGACAAAAACTGTGGCATACCATCATTGGGATTGGGCTCAGAATCTGCCTAAAGCTTTTTGGGCATACATAACAACATGGCAGAATAAAACTAGGTTTTCACCATTTGAGTTGGTTTATGGGAAATCCCTATTATTTCCAATAGAATTTGAAACCAGTACGCTCAAAAAAGCTCTTGAAGTTAGTTTGGACCTTTCATATGCCCAGAAACACTGACTGGCATAGCTTAATGAACTGGATGAAATCCATTGAATGGTTTTCTAGAGGACTACTGCTATTCAGCAGCAGAGGATGAAATGGCATGATAAGTTTATCAAAAACTAGGTGTTTGATAGGGGAGACTCGACATTACTTTATGACTCCCATTTTAAGGATTTTAAGGGAAATCTTTGTACTCGCTGGATGGGGCCTTATGAGGTGGACATTGTATTTGATAATGGAATAGTCAGGCTAGTAACAGTTGATGATACACGTGCTTCATTCGTATCAAATGGACATCACTTGAGATTATATCACCGCCCAACCTCTAAGGATGCTTTCATCAAATATCTCTCTGAGAAATCTGGTTTGAAGGTTATCAGCACAAAGAACTCTTCCTCTGCATCCTCATTCTAAAAGGAAAAAAATAATACATAAAAATAAATAAAAATAAAGAATTATTATTAATATATATATAATAATTACTGCTACTATTTATTTGTTGTTTTTTTCGGGAGTTACTACTAGGGAGTAATTTTTTAGAGATTTTCTTTTCTTTTAAGTATCGATGTTGTTACTCCTTGGATGTGGCTACTCATGATGTTGTTACTCAACTGCTGCTACTCATGTTGCTGTTACTCCTTGGTTGCTGCTACTTGATGTTGTTACTCCTTGGATGCGGCTACTCATGATGTTGTTACTTGGTTGCTTCTATTCATGATGCTATCACTACAGATGATGTTACTTCAAATGTTGCTACTTGCACTATTATTACTCCATCTGCATAATTACTGCGTCGTCATTCTACCGACTGTCACTTCCTCCAGGTAGGCCTCCAGGTATGTCTCCATGTGACTCTTATGGATTTAATTAAATATTCCATGTGAAAGACATTAATGCCACAGATGACGACTTTTAAGTTGGGGGGGGAGGGTGTCATCACAACTAAACGACGACATAATGATGACTCCAAAAATCCATTATTACAACTTCATGTGATGGTACACCCTACAGTCCTTCCATATAATCATTAAAGATGCATTGGTATCTGTTAGCCACCTCTAAAATTTGTTAGATCAAATGGTGGCTAAATCATTTTTGGAGCTTTCAAGAAACAAGTTTTATTGCTAAAAGTGTTATCTCTTGAAGAATTGTGAAGACATCTTTCCCTTTGTTTAATCTTCATTGTTGTTTCCCTTTCGAACTCAAAAATTCTTCTATTTTTATAGAGAAAAGACTGCTGCAAAATCTAATTTTTCCCCTCGTCCACTCAAAACTAACCATCATTTTATTCCCTTCTTTCCTCCTAAAAATTCCTCCATTTTTTCATTTATTCCCCTTTCCCTTTCATGAAAATCCATTTTATAAGGTTTAAAATCCACTTTTAAGTCTTATCGAAACCCCCAAATCCATCAAAAACCTTGAAAATTTTCATAAAAAATAAGTTTTTGACTACGGGCTTAAGCCCCTTTGGGGTAAGTCCAAAACCACTTCCCAACCACATGCCCTTGTGCTGGAACCAAGCGCTAAACCCTTTCAGTGCTTATCACATCGGGAATAATTCGAAAGCGCAAGTCTGTTTGTTTTATTGAAACCTCCGATGCGATTAGCCCCTTTATACATAACCCCCAACCCCATTTTCGCTTCATATAACCTTAAAGCCCACAATCGGGCCCTAAAATTTGTGAATAAACCCATCTCCAATGCAAATTTCCTTTATAATACATAAAACCCCCTTTTTCCTATGTTTTACATTAAACCCGCCAGTGCAAACTTATTAAATGTTAAAGACCGTTGATCTTTTCCTGATCGACGATCCGCGTTATCTCGCATTGGAGAATTCCAAATGGGTAGATTGAAAGACTAGCACAGTGCTTCCAATGTCGATTGGCCCTTATATATATAAAGCCCTGGTCCCTTTGCGTTTTCCACATATCCACAGGCCCTGCAGATGGGCACTTAACCTCATATATATATATATATATATATATATATATATATATATATATATATATATATATATATATATATATATATCCCGCCCCAAGCCATTAAACCTTTGTATTTAATTAAAATCTTCCTTTTCCATATTATAAAGGGGCCTGCCATTCATTGGTAGGAACCTTTCTTCATCGTTGATCTTGGACCAATCAATGGGCAACGCTACATCGCATCGGAGATTTCTCATTGGGCGCACGTATTATTTTATTCATTTCCTCCGATTGGTGGTCTTTCGATTCATCCTCCACCTTCGATCTAATCTGTAGATCGATGAGCCACAGTCAATCACTTCGGAAATCCCATGTCCATTGCCCCACCGATTGTAAAGCCCCGATTATATCTGGGCCATCCATGTGTCAACATCGGATGATCCAGATTAATCCTCTCAACTTTGGTTAAATTTCATAACCCTGCTTTATAAATGTTTTTTCGGCCAATCACAGTTGTTGATCTGTGCACATCAAAAACCCATATTTAACCTTTCTCCACCTTGTTTAATTTTCCATTTAGCCTAGATTCAATCTCCACCGTTGATCCTTACATCTGATGGCCCAGATAAATCCCAACGAGCCCGACCCCTTTGGGTCCTGCCTCCTTCCAGTCTTGATCTTAGTCGTCCAATTTTTGATCCTATGGCTCAGAACAAAACCACCATGCTTGCTATGACCCACACATCATATCAATATCGCACTCAATCCCCACCGTCAGATCTAAGACCCAAGATCCAACGGTCGACGCGCATTTTTGCGTAACTTCAAGCGCGAAGGTTAATTCTCAGAGGGCTACGCGATATAGGCGGTATTCAAATTCCACCTGTCAGGTGGGAACGCATATCACGTTCGAAAAGTAAATACTGCCTCCTTGCCTTATCACCGTGCGATACCATTGTCTTCTTGGACCAAAACCACTTTTCCCCATTTGTAGTATGATCTATCGCGTTCCTCCTTGACTCAGATCATTTTCGCCTTCCTTCATCGCCCTCCGCCTTTTCCAAAGGACTTTCAACGAGCAATCTTTGCCATTGATCTTGTGGCCTGATCTCATCCGACGGCCCATGATCTTCTAAGAAACCCCAATTTTCCTCAATGCATTATTCTCTGCCAAAGGATTTAAAACCTATTCCTCTGTATTTCTTCGCATTTTTTCCTTTGTAATTATAATTTGATCCCTTTGCATTATTTTATTACGTTCCCTCCCAACCACTGATCTGCACAAGATCAACAGCTCTGACTTAAACTTCCACCACTTGTTCCAACCCCTTCCCCTTTAATCTTCACAATCTCCACCATTGGATGCTGCATCCAACAACCATGCTCTTAACCTAAGCCTCCTAAGCAGTTTTTCCCCAATACGCAGGATTTTCTAATTTTTATTGTATTTTGCAGGATTTAAAAGATTTTCAAATGTTTGAAAAGAAAATTAAAGCCGAGGATGACGATCCTCCAAGTTTTTGTTTATTAAAGATTATACGTCTTGCATGGTTCGATCCTCATGTTTTTTCAGTGCCTCATGAGCACTGATGCCAGTCTAAAGGCCCTATAAACACCTGCACATCAACAAGACACACTATGATTAAGTAAAATTCAAAAGAGTATCAGTGTTGAAGACCTAACCACAGTAGAATTAAAGATTGAAGATGTTTTACATAGTGGGGTGGATTATGGCTAAGATCGACATTCAAAAGCCTAATCCATTAAATTAAACACAGCTAAAGACAAATAAAAAACATTTAATGAGACAGAGGATTCCTCCACTGCCACATCAAAGGCTAATTGATTCCTCTCAGCTACCAGATTGCCACTTGTAGCCTCAAAGCATTCAACGGGGGCTGAGTAATTATCAGAAAATCAGATATTTTCCTCAATGCAGTCCAACAATTAACTCAGCCAAAGGATTTATTGCAAAAAGTATCAGCAGAGTTATTACAAGATAACATAGAGCCTTAAGAGTCAACAAAAGCTTCCACCAAGCTTAATTTTTAATGAAAAACAATTAATATAGAGGACATATCTATAAACTTCTCCCTCGAGCCCCTCAAAGGCTGAGAAGAATTCATCTGTATTAATTGAACCTGGGAGATTTTTTATCCCATCCCACCTCCTCATATCTTCTATAAATACTTCTGTAGAAGATGAGAAATGTTGGTTGCAGAAATTTGAAATATACTTGTGCTCGAAATTTCTACCTGTAAATAGAGTTCAAAGGCCCTTGAAGCTCTGTTTTTGATCAAATAGTTAGGTTGAGAAGTGAAGATGATTGTTGAACTGAAACATTGGACCTGAAGATTGTAACTGGTTTGACATCAATAACAAGTTGTTTCTTGGGATCCTGGTCTATATCATTGGTGAAGTGCTCCTTTCTGTGTAATTGTTTTCCTTTTTTTGTATGCCATTTTGTCCATTAATTCTCTGATAAAGAACACCAAGCATAGAGTTAGGACTTACTGTTTACAGTACCCTTCTCTGACTGATAAGATTTATCTCAGTGTTTTCCTCTAATTTGTTTATTTAAGAATGATTCAATACAGTTTAAGTAGTTAGGAATGTTTGTGTTCCCTCGTCCTACTGTTTTCTTTAAACATCTTTCTTGAAAGTTATTTTCATTATTTGCTTAGTAAGGATAGACTAGAAAAGTGATGGTGTGCCCTATTTTCTAGCTTCTTTCTCCAAAGGTAAATTCTAAAAGTTTCCCTTAGTGTTGGCTGAAAGCAGACTAGTTTTAAAAGTATCTTATCTGATCTTAAGTTGCACTTTGTTTCTCTTATGTGTTTTCATACTTTCTGAAGGTAATTATGTGGATTACTGGATTTTTGTCTATTGATTTTATTTAATACAAAATTGCCCAAGAAATTTATGGTGATCCCTATTCTTGGTTGGTTTTAAACAATTACTTAAGAGGCTTTTCTTGTTTGGACTGACTATAAATCCTTCTTGAAATTATTATCAGTTTCCACCCCTCCAACACTTTTATTTTTTCCATTCCATCATTTTATCTCAATGATCTTGTGATATAGATGACTTGTCCCTTGGATCACTCTTGATGTTGTTGCTCAATTAAAGCCCTATTATGACTCCATAGCCCAATGGACTAAAAACCAACGTTGTATCTATCTTTTTAGCCAAAGCTTGTTCTAATTGCTTGAAACTTCACACCTTTGAAACTCTTTCCATTTAAGACTTTCCACTCAAATAATAATCATGCTCCACCATCCAAAACAAACAAAAAACCTCGTTCTTCATAACTAGCCTAATATCATTACCCAAAACTTTAAAGATAAATCAATATTTGCATTTATTGGAGAGATCCCTCTCCAGATTCAGGAGGGCTAGATCCTAGAATCCCAACATGGTTGAAATAGTGTTCTCTCTATAGTTTCACTTTTCCAATCTTGCAAATTACAGGGAGCTAATAGTATCCATAATATGCATACAATACAAATCGATTAGTCCTTTCCACCTCATTGGAAATAATGACTATTCCATTCATCGAACTTACCATAATTTTTCATGATTTTTCTCATTTCCCGAGAATTACCATCCATATTTACCGTTATTACTCCTCATTTTTCACCATGTTGTTTTTTCAAATTTTGGTACCCACCACTTTTTCCAACGGTCTATTGTTCCAGAGTGTTGTTACAATGTCCACAAGATGGGCAGACTGGCTGTGCGGCATGAAACTAAAAATATAGTCTTAGTTTGCAGCAATCCATACGTGTGGCAAGATTTTGTTAATGTAGGATGGGATATTTACTTTGATAAATTTCAAGGGTTTGACAGGGGAATCAAAATGGAGTTTGCACTTAATTTGGACTTGAATCACTCGTGAGTCAGAGGATTAGAAATTCTCGTCACAAAAGAACTAACTGCAGAAGATAGCATGCTAAGATAGCAAGGGCAGCAGTGGTTCACTCGAAAAATTCCTCTTCTAGAGTTTCCAGAACTATTTTTGCAGGTAGGAGAAAGTGTCATTCAATTGGTTAGAGGATATGAGCATAAATTTGTACCGTATCCATGGAACAAAGCAGTTGGTTTTGTAATTAAATACATAAATTGTGATGGACGGGCCACAACTCTGTTCAAATATCATTTTAAAATCTTAGCTCACCTTCGATTTCCATAGGCTCAGATGCATTCCTTAAACATTCCCTTATTTCTATTAAAACAAGTACAACATATGGCACACTCCACTCAGCATTCATGCCGGATGCCGACAGTTCTCTCCAATAATGGATTGGTTTGTTTACTAGTCATGCATGAAATAGTTCGATTTTGAGTTTCTTGGGTAGAACTCTGTGAGTCGTCGAAAAAATAGATAACAACTAACATTGCTACTAGAGAGGAGGAACCAGTATCTCTAGCTGGTTTAGCAGAGGAAGCATAGTCAGAGGAAATGGAAATAGACCAGGGAGAACTGGAAGAAATGGAGATGGAAGTTGATCAGGAAGAACCAGAAGAACTAGAAATGGAGGAAACAATTAGTAATATAGTCAAGTTTGTCACACAAGAACCATCCTCTCCTGAATAACCTACAGATGAAGGAGTTATGGGTATAGTGCAAGAATTTGAGACTATCTTACAGTCATCAAATTTCATAAATAAAGAACGGGAAGGTGAAATATCAGATAGAGGGATGACAAGTGATGTTTTTTCGCGAGAAATAAAATCACTTGCCCAAGAAGATATGAATATTGAAACAAGCGAGGGTGTCACATAAGAACCACCCCCAATTCAATCAGAACAGTGAGACATAGAAGAATTAATCTGCGAAGTTGGCACTGTTCCACAAGAATTACTGTCGACTGCAGGAGAGGAAGTAATGCATGGAGAACATGGATATAGAGGAGAAATGACCCGCAAAGTCAATACTGTTCAACAAGAAACAAAAACGACCATGACTGAGGAACTAATGCATGAAGGATAGGGGGACAGAAAGGAATTTATCCTCAAAATCAACACTATTCCACAAGAACTAGTGGCGACTCTCGCTAAGGAAGAAATACATGAAGGCACTGTCCAAGTAAGAAATGAGGACGATGAAGGTATTCCCCATTCCCATTTTCAATCTATGATGTTGAGAGGGGTGAGGTGTTTTTTCTCATCCCAGCGATTAATGGAGGAAATAGCTATTCCACTAGTGCTGAGGTTCATCGACCCAGGGAAGAACATGGCCAATATTGGCCCAGTAATTGTTGAATCTCAGCAGGAGCACCCAAAGGCTCACAAGGGGGATGAAATTTCTCTGGAAACACCGTAACATGGGATGGCTGACGACATCGCTGTGGTAATTAAGAAGGAGAATTCCCTGGGAGATAGGGAGCTAAGCTAGAAAGACGTAACAGAAAAACTAGTCGATGACATCAACAACATTACACCGCACCTTGAGCCTGTTACAGGCCTGGGAAATGAATCTATTGTCAAACATGAGTGGATTGAACAGTGTGAAAAAATAAGATTACCTCTCAAGAAAAGGTATTAGTTTCAGTTCAGTGAAACCATGCGTTTAAAGAAGGAAGTCCGAGAGCTGAAAAGGCAAGTATCCGAGTTAAAGAAGAAGGTAAAAGCATATGTGTGGAAGGAAGTAAAACCTAAAATTGAGGTCTCCATTGTTGCTACAAAGACTGGTCCAATTGAACAGTTGTTTGAAAGCCGAGAATTTTTCTTGGCCACTGAAATTAAGAAATGGTAGTCTACTGCGAATGGGAATAAGAATGAGACAATGTGGGTTTGAAAGCAGGCTATTGGGATTGTCACAGGGTACATAGACCAACTGAATAGAGTGCGGAATAGGAAAAGAAAATAGAAAGGCATGATAGAAGAGTTAGAAGAATAAGTGAAAATGTTGAAATCAGATAAGGAGAAGATGTTTTCTCTGGTGCAGTAGGTAGTGGCTTGTAGACCTGCTACACATATTTATGCCTTATTCCATCATGAAAAATTTCTTTTCTTTTGTATTGAGAGTATATATAAAGAAATTTGTCACGATAATGAGGACCCCATCTAGTTTCTCCGTATTTTTAAAATTCATGATATCATAGGACAACACTTAATGTGCGAAATCTACATGCATGGTTACTTATTGAGGCATGATCAAGCCTTCAACCCCATTATATTCATGGGGAATATTAATTTATGATCCTTTGCCTCCTACACTATCAATCATATTAAATAGGGAAAGGCCTATGATACATTTGAATAAAACCAAGTTACAAGGTCGCTAATGATGAGGAGGGAGCATGGCTAGGTAGCAAATATTTATAACAAGAATTTTACCTTTTTACAGATTGAGGGGCATAGAGGACATATGTTGACAACCCAGAAATGGTGTGCTAACCTCTGTGTCAGAAAGATAATAAATTTCCGAAAGGAAGCACTAGACAGTTTTCAAAGTAGGTGGATGTTGTCATTCAGTCATCAGAGGTCGAGAACCTTTTGGAGCACCTAACTTTGCACGAGCACTAGAAAGAGTCCCACACTTTTTAGCATCCATTCAGATTTGTGGGGTTAGGTGGATGGGGGTGAGGTTTCAGTTTCCCCTCATTTGGTTGCCAGTAGAGCAATATGCTCCTGCATGCAATGTCGACCCAGATTGGTGGAAGGATGTTGTTCTGACGGAAGGTTATAAACCCCCTGGGATAGAGATGGCCAAAGAATATGACCTCACACAGCTTAATGCTAGCCACAGTCAATCCAACCAAGATCCGAGAAGACGGCGAGCTGCATAAGGACATGCAGATAGACTAGTTGGGGGGAGATGTTTGGTACCAAATCTGTATACTTTTCTCTCCCATTTTTGCCCACCTTTCTATCTCTTTGCATCATTAATTGTTCTAGAACACATGAGGTAAACTCTTTCCCACTATATTACATGGAATATTTGATTAATGAAGTAATAGTCATGGAGGTTTTACCTTTGCAAGTATTAACTCCGTTATTTTCACAGATTTGGAAAAAGTAAAGGGATTACAGTTGCAAGCCATAAAGAAACTCCTAATTCTCAGCGCTATATCAACTTGCTGCAACTGCACAACAGAGCCCATCTTATTCCAGCTCTATTTCAGGCTTTTTGTGGATTCCTTTTTGGCAACTAGTTTGTTGTTCTAACAAATGTATAAATGTAGATATTTTGTTGTTAGAGGAAAAAGACAATTTGATAAACATTTTATAAAGAGGGCCTTAGGGATGTGAATCGAGGTTAAGCAGAAAAGGGACATACACTGTAATAGAAGCATTTTTGAATTAATTGAATGCACAATGTTTTGTTGTTCTATTCGTGAGCTGTGAGTTTTCTACAGCCCTGATAAAAGGGTTGCTCTCACTCTTTTGATCAGGTGTTGCATTCTTTTTCTTTTTGTTGATTTCATATTTTCATTTGTTATGGTAGCTACTATTCCAGTATAATTATGAAATTGTTGTGAATGTCTTTTTAATTCTTCAATCCATATTTAATTGCTGCTACAATAGTTTTCTTGTTTTTTTTTATTAAGACTGTGATTCAATAGCAGGTTATGTTATTTCTCTTGCATATACTATGCGCGTTAGTCTTGAATAACTAACGCACCCAGGTTGATAATCTATGTGGAAAAAGGGTTTGAAAATCTATTCATATCTAGAAACCAACAGACACCAATAAACACTTTAGAAACCATTGATATAAGCATCATGTGAACCATTATAAAAAATATGAATTAAACTCATATATTCTACAAACTTATCTTCAATTAATTTCACAAAAGGAAAGCTTCAACTTGTTGTTACAAATCTCTCTAGCTCCAACCAAAAGAAAACTACTACTCCATAATTCATCAACTACTACTGCAAGGAGTAAGTAACCCTAGTTTATCAACTACCACTGAAATGAAATACATCCCATCATTTATCATTTTCTACTAAAAGGAGTTCCAACCCCTAACTATTTACCAACCACTCATAGAAGGAGTTACAACATCCTTGATTCATCTTCCATTCCATTTTCAAACTCAAATCATGAAGGCCAATATATTACATAAAAAAAGAAAAAAAAATTCTCATCAATGCACACCCCAATAATGACAAAACAATTTCAACATCCTTTGATCTTTGATCAACACACACAACACCAAAACCATTAGTAAAAATATCAACCACTTTCTTGCAAGTTCAATTATTGTTATAAAGAATAAGGACTGATATTTTTAATTTTTAAAACTTTAGTTAGCTTAACCTCTTTATCATGGATAAATCCTTATTTGTTCTTATGTAAAAAATATGTTAATTATTATAGATCTTTTCTTGAAGTATTCATTCCCCGATTTGTTGTGTTTGTGAGAAAAACTAAGCTAAACTATCCAAAATTACAATTCTAGAAAATATCAGGGTTTAGCAAGGATTCTATCTATAGTTCTAAATTTAGTGAACTTCTATATCTGACTAGACTACTAAATCAACTACCAAGTTTTCCCATGCCACTAACAAATATTCCAACTCATTTATGAAATTTATTTATGTTATTATGGCACTGCTAGTTTTTGTGGAACCCACCAAATATGGCACAAAGCACCAAAACTATTGACCCATTCATATTATATAATCCAAAATGACTATCACATAAAATTATGTGTGTCCACCTGTTCAACCCCTTTGCACTATATCCCTGAGTGCGCAAACGATTTGTACCAAATTTTCTTCCCTCGATCACCTCACACATATGAATCCAAGTCCTATAGTTTTACCTTAGCACCCAGGTTTTATTTCAAATAAAAACTCAATGGACCATGTTCACCTTCTTTCAAGATATAATTATCAGGATTATATGACTTGTTTGGTCCTCACAATGCACACATGTACCAATAAAAAATTATCTGAGTAATATTTCTTTTCCACAAGGATTCGACTGTGTCCTGGAGCTATCTTCCAAGAGTTTTTTTCCAAATATTTTTGGGTTGTTATTCTAGGGTGATATTTCAATTCCATCTTGTATACCACCTCTGCAAGGATACCATGTGTTACTCACTGAGTGGTTCCACGTTACACCCATTTTTAAACCACTTGGACACCTCAAAATTCGTAATCTGTATGCCATGTGTCATTGTATTAAAGTGCCACATGTCCAATAGTGTCATGCTTCCCTGCAACTCCATCTCATTTCAAGTGGCCATATGTTGGAAGATGGGTCTCAAACTTATTTTTTTTTTAAATTTATTTATTTAAAAATTCGGCCAAACGAGAATTTTTTTCCATCCTATAGGAATAAAGTTTGTCTCCCCTATTGTGTTACCTTGGAAATTTTTAAATATTCCTCCTATTAATCTTTCAAAGAAGGAAATATATGATATGTGGGGTACTCTCTCTTCCAACTAGTGCTCACTACTCAACCATGTCATGTCCTCCAAGATTCCTTGTGCCCGGGATTTTTAGTCATATGCTCCCTTTGGAATTTCTGGGAAATGAATATTCAAGGTGATGTGCTCATGGGGTCCTACTAGATATCAACCTCTTCTAATCAAAATTTTCTTCACTTTCCACATTTTTTATACCTATCCTCTGGGCTCCCTTTTCCTTAGGAATTTCACTCATGTATTCCTTGGAAAATGCTAGGGAAAATCCACCGAGATTATGTGTCCTAGGAGGTGAGTTGAACTAACTTGTAGCTAGAATAGAAAATGTTTAGTTGATGTGTCAAGAACATAACCTCTCCTAAACTTGGATTCATGCAACCTTCATTCCCATGTGGCTGCTTTTAAGGATGGAAAATTATTTTGAAATTTAAAAACATTGACCATTCTCACTCGTCCCTAATATTCCAACTATAAAATGTTTATTGATGTACTTGTAAAATTATTCAAATTTATAATGATTATATATATACTCATTATATAATGTTGGATATTTTAAGGTAAAATAATTATATATTGTAAAATTTTGGTGAATCAATTTTATAAAAAATGGAAATTGGCGAATCGTTTTTTTGGAAAAATCATGGAAAACTAGCTCACCTGCGAATATTAGCCCTTAAAATTTTCCATGGCTGCCACTTCCATGTTGACTTTGTTGTGGGGCCATTTTCCCTTACAAAGTTTCACTTGCACCGTTGGAAATTTGACTACCCATTTCTTTTAATCCAGGAAGGAATTTGCAAACTTCTATACAACATTGAAAATCCATTTCAAAGATTTATCCATTTGACCAATTTCAAGTGAACATGAGGTGATATTCTAAATTATAAATGGCTCCAAGGTATCTTCTCCATGACCAATCAACTTGCAACCACATCTACGTTTTTCATCAATGACAACTTATGTTTAACAGAAACTTGTACTATAATGAGGGAAAATACCACTGATCATCTGGTCAAACTTTTAGATATTGGGTCATGATATTTTGTGGGATATGATAAATGGAACTTGAGTTTCCTAGATGGTCCTAAAATAATGCATCAATTGGTGATGTTGGAATTTATACCATAATGTTTCATCTCGGAGGTTCCACAGGCTATAACTTGGACCATAGAGAGGGACAATCCCATTTTTGATCAAGTTCAGGTCTTTGAACTTGGAATTATATAATTTAGGAGATATTCCCTCAGAAATTTTGTATATTAATTTGAATGAAAAGGGTTTGATGAAATTCCTAAATTGTTTAATCACTAATTGCATGCAAATTTTTGGATGAAATTCCCCACTAAAAGAGTTTCTTTGTGGGCGGGGATAGTATTTATGTATGTTATATTTGTTGTATTATAGTAGTTTTATATTTTATCTATGCCTATTTGCACGAAAATAATGTGAACAAATGTGTTAAAGGTGTTTTATTATGATTTGCATACAAATTGTCTCACAAAATACCTCAAAGGCAGAACTCAAGGATTGCATTATTGAGTGGTACATTATTGTTAATATGTTATAGGTAGAATCAAAGTAACATTTATTATTTTATTTCATAAAAAATGTTTGACAAAATTTCTACAAGAAGAAGGCTATTGAATTAGTTGTATGAAAAGTATTTGAAAAATGTTTTATGTATAAAGTGTTTGAAAAAATGTATGAGAGATGAAAATCAAGTTTCTGCAACTGTGGTTAGTTTTATCACAAAATTGCACCTAATTGGCTGCTAATCAGAAAATGTTATGTAACTATTTCAAACCAAATTGTGACTGAAGCTTAGCCTCTTTAGTCTGAGAGGGCTCTCTCAAAAAGGGTTAATGATATTTGATAATGATAAACTAGATGTCTAACTCTACTTAAAAATGCCTTGTTTGTGATAAGTGTAGGTTGAAAAGAACATTAGTATGAAAACATTAGGCTTATGGAGTCAACAAGTTTAGTAGCTTAGTGGTAATTTCACTTGACATGGAAGTTGAGGCATGTAAGAGTTTTTAGCAGAAGTACACACACATGAAACAGGAAATTACACAGTCAATTCATCTATAAAGGAATTCAGAGAATTACATGAATGAATTATGAGTATTAAAGATGAAAAGCACTGAAAATGATACATATAAAAGATATAGGTAAGATAGGAACTAAAAACTCAATCAGAATCTCAAGTTGGTAAAGAAACAAGTCTCTGTATTATTGAAAAACAGTCAATTACATAAAGCTGCAACTTTGCCAAAAATTCGACTCTCTACCCTTTAGTAGACTTGTTACATGATGAGATGGTCTGCCTCACGGCTAGATTCATCGAATTTACCCTACTGACACCTTGCATAACAATAAAAATATAATTTAGTGATAAAATGACAGCTATCCTGCTTGACAGTCCTTTTCCTAATAGGACTCAAACTATTTATTATTACATTAACAACCTTATCTCCTAACAACAATTACATCTTTGACAACTATTTCCTCACATGTTTGAATAGGGTGCGATGGGGCTCATCACTACATGACATCTTAATTGAGCTCCTCTAAAACTGGAAACAAACCATGTTTTTTATGCAAACTGGTCTTTATCTTCAACAAGGGGTTCGGCTAATGAGTTGGCTTCATCACGTGGTCTTTAAGTCTTGGAAAACTGTTAGAAAGATCCATTGAACGTTAGAAACTATCTAACTATCCAAAAGTGCACCAAAAACTGCTCATATATCTTCAAAACAGTAATTTGATTCTTTCTTCCTACATGATGGTAATTATGCCTTTATACATCTTCCATACCATTTTCATCTCTTAGAAGCTCCTAAAACTGATTCAAAACATAAAGGTAAAGCTATAGTAGTTTCGTAGCGTTTTCCTGTTCTTTAAGCCCAGGAACGCTATGAAACTGCTGAAAACAGTGAAAAATCTAGAATTTTTTGTAGCTTCAAACATCTACCTTCTGAGTGTAAAAAATTTTTTTTTGACATGACATTAGCCTTCAAAATCATAAACCGGCTCACACTATGTCTCTTGAGGGGTTTCTTCCTCATTGAAAATGAGTTGAACAATTGGTTCCTCAACTACTATCATTTTAAGACCTTTTTTCTCCAACTCCTCATGCATTAGTTCAAGTTGTTCTTGGAGGTATTTAACTGAATCCTTCAACTTCCTATTAGAAGATTTCAAATGCAAGTTCATTTTCCTGACATGTTTCACCTCCTTTCTCAATCACATGGTCCTTTTGATAAACTCTTGTGTATTATCTAGGGTCTTGGAAACACTGCCAACCTGCTCTTCCAAAATCTCCTTAATCTTTTCAAACTAAACCTTCTGTATATTGTGTTTCCTTGATTCTTTCTTGATAACAAAAATTTCATGGTTGGCCAACTCCAACTGTTGCTCAAGGAGTTCAAACTCTGTTTTTTCCATTACTTTCTCTTTTCCTTTCTTTGATTTGCTAACTGTATCTTTCTCTGCAGATGATGAAATATCAATGATGTCTTGTGGTGGTTGGACCTTGTTGTTAGGTGGATGAACCTATTAACTACTCTCTAATAGATTTCTAGCATGGCTTGTCATAGGCTTCCTTGCTTGGAACATAAAACCTGCATCTTCTCCTTCAAATTCTAGTTTCTTTGCATATTTGGCTTTCTTTAGTTTCTGTCCACCTTCCTCTATGTCCTCAACCCAGACTATAGGAGCCTCTTCTACGTCAATGGCATGTAATATGTCTTCTATATTTCCTTTAGCTACTGCTCTATCTTCTACATCCATTGTTTTGTCTTCTAAGGCCACTGTTTGGCTCCTTGTCATCCTTTTGGTTCCTTGTTTACTCATAGCATGTTTTTTTTTTATAGGTTTGACCACTTTTGATTTATGTTTTGCAAGTGGGACATTTGGTGTATAAAAGCCCCGAAATTGCTCTGTTCCCATCATGATTGGTTCACTTGGTTCTACTCTTGCTATTTTACTTGGTTCTTCCACCAATGGTTGACTTTGTTCTGCTACTAAGGGTGATGGAATTGTCCTAGGTTTAGGATTTCTTGAAGGAGTAAGAGCATCCAACTCAATACCACTAACAAACATAAATGAAGACCAGTCTCTGCCTAGACTTTGGAGCTCATCTAAAACCAGCAGTTTAATTAAACCATTATGAAACAATGAAGTCTCACTCCCTTTAGACTTTTCTTGGACTGTATCTGCCATTTTTGATAAAATTATATGTAAATAGAAAGGAAGATCAAGAGATATCTTGCCAGTAAAGTGAAGGAGTAGCTTGAAATGGTATAAGTAGACTTTATGATATCTTCTCTCACAAGTAAAATACATTTGGATGATGAGCAGTATTTTTGAGTAGCTATCGTTCATGCAGCTCCTTGGAATAGCATTAGTGAGGTCCATTTCACTGTTTTCAAGTTTCATAAACACTTTGCGTTGCTCCATGCTAAACTTGAAAAATTTGAACCACTTCTCTTGTCCCCTTCGAATCCCTGTTATTGCTGTTATGACCTCTAGTGTAATGGAAAGATTAAGCATCCCCACATTGGTAGTTGTTCCACTAAAGTTTAAAGCAAATTCTTTGGAAACCTGTGCATGGAAGCCTTGTAATATTTCATAAAAATGTAGGAAACCTGTCCTCCTGAATACTTCTACAGCTGTTGTGTCTTCATTGATCAAATTCATATATGCTGGTTCATATCTCAGACATTGTCCACCGTTATTTTCCTTCTTTTTTCTGCCACAGTTTCCTTAATGCCTTCTCAGCCTCACTTGATAGTTCTCAGCCTCGCTTCATAGTTTTCAACCTCGCTTTATTAGTGATATTTCTAAACCTTTGAAAACACCAGCCACAACTTTTGCTCAATACAATAAATCTCCATAGCTTGATATCATGAGAAGAAGAAATGAAGAATGAGAAATGACTGAATTAGGAAATATTTTTAAGTTTGATGTCCACTCATAACTGAATGATGACTCATACATGCCTAAAATTGTGATGATGACTTTAGACCTAACCATGTACCTTGATTTTATCCCTTAATGACTTGAATGATATCTAAATTACCCTTTCCTAATGATATTCTGACACCTAATAGCTAATTTGACAAGACAGACATGAAACCACACTTTCGTAGTGTGTTTAGTGTAAATCTAGAGATTTTCTCTATGAAATTATTAGTAGTTTCATAGCAAAAAGTGACATTTCTCAATGTATTTCGCTACTAAATTGTGGTTTCTTGGCTAAAATGACTATTTCGATACAAAAATATTGGGAATTGAAATCTGTCAGAAAATTATGAGTGATGTGACATGAGGGGATTTGAACGTGAGTGGGTTTAGGCCTTAGGGTAGGCTTAAACAAGAAAAATCTAAAATTTTCCTTGACCAAGTATATAGAAAATTAATCCTACAACCCTATGTTTGACACATGAACCTATATGACTTTGTCAAATGATGCTTCATTTTTTTGGTGATAATAGTTAGGATGAATTTAATAGGGGTATGTTACAAGGTGGTATCAAAGCTTATCATCAAGCTAGTAAAATTAAAGGACAATTTTGATTACCCAATAACCTATGTATGTCATTGAGGGAACTAGGTATGTGATAAAGTGGTATCGGAGTTGAATTTTAAGCTTGTGGAGGAGAAAAAAATCGATACAGTGTATGCTTAATCGATCACTAAAGAACCATTTTTGTGACATACATGATGGTCAAGACTCATCAATTTCATCTCACTATCACCTCCCTTAGCCTCACATCCCATCAGAACAAGCTTTTGAAATCATTCAAGGTGGTTGCTTCACTATCAATGTCTTATACTATGTTATAAAGTCTAGTAGTATAATACGATCCATCAAAGTCATCATCATGAATCAAAACAACTCCATGTTATTATATATGGTCTATATTAATATTAAAAACCATAACATCACATGGGAAAACATAAAATTGACAAAAAATAAATTTCTCTATGAAACATACAATAAAAATCTCTCTCCCATTTTCTTATTTTATGTCTTTCTTATGTTTCCTAATGTCATACCACTAGTGCTTCCTCATGAGAATAATGTATTTCTCCATAGAATACTTCTCTATTACAATACAATGAATAGATTATAATAATAAAAAAATGAAACATCACTATCCTCCATAATATATAAAATAGTTGATGGAAGTTAACATAATAAGGACATATTTCCGTACAAGTGAAACATCCTCTAAGCATGATCCTCATTGGGATCAACACCCATCCTCTAATATGTCCACTCTCTAATAGGTCGTTAGTCCAAATTTTCCTCTTCCATGGCTTACTATCCAAATTTCCCTGTCCAAGATGATTTTCCTCTAACTATGTGTTACATGCTGATAATGTTATTTCCATTAGGTCAATAGATTTAGAACTACACTATAGCATAATAATAAATCCCCCATTGTTATTTTTACACTGAATTTTCATTTATATCATAAAAACATAGTGTCATTTTGAAATCCCATGTTTAATATTTCCCATTGAAATAATTGCAATTAATTAAAAGGATGAGAGAAAAGGACATAAGTTCGAGATTGCTTGAGGGAATATATTGGTTGAGGAATGTGTCATCTTAAAAATTAGTCTGGGTTGGATGAGTGGATTTAAACCAGATGAGTAAGCCATGAATTAACTGAAATAGGAAATGATAGGCTCGGGTGTCCTCTAACTCCAACAAAAATCAAGGAAAGGACAAAAACTTAATGGAAACATGGGTTGCACTATCTTGAGTGGTTGACTAGCATGAAGTTGGGAAGAATATATGTGGTTAGTATACTGGGAAGGAAACACGCACTCATGTGCACATAGGATATGCATATGCAATAGAGGAAAATGGTACGACTCTCATTCTCCCATAGGAGGTATGTAAGGGAACACACAGAGAAGAGCACTGCAGAAATTCATTCAAACTTTCAAAGTTAGATAAAAAAACATGGTTACAATCAAAATTCACAATAGTCAATATTTGGAGACATTAAACAAGTTGAAGAACCCTCTTAGAGGCTTACTAGGTGAAATAATTATAAAGAGTAGTGGCTTTATTAGGGCTGAATAACCCACTAGAAGGTTGTAGACCGATGAACCTACTAGATTGGGAAGAGACATTTATGAGCTTGTGAGGGTGTATAAAACACTAGGAATTTCCTTGGGGCTAAATAAATCATGCTTCAATCATTGATGAACCACCTAGAGAGGTGATATCTTTACCGATCAATAGCTTATCCATTACTGAATATTCCTCAATATGGATTCTCTTCTCCTTAAACCATGTTGAAAATCCCTATATTGTGGAATACTACTATTGATGTCAATTTTTTTTTAAAGAATATGAAGAGACTAGGTAGAAACTGTCATGGCTGGTGAATGAAGGTGGAGTGGCCTTATGAAATCTTGTTTCAGCTATATATATTGGTTGAAGTTTCCCTCAAAAGAACTCAATCTCAAGCACTGAAATATATCTTGATGGTGAAAAATATGAGTAACATTGATTTTATCTTGTTAATTGTTAGGTTGAGAGTTAGAGTCCCACTCTCATTTTCCCGATATTTTATAATATGAGTATACTCATATGTTTTGTTATGAAATTATCATATTTCTATCTATTCTGTTGAAACAATGACATGTAAATATTGAGGAGTGTTTTGTATTTCATTTTTAATGGGTTGGAATGTACAAACACAGCTAGGGGGTATCCCCGATGTGATGTCCCAATTAGACCTCTCACTATTTGGGATAGGATCCCCAAATGGTATGTAGGCCTAGTAGCCATCATGTCGACTTTTCTCTTGGCTATCAAATGTGGATATGTAAAAGTGAGGGAACGAAATAAATTCACATACAATGGAAATGAGATCAACCCATGATTGATAAATTGAAGAATGAGATACTAGGATATATAAAAAAAAGAAACAAGAATAAGTATGCCAAAATAAGGATTAGTAATCTAAACCATCTTAGACATACATGAATAGGACCATGTCAGAGGATAATTGCAAACTAGTTCACAATAAGTTACTTGCATGGCATGGAATAAGAAAGAAGAGATTCAAATTAGACATAAAATCCATAAGATAAGAATGATTTCATTAACATAAGGTCACATGTAATAAAAAATACATACATGATGGAAACACAATAAAGCAAATACAACCATCACCAATATGCATGTGAATACATGCCAAAAGGAGATAACTTCTCATTATCCATGTTGAATATCCAAGCACATATTCAACAACTCCATTAAGGATTAGTGTTGGAGCATGGGTTGTTCATACCATCATCCAACGCAAAACCATAGTCTCACCACAAATCATCCTAAAATCTACCAAGAGCTAAGTGCCTCTAGCTCTTGAAGAACAAATAAACTACAAATGAGGCATGAGGGTATATTTAAAGAAATGAGGAGGGTGAGCTTTCACATTTTCCTATTACCTTTGACTCCTATCCTTACCCAAAATTCTCTAATGTCTAATGACTATTACATGCCCAATTGATCTTGAAATTTATATTACGTTATGCTACGACATATTTACAATATGAGAGAAGAGGAATTATAAGGAGAATAGATATGATTTTTAGAAACCCTAAAATGCTTGTTTCCAATGTTGTTGCAATGGTATGGATACTTGCACGAACAAATGGATTGGGTGGTAATGCTCATTTTCTATGTTAAATTATTATTTCCCTGCTATTGCGCTTGCCATCAAGGTTGACACAGTGCATCGTGGAACTACATGGAACCAGTTTGCTTATTCATTGAAACCCTAGTGTCATAGTCTCTGTAAGAAAACCTAGTTTCTTCCATAAAGGTCTAAATTATTGCTCCCTTTTTTCTACCCGCTAACAAATTACATTGGTCAAAAAAATTTGTAGCCAAATAATAATATTGGAAACATGACATATTCATTAAAAGAAAATATCAATTTTGTACCCTTGTATAGTCATTTTTCTGCATCATAATATTGTCAAGGTTTGTATAGCATGTGTAGGATTATTTTGGGATTCCTTAACCATATTTTATAATAATTCTCTTTCCAACATTCATGTCCTTTCCAACCTTCCAACAATTTTTTACAATTTACAATTTTCCTTCAAAATTGAGCATCACCTCAAGTTCACAAACAACCTTTGTATAGTCTTCAAATTTTGTGAGATTCAGAGCTCCACCAAGAGCGCTACCCTGCTTATGTACTTTGTTACAAGTATTTGTGGGATTTCTATCAGATAAAAACCTTACATTGTATATCTTGGGATTCTCTTGGAGATGTTTTCTCTTATTCATAACTCTAAGAATCTATCTGAGACTCAACTTCTTTCTTTCTCGCCCATGATATTTGGATTGTAAACAGGTTTCTATTGAACAATTAACATCAACATGTAACTTTTCCTCATTAACAAAACCTATGATTTTTTATGGATATGGGTCACGTCCAATTGAATTATTTATCAAATTAAAACCAAATGTCTTTAGTGAAACAACTTCATCTCCCATATACATTTCCCAAAGACCAAAATAGGGTGTTGTTGAGTTTCTCTAATGTTATTGAATTACATGGTTATTACCACATTCCTAGCTACATCACCATATGCTTCTAAAACCTTTGATTGGCATGGTGATATCATATTCTTTAGAAATTTAATTGTAGATTCAATATGCTCATGAAATTTTCTAAATCAAAAGACAAGGATATACTCTACTCATATGTGGAAATAAATTTTTGATTGAGAAGAAATATCAAAAAAATGTGACATGAGTCAATACACATAACATGAGGATATATCTAGGGGAAATAAAATTCTGAAAACCCCTTTCTATCTCTATTTCATTAGTTAGAAAAAAAAGAAGAAATACATTGCTTTCTCAAACATGAGCAACCTATGCACAAGTATAATATATCTCTCTTCCTCAAAAGATGAATCTGGCCAATACTTAGCCAATTTTACTACCTATCAACCTTTTATTTCCTTGCATAATTTCCTTGGGAATAAAACCCATATTAATTATGAAGTTCCTCATCCAAAATTGTGTAATCCCTATAGGCCCTTCCTCTAACTGCATGCACCACCTACTCAACTTGGATAATTATTCCACTGAGTGTACACTCCCTTTGAACTCCAATATCAACTAGGTAACTCATATTTAATGCATGCATGAGTTAATTATGGCCAATTAATTAGTTAACTTGCTGATCACATAGTAAACACCCCACTACTAGACCTCCCACTAGTTCCTCCAACATTTGGAACTAGTTTAATGAATTGTAACTTAGTTTAAATGACTTAAATTATTAAAACTAAAATTAAACTCAACCTAGGCTCCTAAAATGAGGAACCACTCTAAATGATTCAAGTTAGTCCCTCAACTAGAATTAACTGAGTCAACTAAGCGAAATTAACTTAGTTAACACATTCTTGTTGTATAGAGATGTGGAATTCTAATTTTATCGTTATTTAAATCATAGGAAAATTAACTCATGATTTTCTTGTTGCCATTTTCAAAACTCCCTATAAAAAAGAAAGCGATTATCAGATACCCCAATCCTGTCTCTATGGAACTTAGATTTTCCTCTCGACAAAGCCTTCATCAAAATATTGTCATCCTTTTCCTCTATAGGAATGTATTCCAACATCATAATCAACCTATGAACAACATATCGTAGATGGTGATACTAGATGTTGATATGATTGGATCGATCATGAAAAATAGGATTTACAAAGAGTTTGATACAACTATGATTGTCACAGTAAATGACGTTAGGATCCATCATTTGACCAAATAGCCGAGTAAGAATCTTCCTCATTCAGATATATTCACAATATTCTTGACTAGCAGCCATGTACTCTGCTTCTAGTGATTTGAGTGCAACTGATAGCTGCTTCCTATTGTATTAAGACGCTGTTGTTGACCCAATACTGAAGACTCCTCCTGAAGTGCTTTTCTGATTTTATGGAATACCCGGCCAATCTGCATCTATGAAGCCTTGAAGCTTCACTCCCTCTATCCATATATACTAAAGACCATACGAAGTAGTGCCTATGAGGTATCTAAAGATATTTTTGGCTGCTTTCAAATATAGCTTGGTTGGCTTAACCATTTCTTGACTAAGATTGTTAATTTCATAACAAATGCCTTCTCAAGTGTTAACCAAACACATGATTGAACCCACAACGTGCCTGTAAATAGTGGCCTCCACCTCCTCACCTAAAGTGGCTTCCTCTTTCCTCCAATTTCCTGCTAGAGGAGTGTCCATACGTTTTATACTCTCTATCCAGAACTTATTTAATAGTTCATTGGCATACTTTCCCTTAGAGACTGACAACTCCCCATCTCTCTTCCATACACCCAAACCGAGGAAATAATGCATGAGCCCCATTTCCTTCATCTCTAACTCTCTTGCAAGATCATTTTTGAAATATTTGATTAAATTCTCATCAAATGTTGAAATGAAATCATCGACATATAATACTATAATCAATAATTTACCTTCAACGACAATATGGTAAAGGTTTTAGTGAAGCCCAACCTGGTGAAATAGTTGTCGATATTGGTATACCAAGAACGAGGTTCTTATTTCAATACATACAATGCTCACTTGAGTTTGCACACATGTGACTCATTATCAAAGGCCTTAAATTATTCTTGTTGTTAAATGTAAACCTCCTCCTCAATCACACTGTTGAGGAATGTTCTCCTCACATCCATCTAATGGATATTCCATCCCACCTATGATGCAAGTGCTATAATATATATTATACAAGAGTAACTTGCTACTGTAGCAATCGTATCCCCATAATCAATTCCATCCACATGAGAGAACACCTTCGCGACACATTTGGCCTTATGTTTCTCGATGATTTTGTCTGCTGCTTGATTCACTTTGTAGATCCACCTCAAACCTACCATTGACTTGTTCTCTAGTCTTGGGACCACTTCCCAAACACTGTTTCTAACTATGTATTCATATTCCTCTACCACAACATCAGCCCACATTGGCTGTTGCATTGCTTCCTCGAATGAGGATGGTTCTATCTCAACTAACTCACTCATCAAAGCCATGTACTCAGTGTGACGATATGGTGACCTCCTCTTCATGCGTTGTGATGTGGATGCTCCCACATTCTCTTTACCATCATGAAATAAATTTTTAGCTTCCCTAGTGTTCTTCCTTCCTTCTCTGGATGTATTCTCATGAGTGGGTGATTCCAATATTTTCTCCTTTGCTTGTGACTTCTCAACAACATCCCTAGGTTTATCCTTTGTAGCTAAAATCTCCTCATCTACATGCAACTGAAGCTCCCTCTCAAGGTAATATTTCATGACCTTCTATTCATCTAGGTTCACATCTCTGTGAAAATTTGTCATCTTGTGAGATGGAAAGTGCAACCGATAGTTGTGAGGTGTATAAGTGTACCCCACAAATACTCCCAACTAAACTTTCGGCTCTAGATTTTTCCTTGCATCCTTGGAAACATGATATTATAATCATGAATCAAATATCTTGAAGTGTGACACATCTGGTTTCTTCGCTAAAGAATCTTCTTCTAGTGTACTCGTATCAAGAATCATATGACGACTCCTATTCTACACATATACCAATATGTTGAATGCTTCATCCCACGAGTGAAACGGTAAGCCCTGCATAAAAGCTCACCCATGCAACTCCCATAATACTTATGTTCTTACTTTCAACAACCCCATTATGTTGTGGGTTATGGGGTGCTATTAAATCTCATGAAATGCCTTCTTTTGCATAGAATTTCTTGAGCTCATTCAACAAATATTCTCCCTGTCATCTCTTCTAAGAGCCTTCACTTTTCTACCAGTATGTCTTTATAAAAACTACTTTAAATTCATAAAATTTGGAGAATTTCTAGTATCTCTTCTAAATTAATAAAATCTAGTACTTACATGAAAAATCATCTATAAATATAGCACAATTCATATGCTTGGCCATGGAGGCTATTGAGAAAGGTCCACACACATCTGAGTGAACTCTTTTGAGAATAGCTTGTGCTCTATTGTCCTTATCATGAGAGGTGAATTTGGTGTACTTACCTAGTGTAGACTCTTTGCATGTATCTTGCTGCTCTAATGAACCCTTGGGAAGTCCTATAGAAATATTTTTCATGATCTTCAAAGCTCAATGGTTCAAATGGCCAAGTCTCCTATGCCATAATTCACTGATGTCTCATCTCTGCACCTTCTATGATCTCGTGATCAAGAAACAAAATATTATACATCCAATTTGTAGAGGTTCTTCACCTGAACCCTGATCCACTTCAGTTATCCCATGGCAATGTGATGAAGAATAGCCTTTCCTTTACTAAATATCACATCGTAGCTGCAATATTCCAACATAATAGTGGAAATTAAATTATTCTTTAGACCCCAAACATACATGACATATTTTAATGTGAGAGGAGAACCATACTCCCTCTGAAAATTAACTTTTGAAAAGTAACTGTACCGATCTCAGTCATACTATACCTTCCATCATCTCCCATCTCGATGTGAATTTGGAGGCCGTTCTCCTCCAAGTCACTAAAAAATCCTTTGTTTCATGTCGTATGGAATGAAGCTCCACTATCCATATACCATACACTACCCATCACTGATGTGACCATGCATGCAATGAGGGTGAAATACAACTCGAATTGTGAAGCTAGATATTAACTCGTAGCTCCTCCTGAATGTTTCTTACCAGCCTTCTTGTGCAGACACTTCATGGCATAGTATCCCAACTCATGACAATGAAAATATTTAATATTCGTTACAAATTTCATCTTTCCTACCTAACTGGAATCTCCTTTATATTGGGATTTCTTCCCTATCCCTTTCTTTTCCTTTCCGACCAAGAACAATTCTTCTCATTCTCATCCTTGGATGAGGTCCTATCTATAGTGTTTAGCTTGAAGTCTTTCTGCCTCAAATATGACCATAATATATCCAATTTTTGTAGATTCTCCCGTCCATCGACCTACTCCTAGTAGTTGTTCCAGCTCTTGGGAAGGCCTATAAGTGATAGGCTTACCAGATCATCTTGTACAATTGTAACACCAATAGTTCCAAGCTAATCATGACATTGTGTGAACCTTCTCATGTATTGTGTTATTCTGTCGCCCTTCTGCATTTTTATATTTCAAAGCTTATCTTTGAGTGCCATCTTCCTCTGGTTACTATTTTTCTAGAAAAAATCTATCATGGCTTGCCACATTGAATATGGATTTTCCTTCCCTTGGATATTATAGACAATATGGTCTCCTAATCCCTCTAATACGATCCTCCTCTCCCAGGCTACACTTCTCTTCCAATGTGATAGAGCTTGAGCTGTAGCTATTAATGATTTCGAGACATCATTATCTATGAATTACTTCATCCCACTATATTCCATGAATTCTTCCATCCATTCCTTTCAAACAATATAATTAAAGCTTCCCTCAAGGGCATACTCGAGCCTTATACCATAGAATGCCATCCTCCTAACTCTGAAGAACATATTTTCAAATTTGTTCCTCCTACAAATATAAATTTGATTTCTCTTCTCTATTGTGAATATAGCTCTGATACCATGTAAAAAATTAATTGTAGATTCAATCTACTCATGAAATTTTCTAAATAAAAAGACAAGAATCTACTCTACTCATCTACGGAAATGAATTCACAATTGAGAATCAATTTCAAACACATGTGCCGTGAATCAATAGACGTAACACAAGGATATACCTAGGGGAAATCAATTTCTCAAAAACTGATATGAATTTGAATGTTAGTTATGTTGTGCTAAATTCATCTTCAGATTTATATTAAAAATGTTGATCCTTGCTTCATGTACATGGGCTTATTGAAGTGTTTATGATTATTTAACAAGTAAATGTATGGAGATTATTTTGAATTCTTGAACATAAAAAAATTAAAACATAATGATGAACAAAAACAAAAAATTATACAACAAACCATCACATTTGATCCATTAATAGAGTGTTTTTATGAAGGATTTCACCCTTCTTGGGCTACATCTCCTTGGTCCAGCTTCCATGGCTTAGATCTCTATATTATCTCAAATGTGAAAAAAAAATTGTTTACTTTCACCTACTCCTATTGAACCCTACTCCAATGTGTTCAGAGCATCCAAATATGCCATGAATGACTCTTCCTGAGCCAAAATTGGTCGAACATTGCTCCAAATATTCTTCATTTAATTTTTCCCTAGAATTCTTCTCCAAAACTGGAGAGAAATCTAGTTAATCTTGCCACAAATGGAGCTCCACTGCAATAGCAGCTCCACAAAACTTCCTACCAAATTTTAAGCATAGTTAATTAAGAGATAAGAAGAGATAAGTGGAAGTTTGGGCACGCTAATGGAGCAGCTAGTGGAGCGCTCTTCGCCATGGTTATGCATATGGTTTAATTAAATGCGGTTTCGCTCCATATAAAAAGGAGCACCACTTGGCACATTGGTAAGGTGGAAGAATTGTTTAAGGGAGGTCATGGGGTCGAACCCCGACCTCTGCCCCTCCATACATTATTTTGAAAATAATTTAATATATGCGCATATGTATAGTTTAAAACCTTAGGTTAAATTCAACCATAGGTTAAATAAATGTGCCCATAATATATAATTTGCATGTGACCATGAAACATTGTAATTTTTCCTTCCACATAGGTCCACCAGAGGGGACAAGTGGTGGCCCCTGGTTGCACCTTGTATCCACCTCTTGTTGCACTGTCCAACCATAAATAAAAAAAATTGAAAATTGACCTTAGGAGAACATATAAAAGAAAAATTCACCTTCTGAATCCAACCTGGCAAATCCTGAAGTGACACTTGTCACAATGTCATTTGGAAGAACTAAAGAATATTCCCAGATATACATTTTATGGTGACTAGGCTGACATGTCATCATTCTGTCCTGTTCTGTAATTTTTTTTAGTTGTTTAGGAAAATGAACAATAGGTCATAACTTCATCATACGAAGTTGGCATTTGATGAAACAAATTTCTCTGGATTCCTGGCGATGAGCTCTTCACTGTCATTCTAGTTTGGAACATATTTTAGCACTTTAATTTTTGAGCTTAACATTAAGTCTCTCATCGTTCTTCCCCACTAGAAGCCTTTTACACTTGAAAAGATATTATCATTTGTTCAGCAAGTGAGGGTACAACTTCCTTACCTTCTCAATCTTTATACATTTGTCCTTAGGAGGATTTTGTCCCTTCAGTCCCACTCTAAGGTATTCGACATTCCCACTTCTTGAAGTTCTGGTCCATCTGTCAAGTATGATATCTTGCTGAAGTTCATCAAGATATTTTGGAGGCAGTTGAACTTGATCTACTTGATCATATATTGATGGCAGTTGAACATGATCTACTTGATCATCAATCAATGGAGCCTCAAATAATCTCAAATTATAAACATTAACGACAGAATATATTTGCATATAAGGACGCAAATCTAGCTTAAATGCATTGTTAACAATCTTTTCCAGAATTTCAAAAGGACCATAATGGATTGGATTAAGTTTTTTACCTTCCCACTGAATTCTTTCTTTGTTGATATACCACCAAAATTCGTCACCAACGTGGAATTTATAATCAACATGGTGATTATCATGCCTTTCCTTGTAGTTGCTTTGCACTCTTTTCAAGTTGTTCTTATACTGTGTGATGTACCAACTGAGTTTTCTCAATGAAATTCCTTGCTTTATATCTTTCACTGTGACCATCAGGAGCAACATATTTCTTAAATATGAAGTCCAAAGTTGATCTTGACAAGTACCCAAGACATGCCTCAAATGGCGATGTGTTTGTGGAAGAATTCTTTGCCCTGTTGTATGCATCCTGAATGTAATGCAACTGTTCATCCCACAACTTGGGATGTTTGCTGCAATAACCTATAAGAAGATGAATGATTTTCATGTTAACCACCTCAGTCTAACCATATGTTTGTGGATGAAATTTTGTACTCTTCTTCAACTTAATTTACATCATGTCCCACAATTTTGACCAAAATTCCCAAAAAACTGGGAATCTCAATCAATTAATATGAAAGTAATAATACTAAAATGCACCCATAATTTTTGAAAGAAAAGAGGAGTTGTTTGCTAGCTGTAATTTTTTTTTTCCTGGCATCATATCACACATTTTGCTGAACCTATCTACAAATACATAAAATTAATCATGACATTTCCTTGACATTGGAAGACCTCCTACAAAATCCATTCATATACTCTCCCAAGGACGTGAAGGTATTAGAAGTGGAATGTACAATCCTAGTTTCCTACTGCTAGGCTTAATTATTGCACACAAAGAACATCCTATAATGAAACGAGATACACTATCAATCATGTGTGGCCAATAACAATATCTTTGGAGATTCACTACCATCTTGCCTACACCAAAATTTCTAGCAATAAATGAATTGTCTGCCTCTCTTATGATACCCTTTATTTATCCCTGTGGAATACATAGATTACCCAAGTGATACAATAAACTATTATGTGCATGATAATCTAACTCTTCAATTTGGTTTCCTTGACTTAATATTTCATACACATCCCTAAAATCATGATCATGTGCATATCGTTCAATGTAAATTTCATGCATAACTGAATTTTTCTTTAGTATAATAGATGAATTTACAATAGACCTAGAAAGAATATCAACTACCTTATCATAAATTCCCTTTTTACACCTCATAAAAAAATTTAATTGTTGTATAAATCCCATCCATCTGAAATGTCTTGATTGCTGCAACTTTGATCGTGACTGCAAGTACTGCAATGGTTGATTGTCGATATGGATAATGGTATCCTTCCCCATCAAATAGTGCTTCCATTTCTTTACATTTTTTACCAATTCATATAACTCTTTGTCATAGGTGGGATAGTTAGTCACAGGTCCATCAAAAAATTTCAGAATTAAACGAAATGGGCTTTACCATGGTACATGAGAACTGCTCCCCTGGCATAATCACTAACATTTGTTTGAATCTGAAATGGTTGTGTAAGATCCAGAAGAGCCAATACCGGTGTTGAACTGATATTTTGTTTTAAAGAATCAAATGATTTTTTCTACATATCTCCCCAATGGAATACTTTCTTGACACTTATCAATGTATGTAATAGAGCTGCAATGGAAGAAAAATTAGCAATCAATTTACACCAATATTGTGTTGCCCCAAGAAAGCTTCTTACCTCCATAACTATATTGGGATTGGGCCAATTCACAATGACCATAACCTTGGAAGGGTCTATCTTCAGCTCACCTCCTCCAACAATGTGTCCCAAATGCACTAAAGAAGTCTTGCTAAACTCACACTTTGACATCTTTAAAAATAACTATGTTTTTTTAGACATCAAGTACCTTGTTCACATGCATCACATGTTCATCTCTCTATTTACTGAATATCGAAATATCATCAAAGTAAACAATGAAGAAGTCATATAGAAATGGTTTCAATACATCAATCATAACTGTCATGAAATTATTTGGAGCATTGGTAAGACCAAATGGCATAACTAGCCACTCAAACAATCCTTGTCTAGTTTTAAATGTGGTTTTCCAAATGTTGTCTTCAGCTATTATAACTTTATGATAACCAATTCTTAAATATAGCTTAGTGAAATAATTTTCATACCTTAACTGATCAATAAAATCATCAATTCTTGCGAGTGGATAGAAATTCTTTACCGTGATTTTATTCAGTGCACGAAAATCCATGAACATGCGCCATGTCCCGTCCTTCTTTGGTACCAAAAAAATCGGTGAACCACATGGAAAAGTAGATGGGCATATGATACCTTTGTTAATAAATTCTTGAATTTTCTTCTTGATTAAAATGTTTTCCATTATTGACATGCGATACATGCCAATGTTTGGAAGTGGAACATTGTTGGGTATGTGTTATATTCTTTCCACGACTAATCACGCGAGGGGGGGCGATAGCCCCCCCTTTGCACTGGGCGCAATGCGGGGGTGACAAGGGGGGCGGTAGCCCCCCCTGTCGGGGTCCGGGGCAGCGCCTCGGTGAAATTTTTTTGGTCCTTAATTTCCAGTGGGTGGTCCGCGCCTATGGTTTTATGCATGATTTTGCACATGGTTTTTGGGTACGATGGTTTTTGGAGTATTTTTGTAGATCCGGTCAAGGGAACTACGGTTATGTTCTAATCCAGGGATAATGGATTAGGGTTATGTATACTTCGGCATGTATATATATGTGTTGTAACACTGAAAGGAATATAATGAAAAATCAAGCTGGTCGTCCCGATTTGGGATCCAGGGGAAAATCTCTGTGTTTATCTGTTTTATTTTTTATGCTCTCACTATTGTTTACTTTATGTTATAAGATTCGTGTGTAGATAATTTCCGTTCAGGGTTAAAACCTACATTTGGTATTAGAGTTGTTTCGTCTTCAAGGGGACACCTTTGCTGCTAAGGGTTTTTTGCTTGGGCCTGAGGTAGACCCTATTTAGTGGGAGATCTGCGCGATCGATTCTTGCGGTGAAAGAATATGGTGAGCGGTGGAAAGATAGAGATTGAAAAATTTAATGGTCAGAGTTTTGAGTTGTGGAAGCTCAAGATGGAGGATCTATTGGTGGATAAATATCAGTGGATCGTGGTAGATCCATGTACTAAACCAATGGTAATGTCAGATGAAGACTGGAAGAAACTGGATCGAAAGGCTAAGAGGAAAATACAATTGTGTGTCTCAGATTCAGTATTGTTGAATGTATCTGGGGAAGGTACGACAAATAACTTGTGGGAAAAACTTGGGACTTTGTACCAATCTATGTCTTTGGTGAATAAGTTGTTCCTACGGAAAAAGCTGTATAACCTGAGGATGAAGGATGGAGACTTAGTGACAGAGCATCTAAATGCATTCAATATTGTGGTAAGTCAGTTGTCATCTATTGATATTAAAATCTCAGATGAAGATAAGTGCATCAATTTTTTGTGTTCTCTACCAGACTCGTGGGACAGTCTAGTTATTACAATAGGTAGCAATACAACTACCTTGAATTTTGATGACATTGTCTCAGCCTTGCTGTCAGAGGAAATGAGATAGAGAAATATGGAGGGCCAGAATGGAGATGACTTATATATACGAGAAAGGTCCCAAAACAGAAGTAAGAATAAGGTTTCAAGTGGGAGATCTAAATCTAGAGGGAGATGTAAATCTCGTGGAAATTTTGTAAAGGTATGCGTGAAATGCAGAAAGGAAGGGCACTACAAAAGGGAGTGCAGATCTAAAGCTCCTGAGAAAGGAAAGTGATCTAATGATGCTCCTTCTGCAGAGGCAAAAACCACCTCGGATGAAGGTGGGGATGTGTATTTGGCTTCTTCTTCAAATACACATGTAGATCATGAGTCATGGTTGAATTAATTAGGTGCATCCTTTCACTTCACTCCCCATTGGGAGTGGTTCTACGAGTATGAGAAATATGATGGTGGTGATGTCTTCCTAGGGGATGATAGGAAGGCCAGAATCGTCGGACGTGGAAACGTTAAGCTAAAGCTACAAGGTGGAAGGATTAGAACACTTCCTGGTGTTCTGGATATTCCTGCATTAGCCACAAATCTGATTTCTATAAGCAAGATGGATGATGTAGGTGTAAAAACAGTGTTCGAGAAAGATGCCTACAAGATGGTTCGGGGAGCACTAGTATTAATGTGGGGAGTTTGGACTGGAACTCTGTAGAAGCTACAAGGTAACACTATTATTGATGGTTGTAATAGTTCTTTGGTTCCTGAAAGTGGAGCGGAAAGCCTAGCTGTCTCTAGAGAAAAGACCATGCTATGGCATCAAAGGCTTGGATATATTGGAGAGAAGGGCCTTCAGATACTGCATAGAAATGGTATGGTAGAAGGTATGTCTAATTTATCTCTGGATTTTGATTTTTGTGAACATTGTGTATATGGGAAGCAGAATCGGGTGAGTTTTCCTTCTGGTGCTAAGAGGGTGAACAAGATATTAGAAATTTTGCACAGTGATGTGTTTGTACCTGTGTCAGTTCCATCACTGGGAAAGTCTATGTACTATGTTTCATTCATAGATGACTTCTCAAGGTATACATGGATATATTTCTTGACGAAGAAATCCAAAGTTTTTGATAGATTTAAATAATTTAAGGCTCTAGTGGAAAACTAGACAGAGAAGAAGATAAAGGTGGTGAGGACAGATAATGGCGGGGAGTTCTGCAAGAAGGAATTGAAGAGTTCTGTAAGAAGTGTGGTATAGCATGGCAGAAGAATAATCCATACACACCTCAACAAAATGGAGTTACAGAAAGAATGAATAGAACACTGATGGAAAAGGCAAGAAGAATGCTCAGTGGTACCAGGTTAGGACAAGAATTTCGGGCAGAGGTAGTGGAGACTGCATGCTATCTGGTTCACGGATCACCTTCATTAGTGTTGGAGGATAAGACTCCACATGAGGTATGGAATGGTAAGAAACCCTCTCTTTCACATCTAAGGGTATTTGGATGTGATGCATATGTACATGTTCCAAAGGAGAAAAGGACCAAGCTGGATAATAAATCTGAAAGGTGCATCTTTATTGGGTATAAGGACAGTTTAAAGGGTTACAATATTTGGAACCCAGAAACAAGGAAGGTTGTGTACATCCGAGATGTGGTGTTTAGAGAGGTGAAAGATGTTGCTAAACATGAATTCCTACCAAAGGAACATGATAAAATAAAGTTTGAGCTAAAGGAGGATGAATCAGACTCTACAACAAAAGAAGACTCAGTAGAGGAAGAGCCACAAACTCTAGCTATGAAAAGATCAGCTCGGGAAAGACGGCAACCAGAAAGGTATAGACCATCTGCTTTTTGTTCAGGTATTTCCTTAACTATAACTGATGATGATCCTAGAACTGTGAGGGAGGCAGTAGATTTAGAGGATGGAAAAATCTGGAAGGAGGCCATGGTTGATGAAATGGCATCCTTGCACAAAAATGAGGCATGGGATCTGGTGGAGTTGTCGGCTGGAAGGAAGACCATTGGGAGAAAATGGGTGTTTAAGAAGAAGATGAATGTAGAAGGCAAGGTGGAGAAATACAAATCTCAGTTGGTAGCAAAAGGTTATTCCCAAGTGCCGGGAATTGATTTTGGTGATATTTTTTCTCCTGTTGCCAAAGTTACTTCTATTAGATTACTTTTATCTGTTGCTGCTGCATTTGATTTTGAGATAGAACAGATGGATGTGAAGACATCATTTCTTCACGGGGATCTAGAAGAGGAGATCTACATGAAGCAACCTGAAGGCTTTATGGTGAAGGGTAAGAAATAACTGGTATGCAGGTTGAAGAAGTCTCTGTATGGGTTAAAACAGTCACCAAGGATGTGGTATCAGAAATTTGATACCTATATACGGGGACTTGGCTTCACTAGAAGCAAGGAGGATCACTGTGTTTATTTTAAATTAATTGGTGACCATGTTATTTATTTGGTCTTGTATGTGGATGATATGTTGTTGATTGGAAATGACAAAGAAATTATCCAAGATTTGAAGACCCAACTCTTCTCCAAATTCGAAATCAAGGATCTTGGTGCTGCAAATTATATTTTGGGCATGGAAATTAAGAGAGATCGGGAAAATAGGAAGCTCTGGTTAAACTAGAGGAATTATGTCGAGACTATATTGCATAGGTTCAGTATACAGGATAGTAAACCAGTGAATGTTCCTATTCATGTAGGTGTAAAGTTGTCTGCTGAACATTGTCCCAAGACACAAAAAGAAGAGCAGGATATGTCCCATGTTCCATATGCACATGCAGTGGGTAGCCTAATGTATACAATGGTCTATACTAGACCAGACATTGCACATGCAGTGGGAGTATTGAGAAGGTTTATGTCAAATCCAAGGAACGAGCATTGGACAGCAGTGAAGAGGGTTTTCAAATATTTACGTGGCACTAGTGATTATGGCTTGTGCTGCCAGGGAAGACCAGGATTGGAAAGAATGTTGGACATTCATGGTTTTTTTGATGCAGACTGGGCTAGAGATCTGGACCAAAGAAGATCTACAAGTGGGTATGTGTTTAGCCTATTTGAAGGCGTAGTGAGTTGGATGAGTAAAAGACAGTTTGTAGTGGCTCCTTCAACTACAGAGGAAAAATACATGGCAGCCACTCATGCAAGCAAGGAAGCAGTTTGGTTGTAGATATTGTGTTCAAGTATGGGGTTGGTACAACAAGCTATAAGGATAGACTGTGATAGAAAAAGTGCAATTTTCTTGGCTAAAAACCCTACTTATCATTCAAATACAAAGCACATTGATGTTCAATATCACTTTGTTAGAGATATGGTTGAGGCTAAAAGGGTGTTGCTGGTAAAGGTGGACACATTGAAGAATGTTGTAGATGCATTGACGATGTCTGTGAGCACTCAAAAGTTTTCTTGGTGTAGAGAAACAATGGGTGTTGAAGAATTGGGCCAGTGACTAAGCTCTCCTGTGGCCCCCTACGGAAAGAAAACAACAAGTGGGAGAATGTTGGGTATGTGTTATATTATTTCCACGGCTACTCACACGCCCATGGTTTTGGGGTACTATGGTTTTCGGCCCCTGGTATTTTTGTATATCCGTTCAAGGGAAATACGGTTATGTTCTAATCTAGGGTTAATGGATTAGGGTTATGTATGATTCGACATGTATATATATTTGTTGTAACACTAAAAGGAATATAATGAAAAATCAAGATGGTCGTCCCAATTTGGGATCCAGGGGAAAATCTTTGTGTTTATCTGTTTTATGTTTTATGCTCTCGCTATTGTTTATTTTCTGTTATAAGATTCGTCTGTAGATAATTTTTGTTCGGGGTTAAAACCTACAAACATCTTGCTGCAGCTGAATCTCATGCTGAATTCCCCTCTTGGGCGGTAACCCATTTGGTTCCTGAAACATATCTCCATGTTGACTTACCACATGAAACAAATTAGATTTTAATTCTTCATCACAACCTTCAAAATATTCATATTCCATATCATCCTTTTTCTTTATCATGAGAAGCACTAAATTTTTACTTTCATTAATTAGTCTCTTCATCTGCCCTGCATTAACTAAAGAAATATTCAACTTTTTGGGATGATCTCTCACAATATACTCCATCGGATCCTTGAGCAAATGATATTTTTTCTCATGGAGATAAAATATCGCTTTCCTGTCATACAAATATGCACTTCCCAAGATAATTCCTGAAATGTCAAGTGGAACCACATGTAACTCAACTTCATCAACAAAGTTTGTAGTAATGAAAAACCGGAATATACATTTCCTTGTAACCTGTAAATTTTCATTCTTGAATATTCAACCCAAAGGATATGGCTTATGATGTGGTATAGTTTCAAGGTTAATATTTTTGACCAATTCTTCCGAAATCAAGTTTTTTTGTGACCCACTATCAAATAATGCTTAAATCTTTGTATGATTTGAAATAACCCTTACATGGAACAACTCTATCCTCGTTTCTTCATTTGCACTGCTGTTGTGACATTTTGAGGAACTAGTGCTTGCTATGGATTTTTTTCCCTTTGAAACCATGGTTATAATCTTGGTCTCATCACCGTAATCAGATCCAAGATCATGTTGTGTCGTAGCAGTCATATTTTTTTTCCCCTTGTTGTTTGGTTTCTTAGACCTTAGTTTGGGATGTGATTTCCAATGATGGGCTTCATCATGCCCCTCTTTGGAACACTGTTTGCATGTTTTTTTCTCCCCTTCTCTCTTAACACTTGAATTCTTATTTCCCTTCCATTTTTCTCCCTTCTCTTTCCCCTTACCCTTGAATGGCTTCTTCTTACTACCCTCTTCCTGAATGTTCTTTCCCCTTGCTTCAAGATGCGTGGCTTGCACACAAAATTCATCTAAATTTATTGGGTTAAACATAAGGATAGTATCTCTTAAATAGGAATGTAAACCCCTAATTTATTTAATAGTGTGTCTTGAGAATTAAAGTTTATTCCTAACAACATAGCCCTTTGCCTAAACTCTTGGGTATATTCTTGAACTATTTGACCCTTGAATTGCGTAAAGTTTTTCCAACTCATAATATCTATTTTCATGTATGGTAAAGGATAAAAGTGTGTTTTAATTGAAGAAATATACTCTACCCAAGAAATGGATATCTTACCATCGATTCACATTTTCTCATGAGTCTTTGCCTCCAACCAGACTAGTGCTGCTTCTTCTAGCCTGAATGAAGCCAACTAGATATTTTTGTCATCTTCTTGTAGGTTCTGAATTCTATAATAAACCTCCAATTGATGGATCCAATTGTCCAAATTCTCTGCATTTACCTCACTATTGTACATGGGAAGTTCAAACTTAATGTCCAATTTGATTAAGGGAGTTTTTCCTTTTTGGGTTTTTGAATGAGTATGGGTGGTTTCTATGGTCGAAGTGGAAGGTGATGTTGATGGAGATGATGAGGATGATGATGAGGATGGTGGAGATGGAGGAGGATTTTATCCACTACCCTTTGAATCCTTCTCTTCATCCTTCTTTCCTTCTAAGCTTCCCTCTCCATGTGGAGACTTAGAATTTTCTCCAACCATCCTAGTGTTCCTCACTTCAAATAGGATCCTAACCCTCTCAGTTAGGTCATAGAAAGCCTTCTTGAATGCTTCGTCTTCTTAAAGGCCTTCAGTCTCTCCTACATCTCACATGATGGCTATGGATTCAAGCTCAACGTTTGGTGCAACTTGTACTTCTTCAATCAACTCAACTTTTAGTGCAACTTGTACCTCTTCAATCTCAGATAGAGATAAAACTTGAGGTGATTCAACTGCAGCTAGGAGTGATACAAGACAAATGAGCTCCTCGTCGGCTCAGAGGAGAAGGTAACATGGAAGGAAGAAAATGATCCAGACAAGACCCATTTTTTCCAAGGTAACGCACCCAAATAACAACTAGGAAGAGTTATAATGCACCCTAACCCTACAAAGGGGGTGTTAATGCCTAGGGTAACACTCTGGCTTGCCCAAGGGGAAACTTTATCCATGTTCTAATGTGAAAAGGGAAATATCTTGTGGAAAACTGACTGGAATTTCCATCTTTTCCTCAAAAAGAGTCAGTTCATTAGAAAATAATGGCACAAACCTTTTATTAGACATTTCCAAACACAAATGAACTCCTATGGAAGGAAATAGAAAATAAAATCTAGGACACATCTAGATCTTTCCTAATTTGAACTGGTTGAAAGAGTTGGCAAGGTTTTCCCTCTCCATTTCCTATAAATTGGATGCATGGGCTCTTGGTCTAAGGTCGAAGGTTTCATTATATGTGGAGCAAAATTTCATTGTTGTAGTGTGAGGCTTGAAGATCAGTGAGTTTCATTGAGGACTCTCTATCTTGAGCATCATCACCAAGGGGCAAAGGGAAAGCCTTGAGAGGGATATTCAATAACCACCACCCAAGCATATTACCCTATAATAGAAATGGTGACTCCGTTAGGGAGTTAACCCCAAGTTTCTGGATTGTTCCTATGACTTTACATCTTTCCCTCTGCTCACATCCCCTTTTGATCAGTTTATATTCAAAGTAACCATCTCAACAGCTCACGGAGTCTAGAATAGACCTTGCCTAGCCATATGTACATATTTACCTTCACTAATGCTCCCTCTGAGAGTGTTTCAGTGCGTTATAATTTTTCTTATTCTCAGATACAGTGTGTTAGTCCCATCATTAACGCTCTGTAGCCTTTGGTTGCTAGTGTTACCCAGCCAAAATCTGTTGTTTACACCCCTTTTGTATTTCCCTTTTGTTGTGGAGTTATTGTCTACCATATTTAATTCTTTTACTCGATCCATGTGCTTGGTTACTAGCTAGAAATTTTAGTTCTTGTTTTAAAAATTTAATGTTATAGCATCTACATTTTGAAGAAGATTTTTTTTTTTTAAGTTTTCTCAACATAGCTGAATTCATTCTAAAAATTTTGGTTAAAAATTTGTTAGAGAGGATAGATAGATGTCTGGATCTTTTAAGGTTGAATGGTGTTATTTGAATTCTTGGTGCATGGATGTTGGAAAGATCTCTCCTTGTAGAAGTATACTTTTCATTGAATTGAATATCTAGATCATATTTTTGCATGGTTTTTGAGTCACAGTCTCATCATATTTCATACGTCCACTCCCCATCGGTAAGACTAATAATAAAGTACACTAAGAATAAAGTGATAATAAAATTAATCATATAATTTTTTCTGAGCTCACACCAACCGTAGTTCAGGTTAGGATATTGGGGTAGGAGAAGTGAAAAAATCACCCAAGATCTCAAAACTTGAAACTAGATTCATTAAAATGTGAAATCCTACTACACTCATACTATCGGGACCACAGCACTACCACCGGATTTAAGTGCGAGACAACACCAAGGTGCATAAGAAGGTATCCCACCTTTGAGTGCATTCAATCGACATGTTATATATTGGGGTTCCCTTCGGGGATGTCAAAACTAGATCGGGGATCTAGGTGTTCTACCCATATAGCGTGATGTTTATGACCATGACCCCCTTGACAGTGTCTGTGATTTGAGGTATATTTGGTTGCCATAATTTTTAGGGACTTACACAAGGTGACTGGGGTGGGCTTCCCTAGTACCTAAAACAGATGGAACTACTTTGTCTTTGGTCTTTAGGAGGGTACTCATCTTCACGAAAGTGATTACGCCTATTGTTTGAGGTTCGGGCAATGCTCTAGAGTAACCATAACTATATTTTTTACCAACTCTCTTTGTATTCTATTGTGATATTAGGTTTTATCTCCAAAAAATGATAGTACTCAGATGAGTTCATACCTGTTCTAGCGACTTGCTTGATTGATTTTAGAAGTCATTTTTTCTTTTTTCTTTTTTATGTGTGTGGTTACTATCACTGAGACTTTATAATACATCACGATAATTAATATTTGATAAAATTAAATAGGTCATCATGGCATCCTTGGACCCTTGTCGTCTTTCTCGACCATAAAGAGGTCTCCCTCTTTTGACACTGGGGGAGGAGTCCAGTCTGGGTGAGCTAGTGCCTTCTTCGAAAGAGTAGTCTCCAGTGGCAACCCTTGACTTTCATATAGCTCCATATCATATGGAGTTTCCAGAGGATCCTTTTATGGAAGGAGTCATACCTCCTTACAATCCTCCTCTCACTGACCTGTCGGGGCCATTGTTAGTTCAGGTTACACCGGACTAAGATATGTCTTCAGCTACACCAACATCTGTTTCACAACTGGTGCCCATGGGGTCCATGCCATTCATAAAAAAACTCTAGTCCACCACCATCTTCCTCACCAGTTTTTAGTTCTACGCCAATGATTGGAAACCCCAATAGCCAGGCTACACCCAGTCCCAGTACTCCGGTCACCACAACTATTAGTGGACCTCCAAAACTTTCGGGATCTACTTCTATTGTGACTGTGCTAGGACCCATGGTTTCAGCTCCCACTAGCGGGGCTACATCGGTTCCTTTTAGCAAACCTTTCAGTTGGAACCCTTTGTTGAGTTCAAACCCTTTGGATATTATGTCAGGGGGTAGTGTCACCAGTATATATATGCAAGGGGGAACTTCAGTACCCCTACAACAATTAGAACAAATAGGACAACCCATTTGTAATGTTGTTCCTTTGAGTGGTCAAACTTCTGGTGTAGGGTGTATGCCAATGCTTAACTATGGGAATAACAGTATGCCATTGGCTAACTCTATCACGTCCATATGGGTGAACTAGCCCCAAAGTCAATTTGGGCAAGGGGGCACTATTATACTGGGGGAAACCAACAATTTTCCCCCTAATACAACATACCCTATGGACAAAAACCATGCACCCTTACACCACCACTCACTGGGAACTTTTATCAACAAATTCCTACTTATCCCATTCGTAATACATTGATGGACAGACCCTATGGTCTGAATGGTCAGCCAATACTTCCTTGGCTAGATCAGGGGGCAAACACATAGTTTCCATTCTTTGCAGCTCTAGACATCCCTGTTTGGTTCTAATTGATGATGTCAATTAGAGTTTCATTTAATTTCAACCCAGGAAGGTAAACTTAGAAGTGCTTATTTAAAATATATAGATCTAGAAAGATTCCTAATTTGTCCAAGATCTTAAAGTCCCCTTACAAGAACATATTCATTAAGATCTCTTTCAATAACTAATCAAACCTAGATCTAACAATTGTTTGAGATCTATGGTTCTCTTACAAGAACATATTCTACAAGATCTCTTCCAACATTAGAACATTTAATAAGAAATTAAAAGCTGAAATGAAATAAACCTAGATCTAATAATTTTCTGAGATCTTATGGTTCTCTTACAAAAACACTTTCAAATAAGATCCTTCCAATATTAGAACATTTAACAAAATTTAAAAGCTGAAATCAAACAAAAACATAAATTAAGTTATACCTAAAATAAACAAATAAGCATGCAAGTGAGGCCATGGGGGCCCTCCATAACTCCACAAGCACACCACTTCAATGGAGACTCAGATGTAGAAGAAAAATTCAAGTATGATCCTTTATTTCAAAATATCCATTACAAACCAACTCTAATCTTCTAAGATTACATACTCCAAAATTCTAAGATTACAAAACTTCAAGATTACGAATGGAGGAGATTGTACTCCTATTTATACAATGGGATAAGTAACAAACTCATAATGATCATCCACTAATCTCTCTTTAGTTCAATACATCTCTCAACCATCTAGACACATAACCCCCTTTTGTCCTTTATCTTCTCCATGAGGTTTATCTTCTCAAATTTGAATTTCATCATTCAAGGCCACATAAAGGTGTCTTAGAAGCTTCCTTGGCACCTACACATGTCACAAAAACAACCCACTTTCCACATATAAAGTAAAATATATTATTTTCTAATATTTAATGAAGAATTTCTCTTAAAAATGCTTAAAAATAAATAATATTTGGAAAATATAAATGAGACCCATTAATGGTGAATAATAGGGAAAATGAAGTGACATGGTGGTGAATAATGAGTGATATAATGGAAGCATAGGTGAAAAATGTATGGTAATGAGTGACATTTTGAAACCCAAACATACTCCCCAACCGAAGTTCTTGCATGTCCTCATGCAAGCTACTACAATGACTTATTTAATTCTTAGATGAGCTTCCTTTTACAAGATGTTTGGTTCTTGTGTAACAAGCATCTTTCAATCATGGACTTCCGTTTAACTTTGCACATCTTTGGATAACTTTTATTTTTGCAAAGCATTTGCATCTTTTAATGATTGGTTCTTGTGTTACAATCATTATTTACTTTGTTGAGATCTCTTTTTAATGATTGGTTCTTGTGTTTACAATCATTATTTACTTTGTTGAGATCAATCATTTTAAGAAGTCATTTAATATGCTCATCATTTTGTAGTAGTTTTTATTGTGGGAAGACTATGTGGGTTAAGATGTAATATGAATGAGAGAAAAAATGAAGTGTGAAATTTCCCCTCCCCAATCGATGGTTTTTGGAAATTTTTAATGAGAAAGGGAATAGTGAAATAGTGGAATACTTTCCAAATATCATCATTTTAGCATCTAAAAAGAATTTCAAGATTAAAGGTTAGAAAACATCATACCTTACTTACCTACAGAAGTGGATGAATCATGCATGTTTAGTTGCTGCAATTATGATCTGAAGCTTCTTCTACAAGTTGTGGATGAAAGACGAATCTGTATTGTCATATCTGCTGCTGGATCTTCTGCTGGATAGTCTGATGAATCTGATGAGTCTGCTGAATATGGCCGAAAATGTGTAAGGCTTGGAAGGTATACAAAATATATAAGTTTTACATTTTCCCTCCCAGCCTTATTTATTGACTTGTCCTCAAGTCATGGCAAACTGAAAAAGAATGAAAGGAAATCTTCTTCATCTGCTAAAAAATATGGGTCTTCAAGTCTTCAACAGTCGATGGCACAAATCTTACTATGTGAGTAAATGTGCTGGTGTCGAACATAGCAAGAAGTTGTTGTTTGAGTGGCCGATAATGAATGCCACTAGCCAACACGAGAGCTCCCACGATTGATTCCAATGGGAGTCAAGATGCCTAACACATCTTTGTAGGTACGAATAAGTTTGTTGTAGTCGAGTCACCTACAAGATCCAACGAACAAGAGATATTAATTTACTCTCATTTTTCATTGGCAAGAGTACTTTCCATTAAGGCATGCAAGCCTCTAGGTGTTTTTACAAACATAATTAGACTCTAGGACTTTGACTCAGTGATATACATAGAAGCAAAGTTTTATTGGTGGAAATAAAAGGGAAAGGAAATGACAAGGAAAATGAGAATGAAAATAAGTGAGCTTCTTGGTTTTACTTTGTGGGTTAGGGGTGAATGAAAAGAAGTAGATTTGACTGCATGATTGAAACTTGCTAGGAAAAAGGGATTTTGGCTTGCATTGAGGACTCATTGGGATTTACAATTTTACAAAGGGAATAAAAGACTAGTTGTAATGAATATGGAGTTATTCACATGATTCATCATAAAATTGATCTGTTGGAAGTCCAACTGTCGACAAATTAGAATCCTTGAATGTTCATCTGATTAACGCAAACCTGCAAACACTTGGCATTCACAAAACATAAATATATCCAAGAAAAAGTGATCAATTTCTACTTGGTTTGTTTATGCAAAAATTAAACACCAATGAAATAGATTTAAGTAAAATCAAATGTGTAAGTTGGTTCAATTCTATGATTTTTTTATAAATCGATTTTAAAATATGTAATCAGTATAATTAATTCCGTTCTTATGTAAATAAAATTTAGTTTCGTTGCAATTATGCAAATCCCGATCATCGTCGAAATTGTTTCATGATTTGCATTTATGATATCGAATTTCACATGTCGTCATCGATCGATTTTGTATTTGCCAAAATCTGCATCATTTAAAACTTGCAAGATATTAATACAAATGCGTCAAATAAAAATAAAAAAATAAAAAATAAAAATTCAGGAAGAAAACTAATTGTTACTCCTCATTGAAAGTTTCGCCATCTCGTGATTTCTGTGCTTTGCCCATCAATGGAAATCATTTTTCTAAAAATGTTATGATATTGCACATGCATATTCTGCAGTTGATTCCATTTTTGCAGATATTTCAATATTGCAACTACATCTCATCCAACAACCATGATAATTTAAACAAAGTTGTAGTGGCTATGTTTTTTCTCAATGAAATTAAACAAAGTTGTAGTGGCTATGTCATGAGTGAACAGTAGCAGAAAAATTAGTGGAAGCTTCCAATCATTAAATTTTTTATTTTATTTTTTAAGCGATTTTTTTTTAGTTTTGTATGGATTTCAACCCTAGAAAAGCTCACATCAACCGCATAAATAAACAAATGTTAATTCATGGCATTTTCTCCAACTGTCTCAAGCTGGAATTTTATCTACGAAAATCGGATCTGGCAGAAAAAAAAATTCGGATTTGGGCGCAGTCTGCTAAATTAGGCTTGACAGAACCTCAATTTTCTCCTAAACCGTTGCAAATTTAAGGAAATTTCTCACTTGTTACCCAATTACCCCCGTTCCGAAGAAAACCCATGTCTCATTTTTTTTTTAATTCATCATGGTTTGCTCAAAAAATCCATTTTAAAACCGCGTGTTGAGACTGGTGCGATTTCGTGAAGCTTTTGGCAACAGAAATCAATTGCTATGCAGATTTTCGTTGTGGAAGTCCATGAAAGACATGTAATTGAATAGATGTCTGTCACAGCTAAAGTTTTGTTGTGGAACTTAGCAAGTGACAAGGTGGTTTTAATAGATTCCTCAAGATACTGAAGTTTGGCATGCAACTTTCGCCTTTCAGCATTTTCTGGTTCTGCGAGACTTCTAAAATCTCCATTCTCCATGAAACTCTCATTGCCATAAAATTTAGTAGCAGGTGCTTTTGGCATGTTTTATGAACTGAGGTTTTCCCTACAAGGGTTTGGATATTTTTGGTCTCTCTCATTATCAAATAAGTGTTCAACCTTGTCTGGTGTGGCTGGCACATACGTTCCATTTCCTTCAACCATGAGACAGTCGATTAAAGTTGAGAGCCAAGCAGAATTTTCAAACGCATTGTGTTAGAAAGCTTTCTTCGTTAAATAAAGAGAAACCCTAGTCATCAAAGGTTGCCAAGTGAAAGACTCCACAAGGAAAGCAACGATATTTACTGCAGAGTACGACCGTGGCCATGGGCGTGCGAGGGTTTTTTAAGAAGGCATGAATCCAGCGAGGGAGTTCAAGTCAACAAGAATATTACATGTCATGTGAAAAATATGTCCAATCCCTTAGGTAATCCAACAGTGATGCTACAATTGCACAGGTAATCAAATGGAATTCAGTGTCGGCTTACAGGGAACTCCTATTTTTCTGTTGCCACTTTGTCTTGACTTTGCTGCTCATAGTTTGTCTATTTGTCGAGTCATACTATCCATGCAATTATCAAATCCGCTTAGAATTTACTGCCAAATTCATTGGGATGCCATCTACCATGTTCAGACTGAAACTCTCACTTTGACTCGTGGGTTCTGACCAACGTATCCTCGGTCATTCTATGAAAGGGATCACAAAAAGCATTGATGGATAAGTTTTACATTGACATCACAGCTCACGTAGATGTGTAATACAATCATTCAAAATTAAAGGGTACTTATCCTATAATGACACGTAGGATTTAGATAAACCACAAGGTAATGGGAACTTGGGTGTTTTCCAAAAATTTAATCAGCACCAATATCTGCAAGGAGGAGTCCTAGGTATTTTGTTGGCTGTTGCAGAATCATTTGTAATACCACTTTTGTTTTCAACATTGTAAAATTCGGACGTAGGCATATCCTTGCGCCAATTCCATGAAGGTGAATGGATGCTTTGCGGCATTTGCAACCAAATTGTGATGGTTTATTAATTTGGAGCGTATGGCAGTTTTTCCTTATTTTATTGTTTTTTCTTGTGTGTTGGTTGGATTTTTATATTTTTTTTATTTTTTTTGTTTTTTATTTATTTATTTAATTTTTTTTACTCTTAAAAAAAATGAAATTTGAACCTATCTAAAAAATGGTTAGTTTTCAAAAAAAATAAATTTTAATAATATATATATATATATATATATATATATATATATATATATATATATATATATTATTATGTGGGAATTTTAAATTTTTTTTTTTAATTATTTGTTTTTAAACTCAAATTTAAAAAAAAACTAAATTTTATCTAAATTTTTTTAAGATGATCTTTTTTTTCGCTCATTTACAAAATTCTTTATTGTCATATCGTAAATCAATTTTCAGCAAAAGTATTTTTATTTGAAATAAATCAATAGATTTTTTGATCTTCCTGATCGCACGAAGCGCAGGAAGAGAGCATACTAATCTCTTGAATTTTTATTTATTTATGCAGGTTAGCGTGGATGGATAAAACACAATTAAGATTTGCGACAAAACCTTGCATTATCTACACTCTTTCTGCAATGTCACGAGGGCGTTTAGACTCTCAGAAGACAAGGCTTTCCAATAATCAAGCTCCTGGTTCACCCGTGATACAGAAACAAGACATAGAGATGCAAATATGTGCCACTGAATTTATTCATGATGATTTATTTTTTTGAAAACAAGACTAAAAAATTCTAATGATAATGACTTCTAATGACTTCTAATGAGATCTCATTTTTATTTTTTAATCTATTCTACATTAACTTGAAATATGTTTTATTTTCTAAGTAAAATAATGCTTCCAATGAAGCCATCTACGGACTAAAAGTTCGAACATGCTCACATCAAGATTTAAAAGTTTTACATTATGTTTTGCAAGTATGTGAGAATCCTGTCTTAGAGTTGGCTCAAGGTTATTGTCCTTGCTCTCCAAGAAGTACCTGTTCAACATTGTCAAATTCATCATCCGTAGATGGATTAGTGAGAAATGGGGGGTTTAAAATAAAAACTGAATTTAAATTAACTATGTGCAAAAATAAAAATGCTCCAAACTTTGAACTCCTTTATGAACCCGTTGTCACCAAGTTCCACAAATTAGTCCATAAAAACAAATGCATAAAATAATTACTAAATCCTTCTAGTTGCACTTCCCCGGCAACAGCGCCAAAATGTTTGGTTCCAATTGATGATGTCAATTAGAGTTTAATTTAATGTCAACCCGGGAAGGTAAACTTAGAAGTGCTTATCTAAAATATATAGATCTAGAAAGATTCCTAATTTGTCCAAGATCTTAAAGTCCCCTTACAAGAACATATTCATTAAGATCTCTTTCAATAACTAATCAAACCTAGATCTAACAATTGTTTGAGATCTATAGTTCTCTTACAAGAACATATTCTACAAGATCTCTTCCAACATTAGAACATCTAATAATAACTTAAAAGTTGAAATGAAATAAACCTAGATCTAACAATTGTATGAAATCTTACGGTTCTCTTACAAGAACACTTTCAAATAAGACTCTTCCAATATTAGAACATTTAACAAAAACTTGAAAACTGAAATCAAACAAAAACATAAAATAAATTATACCTAAAATAAACAAATAAGCATGCAAGTGAGGCCATGGGGGACCCTCCATAACTCCACAAGCACACCACTTCAATGGAGACTCAAATGTAGAAGCAAAATTGAAGTATGATCCTTTATTTCAAAATCTCCATTACAAACCAACTCTAAGATTACAACTCTAAGCTTCTAAGATTACATACTTCAAAATTCTAAGATTACAAAAACTTCAAGATTCCAAAACTTCAAGATTACAAATGGAGGAGATTGTACTCCTATTTATACAATGGGATGAGTAACAAACTCATAATGATCATCCACTAATCTCTCTTTAGTTCCATACATCTCTCAACCATCTAGACACATAACCCCCTTTTGTCCTTGATCTTCTCCATGAGGTTTATCTTCTCAAATTCGAATTTGATCATTCAAGGCCACATAAAGGTGTCTTAGAAGCTTCCTTGGCACCTACACATGTCACAAAAACAACCCACTTTCCATATATAAAGTAAAATATATTATTTTCTAATATTTAATCAAGAATTTCTCTTAACAATGCTTAAAAATAAATAATATTTGGAAAATATAAATGAGACCCATTAATGGTGAATAATAGGAAAAATGAAGTGACATGGTGGTGAATAATGAGTGATATAATGGAAGCATAGGTGAAAAATGTATGGTAATGAGTGACATTTTGAAACCCAAACAATCCCCGACCTCTACAAACTAACCAATGATCCCATCAGCCACAACCCACTCTAGCCTCCAGTGCCACACAAGATTCCATCTAAAATCCCTAAATTCGAAGGCAAACAAGGGGATGATCTGGCTACACATGTCACCACCTTTCATCTATGGTTTGTTTCTAACTCCATGGTGAATGATAGTATCCATCTTAGACTTTTCCCCTGCACTCTCACAGGAAACGCCGCCAAATGTTACATTGAGTTACCATGTGGGGTCATGAATACTTTTGGCACCTTAGCTGTGGAATTTCTTAAGAAATTCCAATTACCTATTTGATACAAAACTGACATGGTACTTTTAACCTCGCTGGACCAAGACACCGCCACCCACATATCTGAACACATTCATGAATGGAGACGTAGGTATAGGCTTGTCAAAGCTCCAATCCCAGATCATCTCTTATTGAACTGGTTTTGCAATTCACTCTTACCACCCCTAGCTAAGGAAGTTTTCTTATATGGTGTGGTCACGGAAGACCAATCCATCCATCTTGCATAACATTTAGATCTCATTTATTTGCAATCTATCACACTATATGACTTACTCTCCCATGCCCCTGGAAGCCTGAATTGTCTCACTACTCAATTACCTAGAGCACACGCTGACGACCTTGTTGGTGCCACCTACAGCGTAGCCATAAAAAATCTTAGAGGGAAAAACTCCCAGCCATCTTCGGCTATCACCACCCCTAACCAATCGACTACTCTTCCTATCTCTGAGGTAAACTCTATGCAGTCTACACAAAAACCTAACGGCAAGAAAAAGAAAAATACCTCTCCTTCTGAAGAGCAGTCCAATACTCAGAAAAATCCCAATTAGAAAAACACTGCTAAGAACGACAAAGGAAAGGAGAAACCCATGAGATTTCCTTGCAGAATTTGTGTGAACGACCACTTGACAGAGAAATTTCCTCGGCTGCAGGAATGCACAGATTTTATCACGAACAAGGAATATGGAAGGACACCTACTGTCCATCACAATCCCTTCCCTAATCCATAGCAGCAACAACAACACATGGTTTCAAACCCACCACAACCACCGCAAAGGGGCAACGGTGGTACTCATCCTTCCGGTGAAGGATCATCTGCCATTTATGGCATATAAAGTGTTGAACTCCAAACCTGAGCTAAACTCTATGTAAATCTAGTCATTGAGGCTCAAGAACCTAGTACAATTTAGAATCCACCACCTCCCAACGATTTTCATATCGAAAGGCCTTCTGTTGACCCTGTGATTCATCCCCCCAAAGGGACACTTCGACGCATGATTCATAACACCTCTGCATGTGCTTCCCAAAACTACAACATTGTAGAATATTTGGTCCAAGCATCATCAACCATGTCTGCACTTGAAGTATTGAAAACCTTCCCAGTGCAAAGGAAAGCTCTGCTTTCAACCATTGGTGGAATCGACCCCCACGATTCGATGCTAGCCATATTCGACATGGAGAAATCTAAACCTCGCCTCTCACACCAGCTTGTTGTCTAGGTACAAGTTGTGTCGAAAGGAAGACCAATCCATTGTATTGTCATAGACAAAAGTGCTTCGACCTACGTTATGTCAACTCTGTGTTGGATCGCTTTGGGTTCTCCCACTTTGTCTTCGCCATTGAATTTCCCTTAAAGCTTTCGATGGCCAAACTTTCCTCCCAAAAGGCTACCTTTCTAGCTTTCCCATTTCACTTAGTGGGAAAATGATAATGGTGGAAATTGAAGTCGTAGATCATCATCTCGACTATAATCTGTTGCTAGGTCATAGTTAGTCTTACGCAATGACTGCCATTATCTCTTCGGCTTTACGACTCATCCTTTTTCCATTGGATGGGAAAATAGTTATAGTGGATTAGTTATCCTTTTGCACCCCCGACTATCCATGCTATCAAGTAGAACTGTATCCCTAGTAGGAGGCGTTCCTGACTCATACATCAGTGTCAGTACCAGTCTTCTAAAAGAATATTCCTTGATGGGTTGTTTTCCTCTCCTATTACCTGAGGTTCCACACATGATTGCAATGATATCCACCATTTTAGATGGCTCTATCGATCCATGGATCCTACTGACGCCTTTAGAAATTGATTCCTAAGGAGATCAGATGTCGTTATCACTAGCTAAGTTGGCTTATCAAGCCTTCCAAATAGAATCTAAACCCTCCACTACTTTGGTTTCGACCAATGGTACCACCCTCTCGCCCACCATAGTTCCTTCTACGGATATCCTCAATGAATTCCTTCCTAAAAATGAAGCTATTCAAGAGATCATGTCTCTAGAAGAATGACCTTGGGGAGAGTTCCATCATCGTGCTTCAATGATTGATTCGAATGTGACCGCTACTAAAATCCCATATTTTGACCCACCTGAGATCGTTCCCTACGTTTACACGACTGTTCAAAATATCAATATGGAAGGGAACATGGGCAATATTTCTAAGACTATGCTCATATATATCTCAGTCAAAATGGGTATCGTGGAAAATATTTAGATTGGAGCTGATTGCAATCCTGAGGAACTTGCATGCTTCACATCCCTTTTTAAGGAATTCCTTGATGTTTTCACTTGGTCTTATGAGAAAATTCTAGGCATAGATCATTCTATTGATGAGAAATAAATCAAGAAATTACAAGCATTCTTTTTATGGAATTTTTCTCACTTGCTAAATCGAAAAACCTTGAGTTCTCTTCTTTGGACTCGTTAAACTTATACGAATAAGCAATGAGCATTCTTTTTGTGGTATTTTTCTTGCTCATTAAAATGAAAAACCTCGAATTCTCTTCTTCAGACTTGTTGAACTTACACGAAGAAGCAATGAGCTTTCTTTTTAGTGACTTTTTCTAGCTTGTAAAACTGAAAAAACCCCGAGTTACCTTTGTAGGGCTCATTAAAATACTACGATGAATAAATATGAGCCACTATTTTCCATATTTTCCTAGCTCATTAACAAACTAAAAAACTAATCGGGCTTTTCTCCGTTGGACTCATTAAAAATTCACAGAGAGCGTCGAGTTTTTCTTCATCAGAATCGTTAAAATTTCATGAAGAATATTGAGTTTAATACATCTCCTCGTACTCATAACAAAATGAGGAAAATGTTCATTGAACATAGGTTTATCACTTTATTCGGATTCAATAGACTAACTTATGGAAAATGAACTGTGTCGAGCTTACTATTCTCCCTTCATCGTGCCTGGTTATCAAACATGATAGAGGTACCCCCCTGGAGTTTTATTTTATGATGTTTTTCAGACTCTCTCAATATGAAAAGATCATCGAGTTTACCTCTGTGGACTTGTTAAACTTAATCAGATAGGGAAAAATTTGGACAAAGTGGATACTTATTCTATTATATTTGAAAGGTCGATTTGGAAGCACAAAATATTGAACATGGCACTTCCCAGAAAACTCACTCGCAATGAGCCAAACCCTACCATCTATGATTTTAGCCTTCATATACCATTGTTTCTACATTGGTGAATCTTGACACTCTTTGGTGTTCATTAAGCCTAAGTTGTCTGGTACCCTGTTACTGTGCCTTCTATTGTTAAAGAGGATCCCACTATCTACTGCTCCTTGTATCAGCCAAGCCATCATATGCCAGAAATTATCTGTCATCAGTTAATCCCATTTTCTATTGACTATCTCCAAAAAAATATCATCTTTTCCCATTTCATGTCGACTCATATAGGATGCCTCAATGCCTACATTTCGACAGATCTCTTCCTATTGACTTCAACATCTTATCTAGGATGTTGATCCAGAAACACATCCATACTCGGATACTTGTAGACATTAGTGGCAAGTCACCTTGTGCTTGGTTGGGGGTTCTCATTACGGGCTCCCAATTGAATGATTCTACGAGTTTTCAACATCAACTCCTTTTATTCATGCTTGCTAGATTGTACTATGCATCTTGGGGATCATCAACCTTATCAGTGGCCACCCTTGCATCTATTAATAATTTTTTTTATTGATTGGTAATTAGATGATTTCCTGCATGTTCGACTACAACTCCTTAACTCACATGTACTGAAATATGCAGTTTCGTGAAGCGACGACGAAGACCTTGGGTTGAGACTTATATCATTTTAGCTATGTTTCCTCTCCCAAGCTACGATATTGTTTTCATAGATAGCTTATTAGTATGATCATGTCATGACAGAAGATTCCAAATTGTTCTTATTAGTGGACACAATCGTCATATCTCTATTTTAGAGAAATCATTTTGATATAAATACTGAGCATGGGAATGCCTGTCTCAAGACAGATACTATATTTCTGACATATGTTGTTGTTTTAGGTTTTCCTTAGTTCTCCAAATCCTCTCGTTCTACTACACTTTTTTAAATTATTTTGGTCATCGTATTCGCCTCTAACCTGACACTTTAGGGGGCATATGTTACAGGAAAAATGACATCCTCATCAGCTCAGAGGAGAAGGTAACATGGAAGGAATAAAATGACCCAGAAAACACCCATTTTTTCCAAGGTAATGCACCCCAAAAACAGCTAAGTAGATTTATAACACACACTAGCCATGCAAAGAGAGTGTTAATGACTATGGTAATGCTCTATCTTTCCCAAGGGGCAACGTTATCCATGTTTGAATGTGAAAAGGGAAATATCTTGTGGAAAACTGACTGATATTTCCAGCTTCTCCTTAGAAAGAGTCAGTTCAAAAATAGAAACTAATGACACAAACCTTTTATTATACATTCCCAAACACAACTGAACTCCTATGGAAGGCAAAAGGAAAGAAAAGCTAGGACACATCTATATATTTCCCGATTTGAACTGGTTGAAAGATTTGGCAAGCTTTTCCCTCTCCATTTCCTATAAATTGGAGGTGTGGGGTCTTGGTCTAAGGTCGAAGGTTTGATTATATGAGCATAATTTCATTGTTGTGGTGTGAGGCTTGAAGATCAGTGAGGTTCATTGAGGACTCTGTGCCTTGATAATCATCACACTCGGAGATAGAGAAAGAGATAGAGGAATTGGAATACTAAGGAGGGCTTGGTACAACTGCAGTTCTAATCCTCCTTTTCATAAATCAATAGAACTGTATCTATTTTTTCCATTTGATGCATCAGTGTCACATTCATTGTTAATTTGTCTATGTAGCATGATATGAATGGCTTAGATCTTCATATTTTAATGTCAGTTCTATACTAGTTAAATTGTTAGAAAATTATACTATTGTGAAGATTACACAGGTGCTTTGATTGCTTGCAGGATCTAGATTTGGAGCTGGTGAGGAAGGACTTCTACCCCACCTCTTAGTGCTCTCCATAGGATCTGCTATCCTCAAATAGGAAATCATTCCAAATCTTTCTTTGTCAATTATATATTAGTATGAACATGTATGCAGTACCTTTCGAAATTTACAACTAATCTTACAGTCTGCCTCAGGCACTGGAAAGCCCTAAGATGGATATTCAATAACCACCACCCAAGCATATTACCCTATAGCAGGGAGTGAAAAATTGAAAATTTGGGTGGAGATGGTGCTCTTGTGGTTCTCCTTCTCCTGTTCCTAACCTCAGTACTAGCAACAATAGTCTCCCTTCTCCTCTCTACAACTTCAACCTTGTAAGCATAAAAAATTTTCAACCATTAAAACCCTACTTGCACAAAACTCAAGCAAATCAAGCAAATAACCTTTTCTATGATACCATCCGAATTTAAATTTGAATGTTATTTTTGTTGTGCTAATTTCATCCTCGGATTTATATTAAAAATGCTGATCCTTTCTTCATGTACATGGGATTATTGAAGTGTTTATGATTGCTTAACAAGTAAATGTATGGAGATTATGTTGACTTCTTGAACATAAAAAAATTAAAACATAATGATGAACAACAACAACAAATTATACAACAAACCATCAGATTTGATCCATTCGCACAGTGTTTTGGTGAAGGAGTTAACCCCTCGTCGGCTACATCTCCTTGGTCTATATTGGGCCTCTGTATTAGCTCAAATGTGCAAAAAATGTTATTTATATTCACCTACTACTCATGAAACCTGCACCAATGTGTTCAGAACATCAAAATCTGCCAAGAATGATTCTTCCTAAGCCAAAATTGGACGAAAATTACTCCATATATGCTTCATTTGTTTTTCCCTAGAATTCTCCTCCAAAACTGGAGATAATTGCAGTTAATCTCGCCACAAATGGAGCTCTACCAAACTACCCTAAAAATGTTAAGCATAATTAATTAATAGATAAGCACAGATTAGTGGGATTTTAGGCACACTAATGGCGCGGTTAGTGGAGCACTCTCCGCCACAGTTATGCATATGGTTTAATTAAATGTGGTTCCACTCCATATAATAGGGAGCACCATTTGGCACATTGGTAAGGTGGAATATTTGTTCGGAGGAGGTCATAGGGTCGAACCCCGATCTCCACCCCTCCATTCATTGTTTTTCAAAAATTTTAATATACGTGCATATGTATAGTTTAAAACCTTAGGTTAAATTAAACCATAGGTTAAATAAATGTTCCCATAATACATAATTAAGATTTTACCATGACACATTGCAATTTGGCCTTCCACATAGGTCCACCAGAGGGGGCATGTATTGGCCCCTGGCAGCACCATGTGTCCACCTCTCATTGGAATGTCCAACCATAAATAAAAAAAATTCAAGTTTGACCTTAAGAGAACATATATAAAAAAAATCACCTTCCCAATCCAAATTGGAAAAACCTGCAATGAAACATGTCATAGTGTTATTGGGAAAAATTGAAGAATATTCCTAGAAGACAACTTTTATGTTGACTCGACTACCATGTCATCATTTTGTCATGTTTTGCAAATTTTTTAGCTATTTAGGAAAATGAACAGTAGGTCATAACTTCCTCATACGGAGTCAACTTTTGATGAAACAATTTGCGTTAGATTCTTGGTGATGAGCTCTTCATTGGCGTTCTGCTTTAGATAATTTCCGAGCACTTTTATTTTTTATCTTAATATTCTGCCTATGATAAAAAAACCTTCCTATATATATCACATTAGCTATAAAATAGAGAAGAAATAGAATCATTTCTCAAGCTCGAGCAACCTCTACATAAATATAATCTGTCTCTGTGGCTCACAAGTTGACTCTGGCCAGTACGTAGCCAATTTAACTTCCTTCCAAGCTCCTATTTCCTTGTGTTATTTCCTGAGGAATTATTGCCCTACTAATTAAGAAATTCCTCGTCCAAAACTGTGCAATCCCTATAGGACCTTCCTCTGACTACATCATAAACCTATATATCTTGGATAATTATACAACTGATAGAACACTGGTAAGTCATATTTCATGCATGCATGAGTTAATTATGGTTGATTTATCAATTAACTGGTTGATCACTAAGTACACGCCCTACCACTATACCTCCCACTAGCTCCTCCAATAGTTGGAACTAGTTTAATTGATTTTAACGCAACTTAGCTAAATTAATTTATTACAACTCAAATCAAACACAACCTAGACTCCTAAAATGTAGGAACCAATCTACATGACTGAAGTTGGGCCTTCAACTACAATTAACTAATACAACTAAGTGAAATGAACATAGTTAACACATTCTTGTTGTCTAGAGATGTGGAATTAAATTTTTTTCGTAATTTAATTCAAGGGAAAATTAAATCAGTATGTTCTTGTTGCCATTTTCAACATATTCATCACCCTTATGTTAAAATCAGATAAATACATCATCAATATTGCTTGTTGAATAATTCAAAACTAGGAATCCCTTCCTAAACACCTTCTCATCCTCTAACATGATATCATTTCCTCCTTCAGGATACATGCTTAGTGAAGCTTCTACAACACTTGGATGTGAATCTTCTGGTGGAGATTGTGGAAATTGTGCCCTCCTTCTCGTTGCTTCAACTAAAGAACCTACACCCACAAGCTTGCCTTCTCCTCTCTTGAGCTTCAACCTTGTAAGAATTAAACACTTGCAAAAAAAAATAAATCCTCGTCGTAGAAGTAAACCTAGTGCTCTGATAACAACTTCATCTGAATGGGAATATTAGTTTTGTTGTGCTAAGATCCAATTCAGGATATAAAGAAGGTTCTTAAGGATGATAAGGTTAATTGCAATTTTAACATGATTTTATGTGTCTTAATGTGAATTTCATAAGAAAATTAAATAAACAAAACATTGAGCAACAACATCTAATAGACATCAACATCACCATAAATAGTAACAAAATAAAACATGATGAAGGAGTTCACCCTACCTTTTTCCAGCTTCCAATGGCTTCGCACTCTTCTATTATGCTCAAAATTGTGATTACATGTGTTTATAATGCTCAAACAGCTTTGAAACCTATTTCATCAACTCCAGAATGCCCAAAAAATGCCTTTGTAGCCTCTTTCTGCATCGAGTTTGGCCAAACTCTGACTTGGTTATGACTTCCCCAAGAATTTACCCTATTCGCTCCATAGTTTCCCCAAAATATACCATCATCGTACAAATCCACTTGGAGTCTAGCTAACTGAGCGGCCATGAAATTGTCGTCATGCCAATTTTCCCAATAACGCTTAGAAACTGGATTTCAAACCATTTAAATTATGGTTTATTAAAAAAAAATTATATAACACAAAACCCATGGAGTTAGGTTAACCTTCGGCCTTGGAATTAAACGTGGGAAGATATCATGGTTGGCGGAAGTTATGTAATAACGGTTAGGGCGAGAAGTTAATACCATGATCTCGATGGTCATGACGATTAACACTACGGCTTGTCACATGGCATCGACTTCTAATGCGGTTAGAATTTATGGTTAAGGATGGGGCCATGAGGCTAGCCTCCCCCTCGTGGTCCTACCACCGATGGTGACCAAGGCTAGGGCTACACCATGGCCCCTAACTCCCAATGCGTAATTTATATGACATTAAAACTATGCGTAAATACATATATAACAAGGAACAAAGTGTGGTGTAGTGGTAAGGCTTGTCCATGGTTTGGCAGAGTCCACATGTTTGACCCTCGACACCTCTGATCGACCTCCCACATAAATTTTGGTGGCCCTCGGGCTTCCATGTGGCGGCCATTGGCTGGGACACATGGAAACGTATGGTTGGCCACAATCCCAACCAATGAAAACATGCCACATCAGTGCCTCCAACCACCAATACAAGTATACCAAGTGTCATCACCTCATTCACTGGAGGAAAAATCACTTTGACTAGTCAAATTTCCACATGGGCTTGTCGAGTCAGCTATAGGAACGACTGACTGGGTTGTCCTGCAATTTTTATTTTTTAAATTTGCCTATTTGACAAAGTGGAAAAAATGTGTTTATGAGAGAATACAGTGTCGGTTTTCCATGAAATGAGTTACACCGGATTCAGAATGATGAGATCTACCTGTTTATTTAGGTTCCACACCATTCTAAAAACATTAAATTTTTAACATAATTTTGAGCGCCTGATCACTCCTCCTTGCTGGAAGCTTTTGGACCCAAAATATCACTTTCATTTTTTTAGTAGATGAGGGTACAATTCCCTCATATTTCCAATCTCAATCCATTTGGACATAGAAGGACTTGTTCCTTTGAGCCCCACACGAAGGAAATCCACACTCTCTTGTTTTGATGTCCTTGTTCTTCAATCAAGAATCGTGTCTTGTTGAAGCCCATCAAGGTATTGAAGAGAAAATTCCTCAATAGAAGGAATTTGAGAATGTTCTCATTGATCTTCAATCAAAGGAGGCTCATACAACCTCAATTTTTCAACATTAACAACAGAGTAAATTAGCATGTATGAAGGGAAATCTAACTTGAAGGCATTTTCACCAATATTTCCCAAAATTTTGAAAGGCCCATAACGGATTGGTTTCAGCTTTTTACCTTCCCCTTTAAGCCTCTATTTTCTAATGTGAAGCCAAAACTCTTCCCCCACCTGGAACTTTTGATCTACACGATGCTTTTCATGCCTTTCTTTGTACTTGACTTGGCCCTTTTCGAGATGATCTTGAACTGTTTGGTGTATCAATTGGATTTGTTCTATGAACTTATTGGATTTTTCTATGTCGCTATGACCATTAATAGAAAAATCATTCCCAAAAGTGAAATGTAGTGGTGATCTAGGCAAGTACCCAAGACATGCCTCAAATGACGATGTTTATGTAGAGGAGTGTTTTTTACAGTTGTAAGCATGTTGAATGTAGTGCAAGTTTTCATACCACAACTTAGGATTCTTGTTGCAGTATCCTTGAAGAAGATGTATGACCGTTCGATTGACCACCTCGATTTGACCATCTGTTTGTGGATGAAAGGATGTACTCTTATTCAAATTGGTATCCATGAAGTCCCACAAACTTTACCAAATATTCCCAACAAATCGAGAATATCGATCACTAGCAATGGATGTGGAGAAATCGAAATGAAAACGAACATGTTTAAAGAATAATAGAGTTTTTTATTCAGTTGTGATTTTATTTTTACATGAAATTAATATACGCATCTTGCTGAACCTATCCACAACTACATACAAATAATCAAGACCTCTTTTTGACAATGGAAGACCCTCTACAAAATCCATAGAAACACTTTCCCATGGATGTGAAGGTACAGGAAGTGGGGTGTACAATCCTAAATTCTTATTGCTAGGCTTATAGACTACACATAATGAAAAACCTTTAATGAAACATGACACACTTTCAAACATATGAGGGCAATAACAATACCTTTGAAGATGTGCCACTATTTTTCTTACACCGAAATGTCCAACAATAAGAGAAGTGTGTACTTCCCTTATGACATTCACTCTCTCCCCCTCTAGAATAAAAATCTTGCCCAAATGATACAACAAGTTATTATCTACATGGTAATCAAATTCCTCTACTTGGTTTCCTTGACTCAAGCTTGCATAAACATCTTGAAATTCATTATCAAATGCATATTGATCAACACAAATTTCATGCAAAACATAATTATGCTTGAGTAAAGTAGTTGCACTAATAGTAGGCCTAGAAAGCATATCAACAAACCTGTGTTGAACCCTTAATTAAATTGAGAGGGGGGTTGAATAAGTTTAATACATTCATGGATTTTTAAAACTTTCTTTTAAACTTATTTACACCTTCATTTCATGATCAACTTACTATATAATGAAACAACAGACTTAATATGTGAGCAACAAGTATTAAGTAGATTAAATACAAAAAATCAACACATAATCATCATGCACATGGAAAACGTATATAAGTGGAAACCCATAAGGGAGAAAACCACATATTATTATTGTTGTGATGAAAAGGCAAGCTCTAACTCCCTCTCACCACTAATTTTCTATAGGCTCCAACCTATAGGAGGCTATTACCTCAAATTATGAAAGCTACAACTTGTAAGGAAGCTCCAAATACCATCTACTTTCTGCAGGCTACAACCCACATGAGGCTCCTACCTCAACTAACTACAACTGGACATCTATCAAGATACAACTTGAAATGGAAGCACCAACTTCCATGTATTTTCTGTCGGCTACAACCCACAGGAGGCTCCTATGTCAACCATCTACAATTGGACATATATCAAGCTACAACTTGATACAGAAGCACCAAATTCATCACTCTACAATAAAATCATATGCTGATTTACTTAGATATCAGCTCTGTTTTTTTCCTTCTTCAATGATGCCCTTTCATCCTTCAAAACTATTTCATATCAGCTCTGGATCTTCACAACATGTCTATTTTCTCTCTCTCATTCTCCCACTCTCTAAAATTCTACTGCTCTCTTACATTCTTCTGCTCTTTTCAATTCTACAGCTTTCTAACCTCTTCTGCACTCTTCAAATCTGCTACACCCTTTCTCTTTATTCCTCTATCCTCATCTTCTTTTTGCCTGCTGATATTACATATTTTATATAGATAAATTTATGATTATTTGCATTCTACAGGGAATATGATGTGAACACGCATGACTCTTGCCTTTCACCCACTCATTTCTTCACACAACATATTCTGAATGTTACAACAATATATACAATCATTACAATATCAAATTGGAGTTTTTCTTTGCCTACAGAGACTTGACTTTGCATCAAAAACAATATATAATAAATAATACATTTATGGTTACAATCAATTATTTTACCAAGACCTTTTGGTATCTTAGCTTTGTTGTGCGTTTTTCCTCTTCTGCTTGCTCTCCCTTTGTATTTTATGTTTCTGCAGTTGCATTTCCAATTGTGCTACATAACTACCCCTTTTTCCCAACTCGACCCATGCTGTTGCACTGTTTTGTATGAGGTCGGGTCCTTTTACTTGCCCGAGCCTTTTCTTGCCATGTTCACCCTTTTCTTTTGTTACCTGAGTCTTTTCTTATGCATTCGGCCTTTTCTTTTGACTCAATACCACACCACTTTTTTGCACGAGCTCCTAGTCCTTTGTTATGCGTTCATGTCATTCTTTGATGACCTATGGGGTATGGCCACATAAACTCCCTTTTAACACGTTGATTACAATTTTCGTGCTTTATCAACATACATATGTTTCAGCAATAAAACAATGAATATTAACATGCATACAATTAGCAATCAACACCATATACTTTATAACATGGCGCATATAGCAGGATGTACATATATGTGGAACAGGAGTTTTCAGGTCCCAGAATCCTAGAACCAATCACAACACATCGCAAATACTTGTCCGTAAGTTTTAACGTTTAGAAATTAAACATGTCTCCTGTCTTATGTGATATGAGATCACATTGCATCGCATCAAAATTACCTTATCGTGCAAACCTTAAGCACAAAACATAAACTTTGCAATCTGCGCTAATGTGTAGTGTTGACATGTGGATCCTCCCTTTCACTGCATCACAACTTTCTGTCCTTACCGCATCGCAATCAAATTAAAATTCCTTAGCACTATTAGCTAAAATTTGCGATGTGCGGGATCATGATTCACCAACCACCATTGATCTGTCCTGAGATCTAACGATCCTCATCTGATCGCACTTCACACTTCATAAGATTTACTTTGTGGTTATACTCTATTTCTTGCAATTTGTGCAATTGTGCCATGCCAACACGTGTCTTCTCCACTTTGCATCGTAAATAATTCAACTTACCATGTGATGCCTTAACGCTAAATTATTAAATGTTGCGATTTACGAAATCGCTCCTGAAACTATTCGATCTCCATCTTCCATCTCTCTCCTTCACTTTTGTGATCTAATCATGACCATTCATTCACCTCTTTTGGAAAATTTCTAAGTGATCTTTACCTTAGTCGATTTTTTTTTTTTATCCTATCGCCACTTTGCAACACCAGTTCCTCCATGCTGCTCCTCCCTGAGCTTTATTCAGTTTCTAAGTGTGTTGATCTCTTCTGAGATTTTTCTTCTATTCGCTATTCACTCTGACTTGGGATTCTTACACTTTCTTCATACCTTTGTTACTTCTATGCGACCCTCATTGCCTCTACTGCCTCTGCTTCTTTGCTGCTTCTGCGAATCTCTCCTGAGTTTGATCTTCTAGTTATTCATATAACCATTACACCATCTTGAGATTTCATTTGTTGCCTTTGCTGCCTCTACTTCTATGTTGCCTTTGCTACCTCTCTACTGCCTTTGCTACGTCTGCTGCCTTTGCTGCTTTTTTGTGGCATTTGCTACTTCTTTGTTGTATTTTTCACCTCTCTACTACCTTTGTTGCCTCTTCTACCTTTGTTGATTTTTTGTTATCATTGCTTCATTTGTTGCATTTTCTCCTTGTCTACCTTTGCTTCACCACTCTTTCTTTTCTCTTTTTCTACCTTTGCTTCATAACTCTGCCTTTTTTCCTTCTCTTTGCTAATGATATAATGTTTCTCCTTGCCTCTCTTTTATGCTTTCTTACTACATTGTTTCCTGATATGATCCTTTAACTTATTGTTGGTTCTTCTCTTCTTATTTTCCTTAATGATAGTTCAGGTGCATCTCCTTTGTGCTCCTTTTCCATCAATGAAAATATTTCCAATAGTCTCCCCCTTTGGCATTGATGGAAACACATCCACCAATACTTCAAAACCTCCTACAAGACTTCATCCCCCTTTCATTCTGAAAAGTGTCTTGTCTTTATTCCTTTTCTTGATTTTCAGAAGAGACTTTCTTCTTCTGCTTTCTTTTCCTCCCCCTTTGACATCAATGGCAAAGGGGTGCATTATTTCTCTCTAGGTTGTGTATAGGCCTTCTTCTTCTGAACTCATACCTTTTTTCTCCAGACTGGTGTACAAGAGTTGTTGGGAGAACACTTTGAGAATCATTGAACTTGTATTTATATACACAGTAATTTGATACCATCCCAAAGCACAGAATCCTTGCACTTGTAGAAAGATGAAAGTGATTATTAACACTGGAAAATAGTACAGTAGAAGACGACATTAATTAATGTCAGGAAAAAGGATTTACAGGGCTGGAAGACATTACAGAATTTGGAAAGTATTTTAAAATATCTAAGGTCTGAGGAAAATCAAATTTGAACAAGTCCTAAATGCTCTTTGAGTGAATAATGCTTCGTGAAGATCTCCTTCTTGGGAGTGGCGAAATCTCACTATCCGCGACCACACAAAGCAAAGGACAAGTGACCCCTTACTTGGAGCCGCCTAAGGACATTCACCAGTGCCTCATTAGACATTATGTGAGCACACAATTGAATATTTGGAGCACACAAAAGAATCATACCCCTCTCTTAGGTCACCATCCTCCATGTACCAAGAGAGGGAAGGGAGGATTTGAAATCTCCTATATAAGGCCACCATGAGATGAAGAATGTGAACACATTGTTATATTGGCTAGAATTTCCCATGCAATACCAACAGTGTGTGAGCTGGAGCTAAAGATAGAGGGGACTCAACTGCTGGACATCCAACATGTTCAGTCCAACACAGTAGAGAGAGAGGGAGACTGCACCAAGGCAAGCTTGGGATAAAAACATCTTTGCATCAGGATCTAGAACCATTGTCTAGGGGCCCTTTGGCAAGAGGGTAAATTTTCACTCTTATTACTACCAATGCTCAATAAGAGAGGCCTAGAGCCACCATTCGTATTATTGTTGTTGTTTCACTCTTTTCAGAGCTCGTGTTTATTTTTTTTAGTTTTTAGTTTAGTTTATTTTTTGTATATGCATGCTATTTATCTATCTAATTTTCTCATGATTATAGCTTGTTCCAGTAACTTGTTTGAATCCACTTCTTTTTCTGCCTGTTACCAATAACTTAAGTGGGTAGACCACTCTCCTTAAGTTGGTGTGATTTCATACATACGTGCACCAAACACACCCCAACAAGATTGGCGAACCCACTAACATTTATTACCAATTTTATGTGTTGTGCCTTCTTTTTTGCAGAGACCTCTGTCTCAGCCTTTTGCGTGCAAAATACATAATGATAATTTTCTCCCTTATTTCTATCTTTTCTAGCTTGTAAAGTTCTTGGCAGACCCTAATACACCTACCAGCACTAGTTGTGGTACCCCACAGCTTGTTAAAGCTCTCTCTTAGCTGATTTTTCTAGGCTTAGTGTCAGTTTTACTTTAAGTTGATTTTTGCAAAGTTCACACATAGTTTAAGTAGGGGGGGAAAATACCTTGCATTCCGAAAAAAATTTATGTTTTTAAAATTTCGGTACTTACACACCTAGATAAATAGCCCAAGTAAGTGGCCCAAGACCACTCATGCATAGCTAGTTTTCAATTTTCTAGTGTAAAAGTTTTAGTTTAGTTCAGTTTTTGCACTAGGAATTTCGGGACTAGGATTGAATTGTTTATAGAAGAGCAAGTAATATTTGCTACCTTTTCACCCTCCAGTGATCCTAGGTAAGAATATAAATGCTACCTATTCATAATTCACCATCTCCCATTAGTTGGTCACATAGATTAACTAGGAAAAATAGAAAGCGGCCCATTATCTGCACATGTTTTTCATTTGAGCCAGGAACAATAAAACATAGTTTAAATAGGGGTTTTGTAAAGGATCATTGATATCCACACATTAAAAATATGTTCTTGTCCACTTTATTCTCACACACACTCACCCACTAAGCAATGAAAATAAACCTAAAACTAACTTAACCAAACTCACTAAATTCTCCCCACAAGGGTAAGAAAAAAATTTATAGCTTAAGTTATGATCAAGGTGGTAGGCATCCAATAATATGACTTGATCATACTTCATATTAAAACATAAAAGTTGTCTATTTATGGAGCTTCAAATCCACCTATCAGCCCACGACAAAGATACCAGTTGGGGCTTAGGTGTAGTGCGTGCGGTATTAGTTGTGGCTACCTAACCCGGATGATACTTGGTACTGTTAGTTGACTACCAAGAAGCCTAAGACTCAAATGCTCATGTGGGATGGTGGTTCTTAGTGGCCAAAAACTAGGGCATCATTTTCCCTATAGGTGACAGTTAGGTAAGTGCTAGACCCTCTACCTTTACCTTGGTGGATTCTCTTCGGTTGACTGGGACATTGTGCCATCTCTCAGTAGAAAATTTGGCAGAAATTTCGAAAGCCAATTCGTCACTATTCTGATACATAGTCATCGCAAGAGCGACAATTCGAGGGTGGGAAAAACATGGTTTACCATACCGTCGTAGTTCCGACGCAATTAAAAAGTGTCGCACTATCGACACTTTTTCCGTCGCTTCCAAACAAGCGTCACTCTTTTGACGTTTCCCAATCTGTTGCACTTCTGATCTTTGTAAACTGTCGCACTTCCGACGAAATGTGGTCCGACGTTTTGAACGTCGCTCTTCCGATGTTTGTAAACTGTCACAATTATGACGAAATGTGGTTTGACGTTTTGAACGTCGCTCTTCCAACGTTTGTAAACTGTCACAATTCTGATGCAATGTGGTCCAATGTTTTGGACGTCGCTCTTTTGACAGTTGTAAACTGTCACAATTCCAACGAAATGTGGTCCGACGTTTTGGGTTTTGCTCTTCCGATGTTTGTAAACAGTCACAATTCCGATGAAATGTGGTCTGACGTTTTGAACATCACTCGTTCGACGTTTTTATACTGTCGCTCTTCCGACATTTCTAATCTGTCGCAATTCCGACGGTTACAAGGCGTCGGTATAGCGACGGAAGGTTCAATTTAAAAAAAAAAAATGAAACTTTAAAAGAGGAAAAACGTTGTTTTGAATATATTATATGAAGTAAAACAGTCCATGAAGTCATTACATTTTCACATCTGAAGATTGGAACCCAAATATCCATCCAGAAAAGTGGAATTCCCACCCCAGAAAATGATAGAAAAATACCCCATGTCACATATAGCGACTTGATATAAAACCCAGTAACGGTCCACATGGATATTATCGACAATCTGAGAAAGCATCCAAATATGCCCGAGGCATCTATAAGAAAGTGAAATAGCATTATGTAGAATAGTAAAGCAACAGATAGAGTACCGACATCCATTGTTGCAAATACAAATTAAAGTACCCAAAATCCTTGAACAGAGAAAAATGCTAATCATGTGAGGAGTTTCATATGTCCAAAATATAAAAATACCATTAGACCATATCAATAAACCAGCAACATAGACCATCATAGCTAGTTTTGAAGGCAAAGTGATAAACATTAATCATTTTTTTTTTCACAAGAGAAAAAACATTGTTTTGAATATATTATATGAAGTAAAATAGTCCATGAAGTCATTACATTTTTACATCTGAAGATTGGAACCCAAATATCCATCCAGAAAACTGGAAGTCCCACCCCAGACAGTGATAGAAAAATACCCCATGTCACATACAGGGACTTGATATAAAACCAAGTAACGGTCCACATGGAGATTATCGACAAATCTGAGAAAGCATCCAAATATGCCTGAGGTTGAAAGATAATCAAATAAATAATGATTTATTTAATTATTTGTGGGTGATTTGGTCATATTTAACAAGGAATATTATCTAAATAAGATTTAAATAATTATTCCTAGAAAATAAGAAGATAAATAAAGGTTTATCTAATTAATTTCTTTGTTTTTGGGTTAAACATGACTGGGAATAATAATTAAATTATGGTTTAATTAATTATTCCATGAGGAAAATCAAACAAATATAGGTTTGTTTAATATTTCCTTTTGAGGTTTCCTGTTTAGACCATAAACAACCTAATAAATGTGGTTTATTAAGTTATTTGACATAGTGAAGGCAATTTTACTTAGGGTAAAATTGGTCTTACATGGTGTACTTGGGTCCATCTAATGATAATATGTTAGATGACCAAAAAATGGTGTAACAGATTGCCCCCTAGCGTGCGAGTGTCAGGAGCAAATCGTATGACCGAAGTACGTTGTAAGAACTCAATCACTAGACAACAAAAGGGAAGTCAGAGAGAGAAATGCAAGGTAGATAGTGTGCTGAGGAACTAGACCCGGAGGAGACGAGACTCGCAGGTGCAACAAGTCTCTTTTTATGAGATGGTACCTGTGCTGAAGGCTGCGGGGGAGGCATACCTATGCCCGCCGAGACAAAGTAAAAAAGAATAGTGTGTCCAGTAAACAAGGGACCGAACCATAAAGTACAGCCAGCATAATCATGAGCTAGATAAAAATACAATGAGGAATCCCACATACATGTTGTGCCTGGGATAACAGCCAGGACTTATACAATAATATATGAGTACATGAGATACAAATACAACCCAAATGCCCCCTGTAAATGGGGAAGGGCTCACAAAATCTGACTGATACATGCAAATCAAAGAGGCGCTGCAAGTAGCTAAGGCCAAGATCATCAAATGTCGGGAGCTACATCGAAGGCTGCAAGGAGGAGGTCATCTGGGCATGTGGGGGGCTACCTACAGGGCCACCCCCTCATGAGGGTTGAGACATCTCACACACACCCGGGAATCATCAAGAGCTGCTGCTGTATCACTGAACCATCAAGTATACGGATCTCGGTCATGCTGAAAGGAGCTGGAGTGGAGAAAAAATCAAGTCAAAGGGAAATGAGAGATCCCTTTGCCTGATCCGAGGCACCGAACAAGAGTGAAAGCTGGAACCAAGGTACACCGCCCTCTAGACCTGGCTTCTGGAATGAAGGAGCTGATGTCGACAGAAGGAGGTCCGCCCTAGGTGAGGCAATAAGAGATCGTCAACTAAGGCACGAGAGAAAATAGTAGAGCGACGGGCAGACTGACACGACTGATGATGGTGAAATGGAAGGGACTGAGTAGCGAATGGACGACTTCCCTTGTTAGAGCATAAAGGGCATGAATGGCATGGCAGCAACTGAAGCAATATCGTAAGGAATAAGGGACAGTGGGACTGAAGGCCATAATGTGCGACACAAGAGAGAGATCAAGCAATGAAGGATGGAGGGCTATAGCGGGGTACAAAGGGACTCAGGATAGGCTCCATGAATGCGATGAGGACTCAACTTGGATGCTCTAAACAAGGGCGACTCGATGGTGCTGCCACACAGTAAAGGCGCAATGGGGGACTAGGAAAAACATGAGTACAAGGTGGGAACTCATGACGAAAATCGACACGAACATGGAAAAGTATGGAGGCGAAGTGGTGCCCCCAGTAAAAGTGTTGTAAGTGAGGAAATTCGATTTAAAGGGGGGGTGAAGTGACCCTTCTTGGACAAAATGGGTCCAGGTGAAGGAGAAAATCAAAAACGAAAAAAAGAAGAAGATGTTGGCTATCTAAAAGAAAATAAAACATGCATTTCAGAAGGGAAATGCTAAGGGTAATATTTCTTGAGATAGAGTGCATTGCGAGGATTAGGAAGGGGATTGCCTTCGAAATCCTCTAAGAGGTATGCCCCCTTACCAAGATCCTTACTGATGATGTAAGGGCCTAGCCATAATGAGTCGAACTTCCCATGACCAAGGATGTCATGGGTCTGGTCATATACTAGAACAAGGTCGCCTTCGTGAAAAGTGCGAGGCTGGAATTTTTGGTCATACTGAGCTTTGGTGCGTTTCTTGGCCGCTTCCATAGTTTGCAAGGCAACACGACGATCTTCGAAAGTGTGCTCAAGCATGATAAGTCGTTGTTCTAGAGGTTGGGTGTCAGGGAGAAGTTCAACGGCCAGATGTAGGGAAGGAATTTCACACTCGATCGGTAATACTGCCTCCTCTCCAAAGACGAGGTGGAAAGGAGTAAACCCGGTGGCGGTTTTAAGAGAAGTCTGATAGGCCCACAAAGCAGGGAAGAGCATGAGATGCCAGTTGGTTCTGTGCTTATTCACCATTCGTTGAAGCATGGTCTTGATGATTTTGTTGACTGCTTCAACTTGGCCATTACCTTGGGGGTAATAGGAGGAAGAATATTGGTGCTAAAAACCCAACAGTGAGGATAGCTCACGCCATATCTCATCTTCAAAATGCCTGCCATGGTCAGAGACCAGTTGTTTTGGAACCCTGAATCGAGCGATAACATGGTTAAAGAAAAAGAGGGCTGCGGTAGCTGCCGTGTTGTTAAATGTTGGCATGGCCTCGGCCCATTTGGTGAAATAGTCAACCGCTACGATGATATATTTGTGGTTACCAGCGGATGGCAAGCGACACTCCATAAAGTCAATGGCCCACTTACAAAAAGGACCAGTTGAGATGACCGGATGGAGGGGAGCTGGGGGAGCTCGCGCCTTAGGGGCGAAATGTTGGCAATTGGGACAGTGTTTGACTGCCTCAATGCAATCACTGAAGAGGGAAGGCCAAAAATACCCAGCGCGCATAACTTTCTAGGCAGTAGCAAGACCGGAGAGGTGGCCACCGCAAGCGCCGCTATGGCAGGCATTAAGGACCTGTTCAGCTTCAGCCTGTGTGAGACAACGACGAAGGACAGTATCGATCCCGTGACGATAGAGGTCGTCACCGATAAGGAGGTATTGGGGAGCCTGGTGTCGGATACGTCAGCGAGCCTCACGATCAAGGTGAAGGGCGAACTTTTGGGTTCGCAAGTAAGTAAGAATGTCGCCATACCATGGGTCGTCGGCAGTAATGGAAAATAAGTGTTCATCAGGAAAATCATCATTAACTGGGGGGTCTTGCGCTCCAGTAGGTAATTCAGAAATGAGCTCAGCGAGGGCTAAGCCTTTCTTACTCTTTGGTGTGACAAATTCGAGGTCGAATTCCTGAAGAATAACGACCCAACGGGCGTACTTCCCAGTGAGGATATGACGACTCAAGAGGAAAGCCATGGGGTTGGAATTAGTCACAACCTTGGTGGAGCGAATGAAGATATAATGACGAAGTTTTTGGATTGAGAACACGACAGCCAGTGCTAATTTTTCTTCATATGAGTAGGAAACAGGAGGCCCTACAAGGTTCTTACTGAGGTAGTAAATCACATGCTCAATACCATTTTCATCTTCCTGGATAAGGACTCTAGCGACCGAATAGGTGGAAGCGGAGATATACAGGATGAAGTCCCGATCAAAGTCGAGAGGATGGATCAAGGGAGCGGATGTGAGAGCCTGCTTGAGGGCATCGAAAGACTCATGAGCATAGGTATCCCAAACAAATGGGATATTAGATCGGAGGAGTCTAAGGAACCCATGGGCGGTGGTGGCATAGTCAGAGACGAACTGACGAAGAAAATTAGCTTTGCCTTGGAGACTTTGGAGCTGGCGTAGGGTACGTGGAATGGGAAGTTCAATAATGGCTTGAACTTTCAAAGGGTCAAGAGTGATGCCATCCTTAGACACGATGAAGCCTAAGAGACGGCCGGCGGGAACGCAAAAAATGCATTTCAACGGGTTAAGGCGGATATTAAACTTGCGACATCAGAGAAAAATGGTACAAAATCAAGTGAGGTCAAGGGCAGAAAATGTGTAGTGACAATTGATTTTAGAGTCTTTGCCAGGCGGTGTTAACCAGGTGCTTCTTCACTTAGGGTCAGTGTGTGGTGTGCGTTAATTTTAATTTTTAAAACCCTTTTTGTTTTGAGAGCAAGAAAAAAGTGTGATGCGTAACTGAAAATAGATCTGCAGAGAACAGTATATAATGTTGAAATAACAGAAAATTAACAGCTACGATTGCATCTATCTAACCCAAGGAGGCGGGTCCCTCAAAACTAGTCTAAAAAAGGGGGAAAAATCTAGTCAACACACACTGAAAAGAGGACAATAGATCTAAGGTCGGGAGGGACAAGGATCTAAAAGATAAAGCTGCTGAAAAGAGGTGCAGATCACAGCCAAGAGACAGAGGCAAGGTGGCTGGAAAAAGGGAGGAAATCAGCAAAAAGCGGAAAGGACAGGGAGGAGGTCTTAAAGAGAGGTCCAAACAAAACGACAAGAGGTGATTTGAAAGGAAGAAAGGATGATTTAAAGGGATCTGAGGAGGAGGTTTCAGATCTAAAAAAGGGAAGGCTGAAACTCTGAAAAACAGATGGCTGAAATAGCTAAAACTCTTCCACAAAAAGTGGAGGGTACTGAAGCCCTAGGGGGCTAGGTTCCCACTTAGATGAGTAAAAACAGATCAGAACTAGGTCAAAGCGGGCTGAGACAGAGGCTGGAAAACCCAGAAAAATTGCAGAAAAACCACTAAAAATTTGGCAGGTCACAGGTTCTGACCTGTTTTCAGTGCAGGTCACAGAAAAGAGGCTGAAAAGTGTGACCTGGAGGTCCAGGTCGTAGCTTTTGGGCTGAAAAGTGCGACCTCCCGTTTCGGTTGTCTCGGCGGCAGATTTTTGGAAAAGTTGTCGTCTCAGTTGCGGCTGATGTCGCTTACCTGTGCAATAGGGCCAGAAACACACGGAAGTTAAAAATTTTAATGTTTTAGGGTTTTATGTGAGAAAAACAACATAAAAATAGGAAAAATAAACATCTGAAAAGAAACCCTAGGGTCTGAAGTAGCTGGATATGCAGGAATATGAAAAACGACAGCGGTCGTAATTTAAAACCCGTGTGGAGTCGCCATTTGTTAGTGTGAATCCTTTGTCGAAGTGTACGAAAAAGGACCACTTTAGCTACGCATAACTAATAGCCCTAACAACAAAAGTGGCTGCCAATATCTTCAGATCTGCAGTTAGTTGAACAAGAAAAGAGCTGCAAAAAACCAGATCTATGCATGGAAAGACATTAAGCAGTAAAAAAAAGGGTTTGCTCCATATACCAATAGACAAGACAAGAACAATTTTTGAAAGAATTTTTATATTAATTGGGCACCTGGGAGGAAAACAAGAAGGCGTATCCAATTCTCCTCAGTGGGATGGGTTCTTGGAAGTCCTCAGCACTTCGGATCTAAGATTTCTCTCTCTTGTTGGTGTAGAAAACCCAATGCAAAGAATAGAGCTCAATGGGAGCTCACACAGCAAATGATGGAAAAATGTGACCAAGTGTATAGATCCAGAGTGATCTAGTAGGCAACAAAAGGTGAAGAAATGGTAGGAAAAACCCTCCTATTTATAACAAAATATTGGGTCATTCTAGATCTTGGAGCATGATTAAAATAATATTAACCAAATCTAGATCCACCTTTTATGGAATATTTTATTATATTTGTTGGAGGGAAAAAGTATTTGACTTGGGTCAAATCCCTTTATTTCTCAAAAATAAATAAATAAATGATTTATTTATCTTTTTAAGCAAGTGGTTGAAAGATAATCAAATAAATAATGATTTATTTAATTATTTGTGGGTGATTTGGTCATATTTAACAAGGAATATTATCTAAATAAGATTTAAATAATTATTCCTAGAAAATAAGAAGATAAATAAAGGTTTATCTAATTAGTTTCTTTGTTTTTGGGTTAAACATGACTGGGAATAATAATTAAATTATGGTTTAATTAATTATTCCAGGAGGAAAATCAAACAAATATAGGTTTGTTTAAAATTTCCTTTTGAGGTTTCCTGTTTAGACCATAAACAACCTAATAAATGTGGTTTATTAAGTTATTTGACATAGTGAAGGAAATTTTACTTAGGGTAAAATTGGTCTTACATGGTGTACTTGGGTCCATCTAATGATAATAGGTTAGATGACCAAAAAATGGTGTAACACCTGTGGCAATGCATCCTTTGACGCACACGAGGCATGGGTGCAGTATCACTAGAAGTGGGCACAAGAGGAGACGAGGAAGCAGAATTCCAAGAAACAGAGGAAGACAGACAAGGACCAGACTGAGAGAAATGAAGATATGCAGCAAGGTCTATGCAACAGTTCAGCTGGCCACTTCTCCTTCTCGTCACAGTGAGCAGGCAGTGTAACCCAGCAACTGGCTCGTCTAAAAAACCATAGCGAAATGCCATTTTATCAATGCAATGCAATCGAAGGACGCTCGTCATAATTAATCTCTGATCATTAATGAGAGCTGAAGGACAGATCATATTGGAGCATGCAGAATCGCTAACGAGAGTGGAGGTCTGATCTTGAACAGTGTTAAAATTTAATGCGATTTGATGTGAAAACCTTGGAACTTAATTGAACAGCATTAAATCTTAATGCGATTGATATGAAATCGCCACATCCATGTCCCATCACCTTAAACGCCATCGAATGCACCCGCAGTCGGGAGCAAGGCAAGTTTTTATTGAGGACACGTGGCAGAAATTGATTGGAGCAGATCTTTGTTTGGGCCGCTCGCGTAATGGCTATCCGGACCTGAAAAATATTAGGGTGAATTTGATAAGAAATTTGTGTCACAACTCTCCCTCCATACGCCAACCCAACTTCAGACCCGAAAAAGATTAGGGCGGAATTCATTTGGTTTTCGCGTCACAAAATTGGCTAACGTCAGCAGGCTATTTTGGAACGTGAATTTGGTTTGAATTATGGTTTATCGCCATTTGAAGTCCGGCAGGCTCGACTTAAGAACAATTTTGTTTGATCCCATCTTATAAAATTTGTGTTGGTTTTCTTTGATAATACACATATTTATAATAAATCATGGGAATACCACACTAAAAATGTGGAAAAGTTATATAAATTATTGAGAACAGTCATTTTTATGTAAAAATATTCAAATGTGCTTTTGGGAAATAAGAATTCGAGTATTTGGTTCATATTGTTTTAAAGGAAGGAGTGAAGTTGGAGCCTCAAAAGATGCAAGCTATTACAAAATGACCTATTCCTAAGAAAATCAAGGTTCTTAGAAGATTTTTTAGACTTACATGATATTATTGATCATTTGTTAAAATTATGCATGCATTTCAAGTCCACTCACAATCTCTTGAAGAAAATATCATTTATATGGAATGATGAGGCTACTTTGGCATTCTCTCTTTTAATGGATGCCATGTCTTCTACACCAACATCGGTTGCACCTACTTTTGGTAAAACATTCATAGTAGAGTGTGAGGCACTAGGAGAAGGAATTTACGTAACATTAACACAATAAGGGATATCATTGGCTTTTAAAAGCAAGGAATTCAAAGAAAATATTTGGTGAAATCTACGTATGAAAAATAAATGGAAGCAATATTACATGCAATAAAAAATAGGGATAGTATATCATTGGGAGGTACTTTAAAGTCAAGATATACCATGATAGCATAAAGTATTTTTTGAAGCTATGGATTTCATTGGAAGATTAACAAAAATGAGGAGAAAAAAAGCAAATTTTTAATTTTGAGATAATCTGCAAAAAGGGTAAGGAAAATTTAGTACATGATGCTCTTTCTAAAATAGAAGAGGCCTCAAATTTATATCCAATTACATTTTCTATTCCTAGGTGGCTAGAAGAAGCTTTCCATAATGGAAAAATGACAATAGGATAGTGGAACCTAACCCGAGGATTGGACATGAGTTAACAAACAAAAGGATAGTGGAACCAGACTTGCACCCGTGGTCAAGCCCTGTACCAAAACCATGAGCGGAATCACAAAAGCAGGTTGCCCATATCGCACCGCTTTTGCGGAGTAGGCGGTATTTCCTATTCACAAGAGATTCCATAGGGAATGTGACACGTGGCGAAGTGACCCCCAAAAAACCACTGTTTAACCCGCGCCATCGCACGTTAAAGCCCGACGTTGGAAGCCGAGAGAAATTGCCAAGAGTCGTTGATTTGGAGAAGGGCCATCGGACGGTGGTCGCACGTTGAACTTGCCCGGAGGTTAACTAAGGTGTGCGGAGGATAGCCAGGTATGATACGAGTGTTTGATTGGTTATTGATATATATAGGTGGGTCCAGAGTAAAATGAAATTGTTTAATTAAATGATTGGCAGATAATTAGCATAAGTCTAGAGCGTGATTGTTGTAAGGCTGGGTGGTGAAATATAGAGCCGAAAGTTCATTACAAGCTATTTATTTAAAAAGAAATGTGGAGTATAAATACAAAGTGTTGAAAGTTAAACATTGGTTATAAGGCTTGGAGATAATATAAAGTCAGGAATATAAATTAAAGTCCAAGCATTATGGATAGTATTTATTTACCAAATTCTATGAATTTCTACGAATTTGATAAATAAACCTGAAAAAAGAAGAAGTCAATTAAGACTCAAGCTGGAGGAAAAGAATGGGGTAAACCAAGGGAAAATGCTGACAGAGCGATTGTAGACACACCAGCTCTCCTTAGGGGTCCAATTTCAGTTTTGTTGCATCACACGATGATCTCTCTTCTCTGGCATTTACTTGTATTGAAGATCACTATTCTAGGAATAAGGAGTTATTTTCTCCAAAAATAACCCTAGCCAAACATTGACAATGCATCAAGGATATCTTTCTATGCTTCATAAGTAAATATGTTCTACTTCTAAATCATGTCTTGGAAGTGGTTGTTTTGCTGGAAATTATTCACCAGTTGGTTTCATGCCAAAGTATTTTTCACATTTTCAGCATCCAATACAAGAAAAAGATAATGGTTTAAAACAACATAAATATTTGAAATTTTGCAAGAATTGTCTGGCACACTTTGAATATGAATTTTGAAGTCAAGTGCATGATGATGTATAGGATCAAGTGTCATTTTGAATACCAAATGTTTCACAAGAAACTTCTCAACATGCTACCCTGCAGTAAGGATTAAATGACAATATCATCAACTATTTCCATAATAAAAGTGCACCTCGGCCATACGACTAAACAACTACAAATGTTGTAGATCTAACAAGACCACACAATCAAATGTATTCCACAAGGCCAATACTGTATGAAAAATGAAAAGGAGTTTGCAACCAAAAATACCTTAGGCAACTAATTCAATTAGATACACCAAATCATGAGCAAAAAGGAAAACCAGCCTACTTGGCACCAATATTTTCAACTGGGTCCTCTAATTCAACCAATAAAAAGGCCAAAACCATAGCATTGAGATACATTTCATTACACTATCAATAACAATAAAATTTGACTCAGCCATAACCCTTTCCTTTTATTGTTGTGAAAAGCTTTATGCATTACTCTAATGTGGCTAGTCCATTGGCCAAGTAGACCACTGGGTAACAAATATGTTTCCTTTCACCTTTGAGTTTTCAAATTATGCCTACCAAATCTAAGACACTTAAGAGGGGGAACTAATACAACGTTAAAAAGAAAACCAGAGCACACATCTACAAATTACCTCCTTAGCTACTGTCACACCATCATTAACTATTTTTGGAGAGCCATGCTTGCTCTCCAAGACAACATTTTCCCTTCGCCCCAAGGGTGACTCCAACAAGATCAGCAAGTTTGTTCACACCGCCTGTAAGACAAATTGACAATGTTTTCAGTAAGTGTGCAATTGAATGCCAGACCATATGCCAAAACAACCCTCCATTAAAAATTAAAATAACACATTAAAATCGAATATAAGTGGACAAGGAAGGATCCACCGCAGTGACGTTTCACGTGCAGGTGACCTTCCTTTAAACATATTTTTCTCTAACGTGCAATTTTTTTGTCACTGGGCCATCCTTGTTGAAGTAAAACTCCTTTTCCATAGCTCTTGTATTAACTACCTTCTCTCTGTCGCGTAATCTCAGAGTCCCTCTTCTGCTTGAGCGATTAAAGGAAATGGGCGAAAAAACTGAAAGAGAAGACAATTGTCTGTCATAATTATCAAACATTGCACCCAACTTCTTCCCCTTTCCATTATTACCCAATGAGGTAGATGTGGCAATTGTTGTCATACTGCCCAAAGCAGAGGCCATCTTCTCTTATGCTGAATATAGAATTACAAGATCTTCATATTATTATGAACCTTAAAAAACATGACTCCCATTGCTAAAAACCACTTTTAAGTTGTAACAAGCAAACTAAACAACTATCGCAACTTTTGGAAACTTCTGGAGCATTAAGAGAGAAACAACCAAAGAGAAATATAACCACAATCCTCATTTTAATGAGACCAGACTATATATTTGCATTAAGATAATAGAAAGAAATCACAACTATATTAAGGCCAGCACAAAACAATCTTTAACCAGTGTCTCTCGCGGCCTTCAGGTTGCCATGCTAGAGGTTGCATATTTTTAATTTAAATTCTTGACCTCTCGTGCCCATATATGAATGCATCCAATGGGATATCTACATCAAATGCTCCTTTATATCCCCAAAAGAAAATTCCCTACTACAAGAGCACCAGTATTGATGGATCACCCCACACCATCCCACCCACTAGAAACGGTGAAAAAAGAAACCCGAGAAAACTTCTGAAATATCTCAAGATTACTATATAGGTGGTTCTTATGAATCAACCAACCATTTAGAACATTCTCATCAATCCAAACCATGAGTATTATGTGACAATATTCAAGCTGGCACTGAACCGGATTTCTGAAGCTATGTTAGAGAAACCCTAAACTCTCACTAAAAATAGGTGAAATGTGGCACCACTCAGAGATTGACATGTGCCAATTGGTACAAGTGGTAGAAAATTGGCATGCTCAAACAATGAGGTGATGCAGGAATGACATGAGGGAGAAAATATCAGAAAAGCCCCAAATCTAGAGAACTAAAGCTCATCACCAACCTGAGATTGACAACTTTACATGATGTAACCTATGAAATTGTAAATGGAGAAATCATAGTAACAATAAAGTAACCTATGTAACAATAAAGTCGGATTCATCCTGGGAGTGGTAATGGGAGAAATCATAGTGAACAACAGGAAACATGCAGAGTTGCTTACAATCAAATAGATGAAAAAACACAGACAAAAAACCTAGATAATAATCATGAACAAGCTTAATATTGAATTATGAACTGTAAAGGAACTTACAAAATGTGACATTACGAACCTGGTCAAGTGCATAAGAAAAAATATCCTGGACATGACCCTGGTTGACAAGTTGTATTTCTCATGATGCAAGAGGATTTGTACCTACACTGCCAAGTCAATCAAAATCCATCGTTATCTATACAATAAATACAAGTAATTGATGTAGTATTTTTTACTCTAAGATGCATTCTAATGATAATGTTAGAACATATGTTGAAAATGTCAAAACATACCTGAATAAGCTCCTCTTCATTTCAAGATCAATTTATTGGAGTCGCATGAACTTGGAACGAGCCTCCCATGATCTAAAAGAGTAGCAACTAAGTCAACAGTGACTTTTTTGTTGCTATGCTGGATCGAGGGAGGTTTGCTCCAAGATTAAATCGCTCCAATAAATTATTCTCTACTAAACAGGGCCAACCATGTGAAGGTGGAAGCTCTTATGGCCCCTCCCCCCCTCCCCCCCTCACATCACTCTCAATTCCCCAATACCCAATATATATTTCATTTTTTACTTTCATGAGCATGAAAAAAAATATTCAATAACTAATAAAAAAACAATTCAACAAAAAGTACACAAGGAAACATTGCAATTAATGCTTGACATAAAAATAGTATGATAAATGAGTTTTTTATATAACGAAAAAAACGTTCCAAGTATGGTAACGTTTGTCTTATAATAATACAATATTTTACATTATCGAATTTTCTTTTTCTTCTTCCTATTTTTAAAGCTCCTAATTACATCATCAATATCATCATGCTCTGCTCCTGTTTCATGCCTTTCGACCCGCACTGCTGACCTAGTTGCGTAGTCACGATGTCTGGTCTCATCCAGTGACGGGGCATTGCCTACAAAAATAGATAATATTAAATTTTAATTGTCAGTTTTTAAATATCATTGAACTAGTTCGGTAATATTAATAAAAAAAATTGCAATGAGATTATTTACCTGGTGCACCAGTTATCATCATTGACCTAGTTGCGTAGTCACGATGTCTGGTCTCATCCAGTGACGGGTCATCGCCTACAAAAACAGATAATATTAAATTTTAATTGTCAGTTTTTAAATATCATTGAACTAGTTTGGTAATAGTAATAAAAAAAATTGCAATGAGATTATTTACCTGGTGCACCAGTTGTCGTCGCTTACCTAGTTGCGTAGTCACGATGTCTGGTCTCATCCAATGACGGGGCATCGCCTACAAAAACAGATAATATTAAATTTTAATTTTTAGTTTTTAAATATCATTGAACTAGTTGGGTAATATTAATAAAAAAAATTGCAATGAGATTATTTACCTAGTGCACCAGTTGTCACCGCTGACCTAGTTGCGTAGCCACGATGTCTCGTCTCATCCAGTGATGGGGCATCGCCTACAAAAATAGATAATATTAAATTTTAATTGTCAATTTTTAAATATCATTGAACTAGTTCGGTAATATTAATAAAAAAAATTGCAATGAGATTATTTACCTGGTGCACTAGTTGTCGTCGTTCGGACTGTTGCCCTATCTTCCTCTCTGGTGGTAAGATCCTCAAGGGAAACATTCTCTGTCATTTAAACGAAAAACGTTATAAAGAAAACCATCAAGGTATAATTAGAAAAAATTATAAGTGGAAATTAATTACTGTCACGGCCCTCACTGATAGTAGCATTGTTGGCCTAGTCCCCACTACAATGATCAGGTTGCACGTGAGGATCATCTACATCTGGCTCTAAAACTGGGTTTTTTGTCTCATCGGTAGTGTTGCTCCCCTGATTTAAACAATGTTGTTAGACATTAAATTTATGGACGAAAACAAACATATTGAAAGGTTAATGTTTTACCTTATCAGGCATTCTGGATCTTGGGACCTGCCCCAAGCTTCTGCGACGTTCAACTACAGCTTGATAGCCGAAATGGAAAGCGATATTTTTATCTTCCTCTGTAGTTTCTGTTCTGAAGTCATCACCCCACATTACATATGATTGTGTATTTTTAATCATATTTGATAGGATTACAAAAACGTTGGAAGGAGATACAATTAATTATAATATGTTTAGCTACTTAATTACAATTCTTGCAGCTAATTTCAAGTAGCCGCCCTGGCCTAGCTTGTGATGGCCCTTTTTCTCAATCCTAGCTTTGGTTGCCTTTGAGGTGTCAGGAACCCTAGCATCAAAAAAATTGAAGTTAGATATGACGTAGCACACTTTTATTTTAGACATAGAGAAAATTAAAGCTATTGAATTAAAGTTGTAATTTACCTTGCGGGTCCAGTTGGCATTTTTCCTTCTCTTTGCCCTTTTCTCTTTTCCGTCATGGATGAGTGCTCTCCACTCACTCTCTGGAACTGCGAGAGGATGCTCATATCTAGGGTTAAATTTCAATTGCGTCCTATAGGTGTCCTTGGTATATTTGAAATATTTGCCGGCTACCCGAGCCACCGCTGTTCTGTCAAATGTGCCGACCCCAAAAAGGGCTTCTAGATAATCTAGAAGTTCTTTTTTCAGGTTGGAATTCTAGGAATTCCACCCTGTGCGTATGGTTGGGCCAAAAATTACCAACGCATGGCTCTCCAGAAACCTGTAGAACGCATTGTTTCCTACACAGAAAAAGAAGAAGAAGAAGAAGAAGAAGAAGAAGAAGAAAGAAAGAAAGAAGAAGAAGAAGAAGAAGAAGAAGAAGAAGATATTATCATTAATTTAAAAATAAAAATCATGATAAATATGTTTTTGATAAAGTACATGAAATAGTTAAAATATTAAAATTTACCTGGGAGTTGTACATGCTTTATAGGGACACCTTCATCGTTCACCAACAACATGCCATTAATGGTCCCTGTGGAGCTGACACGTGTAGCTCTAGGAAACGCAATAATGTAGTTGGCCATATCAGCCTCATCATTGCCAACACGTTCAGCGGTTGGCTGGGTGTCTGCTTGGGCAGGGTGTGTTTCTTGGCTGGCACCTAAAGGAGTAGAAGGTGTACGAGAGGGTTGTTGGGTAATCTCTTGCCCTTGTGTCCCACTACCACCAACACCGGGTTCAGCAAGTGCCAAAAAATGCTACATACAAAAGAAATTTTTGTTAGTTTAGTCAATGTAAAAATTAAAAATCAAACTATCACAATTCATATCATGTAGAACAAAAAAAATATCCTTTTGAATTTTTATTATTACCTGATATATTTCTAGCTGGCTCATAAGATGTTTTATCCTCTCTTTTGTTTCAAGTGTTTGAGGCGCGTCTATCAAAGTATTAAATTCCGACCTTGCATCTCATGCCTTTTTTTGCAACAAGAACACTGGAGATAGGGATGAAGAAAGCTCTTCCTCAAAGAGGGAATCATCAGGCGTACCATGGCTAGGTGTCTGCATATTTGAACAAAATTAATGTTATTTCAATTATGTAAATAACTAAAATACCTGAAGATAGAGCAATGCTGGTGTTGAGCCCCAAAGATGTTCTTCTCTTTCACCACATTCTACTTCATTATCTTTGTCCCTCATCAATTACAGGCTTAAATGATCAATAAGATTAATTAAATTTGCTTTAAGAATTTATATAATGACTAACTTGTTATATTTTCATGATTTTGTTGGTGTAGTAATTTTTGACTAAGACTCGGCTACAGAATACAGGAATTCCGTAGCTAGTCATCTGTTCTACAGCCATCCTCATGTTTATGTAGGTTCCAGGTGTCATTGCAAAGAAAAAGGCATATGGGTGAAATCCACACCACTTCCCCATCATCTCTTTCTCCCCACGAAGTCTGAGTTAAAGTATCAAAGCGGTTATGCACGTAGAAGAGAAGCGGTTTCCTATCAAAACACGGACTCTACAGATGTTCGCAATAAAGCACAAGACCGTTAATAAAAGTTTTAATTTGATTAGAAGTGGGAAAGACACTTATCCTTGTTTTTTTCAAGAGTAGTTATGTAATTTCATTATAAGTATGACTCGAGAGACCGAGAAACTGTTGGTTAGATTTTGTTTTGTTGCTATATCTTTGAAGGCCGTAAATATTCTGTTTTGAATAATTTCTCCTTTAATGAAAGAAACATCATTTTATTGCACGAGCTGAGTCAATATTGAGAAGATTTGCGTGCTACTCCGGTGGTAGAGGGCCCCTGCTACCTGAAGATCTTTGTTCATATGATTGAGATAACTTAGTCTCGTTTCATTCCTAGTTCAATTGACTTTCTAAACTTTGCGTTTTATATTCACTTGTATTGGATGCTACAGTTTAGTCTCGTTCTTACGTACTCTTCCAAAATATCACTAATGTCGAATGAGGTGTAACTGTAGTATTTTAGGAGTTATTTTTATGTTCTTATGCTCAATTACATCAGTTGTACAGCTAGTCATGATCTTATAAACTCTTCCAAAATATCACTAATTTCGGATGAGACATAGCTGTGGTTATTTAGAGCTTTGTTGTGTTTTGTTGAATTTTATGATTTCATGCTCATTTACATAACATGTTGCAGACAGTCCTGTTCTACAAACTATTCCAAAATACCACTAATTCTGAATAAGACAGAGCTGAGACATTTTAGTGATTAGTTGCATCTTCAGTCTAGTTGTAGTACTCCGGAGGTAGATGTCACTTTAGTTTAATTCTGTCAATATATTTCAAGTTTGATAATGGAACTCTAGTATAACTCTGTTCATTGTACTTTAAGTTATATTAGTGACATTCTAGTTCAGTTCCAAATCACTGTATTTCAGAGTTAGGCTAAAAGAATTCTAGTTTAATTGTGATCACTGTGTTTCAAGTTCGATCAATTGCATTCTAGTTCAGTGTCATCCAATGTTATTTAATTTATTAACTGTCAAAATTAGACTTCACGGCCTTAATTATTTACAAACTAATTTTGTTCTTATTTTCTATTAATGTATCATCATATGAACAGGAGTAAGTTAGTGATATTAGTTTAAGGCCTTGATTATTCTGCAATCCTTTGCAATTTCACAACTAAACCTTTCTTTCCAAAAGACTATTTTAGAAAATCTCTAACTTTTGAATAAGGTTTAGTGGTGACAAGTTGAGCTGCAGAATGAATTTATCTTAGCATGAGAAGTTAATTCAGAGTAGAAATCTTATTGTGTTACAAATAGTCTTTTTCCAATTGTGTTCCAATAAACTTCTAGCCATGGATGAGATTATTTGTAATATTTTAAGATGATTGTGTACTTAGGAGAGCCTCATTTGTACTAAACTTGTCCTTTTCTCAAACTACTCCAACATATTCCTAATGAATGAATTGGATGAGTTCATGCTATGAGTTATTGAGTTCATGATTGTGATATATTTCCTTACTAGGAGTCATTATCAAGCTTTGCATTTTCTGTTCTTTAGTGTCATACACAGTTTAGAGTAGGTTTTGTTTTGTTTTAGTGTAACCATCCATTTCTCTTTACCAAGACTTAGTTCTTTTCATTCTTGACATAAAACCATAACACCAAAAACATCATAAAAACGCTAAACACAACATAGTGAGAAACAGATACCTAGGCACATATAGTGCACCACACTTCTGCAGTTTACTGACCCTGGTTGATAATTTATGACCTCAATTTAGGAACACTAAGTTGAGCACAACATTTTAGCGCCATTGCCGGGGAAGTGTAACTAGGTATCCTTGTTTCTTACGACCCAAAAACAATGATATGCGTAGAGAAAGAGACTCAAGGGGTAGATTCATAAAAATCAGAAGCTTGATTCCTAGAACACCACTTGTTTCACCAAGACCAAGAGCTAGCACACCTCCAGCTCAAATCCAAATTCCATCCTTTACTGATCCTAGACTTCCAGAGGACTTAAGATCAGATATTCCATCAGAAAGACCTTCCACCTTATCCACTGAACCTGTCTTGGAAGAAGATTCAGGAACCCTTGCTAGGGACTTAAACCTTTCAAATTCCACAAAAGAATCAGCTATGGCAGAAGAAGGGGGAGGAGGAGTTTTTAATGGAGAACACACACTATTTGGAGGGGGTAGAGGTAGAGGTAGAGGAGAAGGAGGTAGAGATACATAAGGAGGCAGAGGAAGAGGAAGAAGAGAAATACGAAGCTCTTTTGGGTTTCCTATAGTAGATGAAGAAACCAATACAACTATGAAAAAAATTTCATCCTCTGTCCTTCCAAACTTTTATGGACTAAAAAATGAAGACCCTGAAACCTTCCTATTTGAATTTGAATTCCTATGTAGAACCTATGACTACTTACAAGATGCTCAAAAACTTAAACTATTTCCTTCAACATTGAAAGGAGCAGCATTGAAGTGGTTTATGAGTTTGATCAACAGTTCTATTAAGACATGGGAAGACATAAAACAAGAAATTCTAGAGAGGTATTTGGATTACTGTATGCCAGTCAACCATAAGGAGGAAGTGTTTAAAATGCTACAAAAAGAAGATGAAAATTTGGAAGATTTATTGGAGAGATTTCACTACAACATCAAAAGAGCAAAAATGGAAAACTTAGACCAAGACACTTTGAAAGCTCTCTTGTTGAAAACAATTAGGGATAAATGGTTAGATATCCTTAACATGATGGGAAAAGGGGATATATCTCAGCTCACATTACCTGAGATAGCTGAATTATGTATCGACCTTTCAAGAGGGAAATCTAAAATTGTGAAAGGACCAAGAGACCCTGCTCTTGGAAGGGCAAGTAAGTCTGCTTCTGGGACAGTAAGTAGGGAAGAAATATGACATATGCTTGATGAGTTCAAATTTGATATCTTAGGGAGTCTTAGTGAACAGATAAACACCCTTAAGTTACAAAACAAGCAAAAAGTTGAATCTGATGCCTTAGCAATCCTTTGTCCCAAATGTAGAAAGAAAAATGCCTTGAGAGAGTGCCCTTTGGATGCCAAATTTGTGGAGACTTGTGTAATTTGTTTAGAAAAACATGAGACCAAGAGTTGTCCTTCACTTCCTGGTCTTAAAGTTGTCTTTCAAGAAGATACTCCCACAAGTTCCATAGAATCTCTCAATTTTGTCTCCAGGAGGCCTTGGCAAGGACCTCAAACACAAGGATTTCATGATCAGTTGTATAATCAACCCCCACTAAATTGGAATTCTTGGCAGCAACCTTGGCCCCAATTTCAAAATCAGTCATAAGCTTGGGCGCAAGGAGCACAAAATACCTATGGAAGATACTCTCAGTATTACCAATATCCACCATCCTATCCACCATATCCACATTTCCCTCTTCAACAAAATCCTCAACAAAATTCTCAAAATCCACAACATCAAAATCAACCACTTCCATTAGCATTTCCTCATAAAACAAATCAGTTGCCTGCCCAACCCATACCAAACCCCAACAATAAAAATCCTCAGAACACATACATGATAGAAGGCCAACAGTTTCCAACTTATTTGATCACTCCTTTAGACCTTAGTGATGTTCAAATTAGGTCTGGAAGAATACTTGAAAAGAGGAAACCTTCTGTAATCATACAAGAGCAAGACAATTCTGAGGAAGATTCTCTATGGGTAAATAAAAGTCTTGAAGAGAACACAACTTTCCAAGACCCAAACATTGAAAAATCAAAACAAAAAGAACCAATAATTTCAACTCCTATATTAGAGTAGCCATCAACATCCACTTCTACACCTCCCTTTCTAGAAAGATTACAAATTGATAGGGGTGTAGAAAAACAAATTATGGTGCCTAATTATGATTTCCTAGATGGGCCTTGGAGTTGAGCATGAAGAAAACAAGAAAAAGAATAAGAGAGATAAAGAAAATTCAACTGGCAGGAAAAATAGCAGATATCATGATGGGTAAGATTGCTATTCCAAAGTATCTAGACCGAGGAAATCCAGTTGTTAAAATTCACATCAATGGAATTGAAATCCAAAACACACTCATTGATTTAGGAGCAGCAATCAATATTATGAGTAGACAAATCATGGATAAACTGAAACTTCCTAATCTTCTTTTTACACCCACATTATTACAATTAGCAGATAGATCTGTGATTAAACATGATGGGGTAATAGAAGACATTCCAGTGTCCCTATATTCTTGGGAGTATCCTATGGACTTTATGATCCTAACTCTTAAGAATAATCTAGGAGGACACCCTATTATATTAGGAAGACCTTGGTTAGCTACAGCTGATGCTTTCATTAGCTGTAGATATGGTCATATGTACATCTCTGATGGTAGTTCAACTAAGAAATTTACCTTGTATCCTCCAGCAAGAACAATTACAGAATTAGATGATACTCAATGGATAGAGGATGAAGAAGACTTACAACCTCTCTTCACAATTTCAGAAATTAGTGAAGATAGCCAGATTCTGAATACCTTGGAAAATTTTGAATCCTCTTTGGAATATAAACATGAAAATTTTCAAGAAGAATCCAACATTGAGTTTTTGTCATCAAGGCATATGTCTCTCTATTCCATGGATAAATTTGGCAGCTCTACAACTGAGATATTTCCAGGCAATACTTTAAACGTAAACAAGAACCTAGAGAAATCTCAACAAGAAGAGCTAGTCAAGATATTACAGAGACATTCTTCTGCATATGCATGGGAGTACACTGATATGAAAGGGATAAGCCCTAAGACTTGCACTCATCAAATCTACATAGAGGAAAATTTTAAACCAATCAGACAACCTCAGAGAAGGATGAATCCAAATCTTAGGGAGATTATTAAAGAAGAATTGCAGAAATTATTGAATGTCAACTTCATTTATCCCATTTTAGATAGTCAGTGGGTTTCTACTTTGGTGATTGTGCCAAAGAAAAATGGTAAATGGAGGGTATGTATTGACTACTGAGAATTAAACAAACCTACTCTTAAAGATCATTTTCCCTTGCCTTTCATAGATCAGGTCTTAGATATATTAGCTGGCAAAAATCACTTCTCATTTTTAGATGGGTTTAGTGGTTATAATCAAATTCAAGTAGCACTGTAAGATCAAGACAACACCACATTTACCTGTCCTTGGGGTACCTATGCTTACCGAGTATTGCCATTTGGATTATGTAATGCACCAGAAACATTTCAAAGGGCAGTACTAGGAATTTTTTCAGATCTAATACATGATTGTGTAGAGGTATATATGGATGATTTCACAGTTTATGGAAACACATTTCAAGAAGCCTTAGCAAACTTGGAAAAAGTCTTAAAGAGATGTAAAGAAGCAAATCTTTCACTAAGTCATGAGAAGTGTTTTATGATGTTTACTGAAGGAATTGTTTTGGGACATCACATTTCAGGGGATGGGATTAGAGTTGATGAGTCAAAAGTTGAAGTCATCTCTAACTTATCTATTCCAAGTTGTCAAAAATATGTTAGGATTTTTCTAGGATTTACAGGATATTATCGAAGGTTTATAGAAAAATTCACCAAGATAACATCTCCACTTTTCAAATTACTTACCAAAGACTGTGAATTCAAGTGGAATCCTGATTGCCAGTTAGCCTTTGAGACCTTGAAAACAAAAATTTCTAAAGCACCTATTTTAAGGGGACCTAACCGGAAGTTACCTTTTCATATTTCAACAGATGCCTCAGATACAGCTCTAGGAGTAGTATTGGGACAAAAAGACCGGATTCCTTATGCCATCTACTCTACCAGTAAAAATTTGAATCCTTTAGAGTTAAACTATACTGTAACTGAAAAAGAGTTTTTAGCTGTTGTTCATGCCATAAACAAATTCAGACACTATATAACATGCTATGAAACTTTTTTTCACACAGATCACTCTGCAATTAGATATTTAATGAACAAATCAATTACTAATGGCAGAGTCATAAGATGGTTATTTATTTTACAAGAATTCAACATTACCATTCTAGATAGGCCTCGAAAACAAAACACAGTAGCTGATTTTCTATCTAGACTCCAAAACATCAAAGACAATACTCCAGTTGAAGATCAATTCCCTGATGAATATCTTTTTGCAATTTCTACTCAAACTCCTTGGTTTGCTGACATTGGTAATTATTTAGTTTCAGGGAAATTTCCTTCAATAATGAATGCAATAGACAAAAGAAATATCATTTATGACAGTGCAAAATATTCATGGGTTGCTAATGAGTTATACAAAATAGGTCCTGATTTTATCATTAGGAGATGTGTTCAGGAAGATGAGATGCCTGAGATTCTCAAGGAATGTCATGATGAACCTTGTGGCAGACACTTTGCTGATAAAAGAACAGCTTATAAGATCCTTCATTTAGGATACTATTGGCCATCCCTTTTTAAATATGCTAAAGAGTATGTCAAAAGGTGTGACAATTTCCAAAGGGTAGGGAAACCTTCTCCTTCAGGTGAGATGCCATTATAGCTTCATGTACGTATTGAACCTTTTGAAAAATGGGCTTTGGATTTTGTAGGACCTATTAGTCCTCCATCAAGACAAAAGAAATATATATTAGTTTGCAATGATTATGTTACCAAATGGGTAGAGGCCAAGCCATTACTTTCTTCTACTGAAGCATCTGTAGTTAATTTTCGTTTTGAGGATATTTTTACTCGTTTTGGTGTCCCAAGGGAAATTGTTACAGATCAAGGAGCTCAATTTACATCAAGTCTAGTGGAAAAAATGATGGAGAAATACAAAATTAGACATAGAAAATATACTACCTATCATCCACAAGCAAATGGTCAAGTGGAATCTACTAATAAGGTCATTGAAGGGATCCTAACAAAGACTGTTCATTTGCATAGAAGAGATTGGGCAGATAGGATTCGTGAAGCCTTGTGGGCCTATAGAACTACATGGAAAAGCACAACAGGCCATACTCTTTATGAACTTGTTTATGGAAAGCAAGTTTTGTTTCCCATAGAGTTCCGGATTCAAACTTTCAAAATGGCAGTTCAACTAGGACTTGATCTATCAGAGGCACAAAAGAACAGATTGGAGCAGATTAATTAATTGGATGAGATCAGACAAGATGTAGGTTCAGAAAAAAAGTATAGTCCAACAACAAAGGACTAGATGGCATGACAAGTACATCAAGGAAAATAAGTTCAAAGAAGGTGACTGGGCTCTCTTGTTTGATTCAAAGTTCAAGGATTTTCAAGGTAAATTCCAAACACATTGGCTTGGACCATATGAAATTATAAGAATTTTTGAGAATGGAGCAATAAAAATTAGGACAATAGATGAAGAAAAGGTCACTTTTCTTGTGAATGGTCATATATTGAAGCTGTATCATAAGCCACTTTCAAGAGAAGAATTTGTCAAAAGATTCCAGGAAAACAGTGATGTGAAGTTAATGAAGAAGAATTTTTCTTCTTCATCAACTTAATTGAATTTTCTGAAGTCAGATATTTGAAAAATAATAATAATAATAATAATAATAATAATAATAATAATAATAATAATAATAATAAATAAAGTATAAACATGAAAACTAATCACTGATTAGCATGTTTATACAGAAAAGATAGAGTGAAAATCAGAATATTTCTGACACTTTAAATTTTCCATTTTGTTCTTTTTCTGCAAGCAGCTATTACAAGATCATAAGTGCAAACCCATAGTTCACTTATGATTCATTTTAATTCATCCATTCATCCATACTCCATCTCACTTCATTCATTCATACTCTACTTCATTCCATACTTCATTCATTTCATTCCATGGTCCACCTCATTTCCATCTCAGATTTTTAAATTTGATCTTTTCTGCAATTGAGGAATACACATCAGAAGTTGCAGGCCACTTTTTCACTCCACTTCATAGTTGTGATTCATTTCATTTCATTACTCACTCCACTCATATTCTATCACACCATATTCCATGATCCATTTTTAACTCATTTCATACAATATTCTATCATTCCATTCATGCTTCAAACCATTCCATTTCATGTTTCAAGACTTCTACAGGTACATTCTACAATCAGTTAGACATTCTGTAGCTAGGAAGACATTCTGCAGCCAAACAGACATTCTACAGCCAGAGACCCTGAAGGAACTATCCAGTAAACATTTGATTTAGCAGAAAATTGATCCTGCATATTCAAAACAACAAGAAAAATCAAAGGAGTTATGAGGAACTAAAGATGAATGATTGAGGACAAGGCATATCAAAACCACAAAGAAAATCAAAGGAAAGGCAAAGGTATGAAATTATTATGGTGACAAATCATGAAATTTTAGCATAGTTAAGTCATATATGATTCAAAAAGGTTATTTCAATTAGTCGTGTTGATCATGCCTATCAAGCATATCATAAAAACTTTGAAAAAAAAACCTTCCATCTTACCATATTAGATCATCATTTAAAAACTTAACGGTTAAAGTATTGAAGTGATTTAATCAGTCATGTCACTAGGCCAAAGTATTTAATGATGATTTTGAATTGCTTAACGAAATATCTCCGCGGCCTTTTCTTCCATGATAGCTTTCAACTCATTAATCCATGTGAATTATCCTCACCGCATTACACTCATTTCATAACCACTCCATATCATTCCTTTCCGCAGCCAATACTTAGCCATTCCTCTCTGTAAAACAGAGGAAACATCTTTGTGGTAGAAAAATATCTTTAACAGCCATTTTCACCGTGAGCAGAGGAGCAGTAATTTGAAGGTTGAAAAGAGAAGCTATGGGTCTCATAGTGAGGACCGAACCAGTTGGAGCTAAGTACTTGGAGGGTTATCCACAAATCAGAGAAATGTTACAAAAAACAGGGTGGTTGCAATTTTTGGAGAAATTTCGTGGTTTTCAGAAAGAGGTGACTAAAACATTTGCAAGGTCCTTCAATGGAGCAGAGGTCGAAATAGGAGATATTAAATTCATTGTCACAAAGGCTTTCATTGCAGAGGCAACAGAATTACCTAGAAAAGGAGAAAGGTGATTCAAAAATAGGGAATTCCATAATGAAGCATGGAGGAAAATTCTTAAGACTCCAGGTATGGATGTTTCCATTTTTAAAAAGGGGTATTCCTAGCTCGGCATTAAAGAATAAGTGGAGGAACATGTTGCTCATTTTACAAAAATTTATAACTTGTGAAGGCAGATTTGGTACCCTCTATGTCTATCATATTCGGTTAATGATGCATTTCTTAGATGAGGAAATTAATTTGCCCTTTTTTCTACTTCATAGTCTGAAAAGAATGGCCTCAAATGTTCAAAAAAGGGTTCAATTTCTAGAAAAAACTTTGTATCACCATGGTTTAGTCAAAATCTTAATTGAACATCATTTGAGGAAAATGGGAGATAATTGGGAAAAATTTCTAGTGAGGAACCATTTTGAGGAACCCAAAGAATCTCCACCTGAAAGCAAACCTACAAGAAGAAGCAAGAGAAGGGAAATTTCCAAAGCTATTGAAGTTGAAACTGGTAAATCAATTCAAGAGGACAGTGAAGAGATGATTTCTGAGAAATTAGCTCAAATAAAGAAGCAACTTAAGAAGGAGAGAATAATAAGAAAATATGCCAAAGACAGAGGAGAAGGGCCATCTCAACCAAGACGGAGCCACAGACTTAGAGGAATACTAAAGAAAACAAAGGTTAGACAAATAGGGATCATAAACATTGAGGATGAAGAAACTCTAGAAATTGACCCAGCACGACAACAAATTTACAATTATATTGAGTCATTAGAGAGGAGAGCTTCAGAAAGTAGAGACAGAACTCCCAGCCCACCAAAATTTGAAATTGATGTGCTAAGAAGAGATAAGTATGAGTTAGAAGTACTCAATAGGAATATCAAGAATGAGAATGACATTTTGAGGGAGCAAGTGAAACTAAAAAGTGATATGAATTCAACTTTGTCTCTACAAATGGAGAAATTGTACAAGACTAGTGAAAAATTGAAGAAGAAAAACAAAAAGCTATTCATGGAACTTACAAATTTAAGATTGAAGTTAGTCATAAGGAAGCCCAGAAGACCATTGACTGTCAGACAAAGTAGAAGAAGAGGGTTGGATGTCCTAGCAAAGGTCTCAGAGTACATGGAGTAGTTGCATGAGGACAGGCAAAAACTTTGCAGTAGGGGTATGTTGAGCCCCAAAGATGTTCTTCTCTTTCACCACATTCTACTTCATTTTCTTTGTCCCTCATCAATTATAGGCTGAAATGATCAATAAGATTAATTAAATTTTCTTTAAGAATTTATATAATGACTAACTTGTTATATTTTCATGATTTTGTTGGTGTAGTAATTTTTGACTAAGACTCGGCTACAAAATACAGGCATTCCGTAGCCAGGCATCTGTTCTGCAGCCATCCTCATGTTTATGTAGGTTCTAGGTGTCATTGCAAAGAAAAAGGCATATGGGTGAAATCCACAACACTTACCCATCATCTCTTGCTCCCCACGAAGTCTGAGTTAAAGTATCAAAGCGGTTATGCATGTAGAAGAGAAGAAGTTTCCTATCAAAACACAGACTCTACAGATGTCCGTAGTAAAGCACACGACTGTTAATAAGAGTTTTAATTTGATTAGAAGTGGGAAAGAAACTTATCCCTATTTTTCACAAGAGTAGTTATGTAATTTCATTATAAGTATGACTCGGGAGACCGAGAAACTGTTGGTTAGATTTTGTTTTGTTGCTAGATCTTTGAAGGTCATAAATACTCTGTTTTTAAGAATTTCTCCTTTAATGAAAGAAACATCATTTTATTGCACGATCTTAGTCAATCTTGAGTAGATTTGCGTGCTACTCCGATGGTAGAGGGCCCCTGCTACCTGAGGAGCTTTGTTCGTATGATTTAGATAAGTAACTTAGTCTCGTTTCATTCCTAGTTCAATTGACTTTCTGAACTTTGCGTTTTATATTCACTTGTATTGGATGCTACAGTTTAGTCTCGTTCTTACGTACTCTTCCAAAATATCACTAATTTCGAATGAGGTGTAACTGTAGTATCTTAGGAGTTAGTTTTACGTTCTTATGCTCAATTACATCAGTTGTACAGCTAGTCATGATCTTATAAACTCTTCCAAAATATCCCTAATTTTGGATGAGACATAGCTATGGTGTTTTAGAGCTTTGTTGTGTTTCGTTGAATTTTATGCTTTCATGCTCATTTACATAACATGTTGCAGCCAGTCCTGTTCTACAAACTATTCCAAAATACCACTAATTCTAAATAAGATAGAGCTGAGACATTTTAGTGATTAGTTGCATCTTTAGTCTAGTTGTAGTACTCCGGAGGTAGATGTCACTTTAGTTTAATTCTGTTACTATATTTCAAGTTTGATAATGGCACTCTAGTATAACTATGTTCATTTTACATTAAATTAGATTAGTGACATTCTAGTTCAGTTCCAAATCACTGTATTTCAGAGTTAGGCTAAAAGCATTCTAGTTTAATTGTGATCACTGTGTTTCAAGTTCGATCAATTTCTTTCTAGTTCAGTGTCATCCATTGTTCTTTAAGTTGTATTAGCTGTCAAAATAAGACTTCAAGGCCTTCATTATTTACAAACTAATTTTTTTCTAATTTTCTATTAATGTATCATTATATGAACAGGAGTAAGTTAGTGATATCAGTTTAAAGCCTTCATTATTCTACAATCCTTTGCAATTTCACAATTAAACCTTTCTTTCCAAAAAACTATTTTAGAAAATCTCTAACTTTTGAATAAGGTTTAGTGGTGAAAATTTGAGCTGCAGAATGAATTGATCTTAGCATGACAAGTTAATTCAGAGTAGAAATCTTATTGTGTTACAAATAGTCTTTTTCCAGTTGTGTTCCAATAAACTTCTAGCCATGGATGAGATTCTTTGTAATATTTTAAGATGATTGTGTAATTAGGAGAGCCTCATTTGTACTAAACTTTTCTTTTTCTCAAACTATTCCAAAATATTCCTAATGAATTAATTGGATGAGTTCATGCTATGAGTTATTGAGTTCATGATTGTGATTTATTTCCTTACTAGGAGTCATTATCAAGCTTTGCATTTTCTGTTCTTTAGTGTCATACACAGTTTAGAGTAGGTTTTGTTTTTTTTTAGTGTAACCATCCATTTCTCTTTACCAACACTTAGTTCTTTTCCTTCTTGACATAAAACCATAAAACCAAAAACATCATAAAAACACTAAACACAACATAGTGAGAAACAGATACCTAGGCACATATAGTGCACCATACTTCATCAGTTTATTGACCCTGGTTGATAATTTATGACCTCAATTTAGGAACACTAAGTTGAGCACAACAGTTAGCACTTTACATTTTCTTCTGCTGGCCTCTTTCCTCGATCATCTCGTCTCGAGTATGTTCCTGCACTGCTCTGATCAGTCTGCCACATTGCAATAAAATTATAAATGTAAAAACTTGAAAACAATATCTAACTTTAAAACAAAAAATGAAAACTGAAATAATTTCTAATAAGACACCGGAAGACAGAGTTAGAGTTTCAAATATGCCTTGCATTGAATTCAGTCCTAGAAACATGTCATTGCATATTAAGGCACCCAAACAAGAGACAAGTTGACAATGAAGACCTTATTGAATATATTGTTGGAGCAACTTCTAGTAAACTTGTTGTGAAGACCTTGAGGATATTTTTGGAGCAACATTGTTGAAGCTGATGGTATAGCATTGCTGGAGACGATCTTGAAGGGCATTGAAGTGAAGTTTTTGGAGCAAATATTGAAAAATCCTTAGAGCATTTAAGTAAGGCACTTTCTATCTTCCATCACCTTTTTCCTTTCAATATACTTTAAACGATTTTGTTGATATTTAATGTTTGAAATCACGTTATAATTCCTTGATTATATGTGTTTGGGGACTTTCCCTTTGAAATTACCCAAAAATACCCTGGCAATTTTATCTTAAGGATGCATGTCTGACCCTATTGTTCAATATTTTGATTGATAGTAGTAAACATAGAGAGTTAGGGGTCTCTTGACTTGGTTTGGTTGGGCCATTAGATCCCTAACATCTACTAGGGAGAACCCCCCTTGAGTTGGAGGAGAGCTAGCCCGAAGTGAAAAGAGGTTGGTGAGGTGACAATGGGGCTATTGAATTACACATGGTATCACACTTCAGCTTTAGGACTTTATCTTGAGAAGTGCGAGATTTTGCTATATCAATTCTCAAATTGTTTACAACACTATTGTTAAGAACTAATAAGAAGTGATGTTGAGGGGTTTTGGGGTACAAGAAACAATACCATTTAAAAAATAGGGTTCTCAGTCCTTTGCATTCCTTCACTTGGGCCTAGGGGCACACAAGAATAATTTCACACTAAACCATGCAAACTTAAAATTAACTTAACGGATCCATAAAGTAATAATAATCATAATTCCTAATTTCCTATTGTACGATATAATGCAAATTATTCAAACATGAAGCAATGAAGACATGCAATGTCTGAATTTCAAGATTGATGAACCAATACAAGAAGTTAGAAACTACAACTTTGATTCAATACTCTGTCCTAACTCCAGGAAGGAATCTAGTTTGTAGGAATGAAGAGGTTGTTATCTTTACAATCCCATCCCAACATCAAATTCAGTGATAAGTTTCTATGAGGTTCTGGGTCAAGGAAACATTCACTCCACGACTGATATATTTAAGTAGGCTTCTCCTATTCTGGGAAAACACCATACCTATAATGCATTCACTTGCATGTATAAAGGGAAAGGAAAACATGTTTTCATATAATGGTGAAAAAGGCATCTTGGGGAAAGGTATCTTCACTTTTTATTTATGTTGTTCACCCACACCACTATCGTGTTTTCACTAATCCTGTTTTGTCATTTTTGGATTCAAATTAAGTAAAGGCCTTAAGTATTTTTTGAATTTTTGGTGTAGTTTTCATAAGTGGCATGTATGTATTTTCCATTAATTCTGCACTTTTTCTATTCATGCACATGTTTCCCTGGAAATCAAATGCAGGATTTAGTCCCATACATTTAACAAGTTGTTGGATCAACTCCATTGGCAATATCATGCTTCCTATTCAATCAAAATTTATCTCAGTTAGGGTAGGTAGGAAGGTTTTCCCTTTGTATTAATAGGGCACTTCTAGCTTTCATTTTTATTATATCTTTCAGATTTAGTGTCGTTTCAATTAGGGCATGAATTTTTGCAACTTTCAAGGTGAGAATGAAAAAAGACAAATTTTTGTGATCGATGACTGTATATGACTCCATGGCCAGAGGAAAAGGCACTAATCTACTTCTTCAAATATCTATAGTTCTCATTCACCTCATACGGAGATGGTCCTTGATTTTGAGCCAAATGTTGCAGCAAAAATTCCCCCCCCTCCATAATTTGATATTCAATGGAAATTTCTTAAATTGATGATGGGGCGTGATTATGGAACATTGGCACATACATATGTAATGGAATTCCAAGATCATGATATATGTTTGCATATGTTTATGGAGGTGGTGGAGCAAAAAAGAGCTCAAATAGAGCTGAAATTTTTCACATAAAAAGGACTGTGGGATTGACTAATGGTTCCATTTAAAAAATGATATCCAGACAGAGACTAAGTGTAGCATGCAAACATGCATTGAAAATCCATCTGAGTTTGCATTGTATTACTTATGATGGATTCAAATTTGGGTTTCAAAATGCTAGGTTATGGCATGATTTTGTCGAGAAACCCTTAGTTGGATTCTCATGTTGGTTTAATTTATATTTTAAGTTTGTTTTGCAGTCTTTGGGTGATAGTAACTCATGAACTAGGTTACCAATGTGTAGCAATCATATTTCAAGAATAAAGTTGGGATTTTTTTATATTATTATTATTATCTATTAGCTACGAGTATTGACACCTAATGCCTGGAATTTTGACATCTTGATAGCATGGATAATTTCGAAAATGTTTCTAGTAATGTTAACGTAATAACTATCATTACGTATCTTCACTTTTGTCACCATAATAGACCTGTGATATGGACTCATCACACAACTTCATATGCTATGTCCCAACAAGTTTAAAATGGTTGAACCTACCTCATAGTGTGGTTATTAAGGACAAGTTTCTTGGTATATAACTCGATAGCATAGACCGCGTTTCAGTTCTAAAAAGAATCCTCAAGTGTCAAAAAAACTTCACAATATGTTTTACTATAAATCCTTTTGGGATACCTGAAATAATATATGTATCATTGATGACTTTTAAAGTATGACAAGATCCAGAGGGAAAGGAAACCAATGGAAGAGTGATCCAGCAATGAGAACCTAGAATTTAGCATCAGATGAGTTAGAGTCTAGGAAATTGAAACCCTATAATTTTAATTAGTGATGAAGGACATCACATAGGTAATTATATTTTCATGTAGAATAATCTGTGAATTCAAATTTAAACTACATAATATAAAAGGCATACCATAAATTTTTCCACGTAAGTCCAAACAACCTATAAAAAGGGAAAACCTTCTTTTTCCATGGGAAATAATTTACCTTTCCTTTTTCAAAATAATCTAAATCACAAAAAATATGAACTATACTGCACACATTCTTGGATAATGTGAAAGTGGAAAAGGAATACCCTACACAAGTGATGCACACATGTACATTTGAACACTAATAGATTTTTGTAGTTGAAATACAATGCTTGTTTTCATTTAAATGTAGGGTTTTTAAAGCAGGGAGAAATAATGGCTGCCAAATTAATAAGCGTTTCTTTGGGAAAAATTTAAATCTTGTATTGGGTGATGAAGATAATAGAGGGTATTTAATCTTGATTCTTGAGATCTAGAGAGAATCCTACAGCCTAACACAATCCAATGGAATTGACCAAAAAAACCCAAATAGAGTCAACCCTACTATAGGAGGAAGGGCCTGCAGTAAGAACTTACCATTTTACAAGAGCTAAGGGCGAATGCTGTTCTGCAACAGTTGAGGGCGAATGCAGGGTGAATGTTGTTCCGCAAGAGCTGAGGGTGAATGCAGGGTGAATGTTGTTCTGCAAGAGCTCAGGGCAAATGCTGAGGGCGAATGTTGTTCTACAAGAGCTGAGGGCGAATGCTGAGGGCGAATGCTGTTCTGCAAGAGCGGAGGGTGAATGCGCACGTGATATCAGACGTTAATGTAGCACACATGTACATTTGAACACTAATATATTTTTGTAGTTGAAATGCAATGCTTGTTTTCATTTAAATGTAGGGTTTTTAAAGCAGGGAGAAATAATGGCTGCCAAATTAATAAGCGTTTCTTTGGGAAAAATTTAAATCTTGTATTGGGTGATGAAGATAATAGAGGGTATTGAATCTTGATTCTTGACATCTAGAGAGACCCCTACAGCCTAACAAAATCCAATGGAATTGACCAAAAAAACCCAAATAGAGTCAACCCTACTATAGGAGGAAGGGCCTGCAGTAAGAATTTACCATTTTGCAAGAGCTGAGGGCGAATGTTGTTCTGCAAGAGCTGAGGGTGAATGCTGAGGAAAAATGTTGTTCTGCAAGAGCTGAGGGGAATGCTGAGGATGAATGTTGTTCTGCAAGGGTGGAGGGAAAATGCGCGCATGATATCAGATGTTAATGTAGCTATTGTGACGGATACGAAACAATAAAATAATTTTTATGTAGCGCATATAAGTTTTGTATTTTTATGTAGCGGGCATATAAGTTTCGTATTTTTATGTAGCGCGCATATAAGTTTCGTATTTTTATGTAGCACACATATAAGTTTCGTATTTTTATGCAGCGCGTATATAACTTTCATTATACCAACGGTGGAAAAAGCGTCGCTACTGGGACGACTGCCTCCAAACGTCGCAATTGCAACACTTAGACGTTGTGTCGTACTTGCGATGTTTGGAGGAAGTCGTCGCAATAGCGACGCTTTGGGCCATAGTGCCGCAATTGTGACGTATTCCTCCAAACGTTGCAATTGCGACACTTTGTCTAAGTGTCGGTATTGCGACACTTTTCTATAAACGTCAGTATAGTGACGGTTTTAGGCGGGATGGAAAACATTTGTGGAAATTTTCGACATTTGGTCAAAAGCGTCGGAACCAAGTGTCGGAATTTCCGCCAAATGTAGTAGTGTCTTACGGAACATTGTGCCAGCACTCGCAAGAAATATTCTCAAGGCCCAGTTACATTTGAGTGTGTGAGGAGACATAAGTCTTCTAGGATTTTTACTATCACACAAAAACAAAAAAAAACCACTTTTTTATTGCTTGGGCACATAGATTAATTTAAAGGGAAATTTACTTTATTTTTTGCTTTGTTTTATGTATTTGACAAGAAGTTTTCTTTCATCATAGACTCTATCCTATGAAATTTTTCCAAAACTAAACCTGGTCGAAACCTGAATGGTCCCAACAGAACCTCGTCGATCTGGGCATCTTTCGAACCTCCCCCCATTACCGGGAGGGGTTCCAGGTCTTTTGCCATTCAGGCGTCAAAGACAAAATGCAGACACCATTATTGGTTCGTCCATTATTAGGGCAGTTGTAGTTGGGAACCCTAGTCGGTCTACCAACACCACACCACATACAACTCCTCCCATGACCCCTACGAGGTGGAGGAGTGCGTCCCATTCGTGGGTGCAGCCAAATACGCAGCAGGGTATGTCGCAGACTAACCCTCTTCCTAACCAAAACTTTGTTTTTTCACACATTGCAATGGTGTCAACCTCTCAGTCACCTTTATTAGATTTATTTAATCTTCATGATTTAACCAAGCTGATGAATGACCCCATAGCACATGATCCTACATGGCATCCCATGCCCATGAATCTCCCTTCAAATATTCCAAAATTGGAAAGCAAGAAAGCGGAAGACCCAGGTAATCATGTCATGACCTTCCAACTATGGTTCTCATCAAAAAATATCATTGACGACACTATTTGATTGAGATTATTTCAACGCACTCTTACAGGAGTAGCTGCGAAGCGGTACGTGGAGCAACCCTCAACTTCACATGGAACCTTTAGCACCCTTGCTACCGCGTTTCTAACATATTTTCAGTTACCCATTCACCATGATTCTAAAATGGAATTACTAACTCATTTTATACAAATCCCCTCCATCCATATCTCGGACCATCTCCATGAATGGAGGTGGCGTCGCAGTTTATGTAAAGCTAAACTCGACGATCGGGTTCTCTTAGATTTTTTCTTGAAAGTTATTACGGTAGAGATTTCAAAGGATGTGGCACAGTAGAATCCCACATATGAAGAGGACGCTATCAATAAATCCCAACAGCTTGATTTGATTTATGTACAGTTAGGATACATTTATAACATCCTGCCTAATGCCCCACACCTGTAAACTTATCAAGAATTTCCAGGTCTATCGAACCCTACAGACATACTAATTGGGACATTAACCCAAGGCTACCTAGGTAGCAGTAGTCAAAATCCCGATTACACATACACTTATACCCAGAACGTACCTCAACCCAGTTTTCAAAGTCATCATATGCCTCAACAAAATTTGACCAATAGGGTGCCAGCATATCACCAGGGAGGACCTTATCCTCTAGCTTAGGGGAATCAATACGCAGAAATAAACACTAACGAAAGAGATCCCCTCCAACAACCAAGTGCAAACTAGGGACCGTGTAACCCACCTATGCAAAACAATGCACATGTGAACTTTGTTCAGCCATCCCAAAACCAACCACACCAATATAATTAGAAGAAATAACCTCCTAACGTGGTGAAGAAAAAATCCAAAAAAAAGCCAAAAGGGAACACTAGACAGGGGGTCAGCAACCAAGAGCACCCACCACGATCCCACGCTAGAGGAAAATCCAACCGGAATCAAAACCAGGAGGCGATCAATGTCCAATGACAGAGAAAAAGGCCACCTCTTTGAACAAACCATTCTTGTTCGATATATGGTAAGTACGACGACTATACTCACCACTGTCCTGACCTCCCTGAGTTGAAGAAGCTGCAGAGTAACTGAGGACAAGGAGGAACTTCCTAGCAACCAGCTGTGATGCAATAACCTTTCCCCCATCAACGGACGGTAAGCACTCAATAGGAAAATACAAACGACTCTAGGAAAAGCAGCCATGAAATCTACATGAATGGAGAAAAGATGTTTTTCCAAACACCGAATTGCAATTACAACACCCCACCAGACACCAATATGTCAGGGGAAAGTATCAGCGCACCGACTGCACCTTTGACCATTTCAAAGATGCCTATAGAACCATTGCCAAAGATGGCGAGGGGACCTAATAGGCGAGCAGGAAACTACTCCAAAGTGGCCCATAATTATAGAATCGTGGATGATTTAGCACAATCTCCTGCTACTTTGTCAGCTTTGGAAGTATTGCAGACATACCCAAAATAAATAAAAGCCCCTCTTTCCACATTAGGCACTATCGACCCTATCGGTACGTGCCTAATGGATTTTGACTTAGACAAAGGCACCCTAGGCTTCCTTCCATGGTCACCTTCTAGATACGAGTGTCGGTGCAAAATATCACTATTCACCAATGTGTCATACACTAGGGTGCATCCACATGCATCATGTCCAAACATTTTTGGCAGAAGTTAGGTTATCCTGAACTAAAACCTTCAATTTTCACGCTTAGAGCATACGACGGTCATCCTTCAACCCCCGTCGGCCTCTACCAAAACATCTCGGTCTGCTTAGCCAGAAAGACAGTCCACATAGACATTGAAGTCTTGGATTCACACTTGGACTACAATATACTCCTTGGGCAAAGTTATATGTATGCCATGTCTACCATAGCCTCCTCCGTCCTCCGCATCATGATGTTCCCCCACGAGGACTACATCATTACCGTAGACCAACTGATGCATAATGAGAAGAGACCCCTAACAAACACTAATGTAATTCTACCCTACATAGATATATCCTCGGATGTTCTCTCATGGTACCAAGAATATGGTCTCGTCCAATTAAAACCATCGTCCGTTCTAGGGTCATTCCTAGGATATCCTCCCATAATCCCTGAATCATCGCCCGATGTCACAGGGGCTCCGGTGTGCATGATGTCCACATCAAGCACCGAAGCTAGTCATGACATGAACACAAGTAGTAATGGCACTAAGTCATCTTCCACGACAACCTCTTTAGCTTACACTGCCTCCAAAACCCCTTTCCTCTAACCCCCAGCTAGTTTCATCTCCCAAAAGGTTTTGGCAACACTGGTGTTACCCAACATATCATTGGAAATCCTAGTTTGGTACCTTGTTCCCCCTGCAGGAACAAGAGCCACCCACGTTACTGCCACAGGATTGAAGTCCCTTAGTCCCAAGGAGGCCCCAATCATCCAAGAAACAGTCAAAACCACCCTTGCAAAGGAAATTCCCATCGCAAAACTGATGATTACCACTAAGAAAATTTAGAAGAGATTAAAAACGATGGTGACCCCCACCATTCAAAGGGAATCACGAGTCTACACCATATGTGACGTAACAGGTCACCCTACCCATATCTTTCCAGAGCTAGATGAATTAAAACAACTCCTTAGATCTAAGACAGGCATCGCGATGTCATGTTCCCATAAAAAGAAACCTACCACAAAAGGTAAAGGCAAAGCACTGCGTACCAATCATGCATGTGCTCTCTGTAGCAATTACAGACACTATACCCATCATTTCCCAGAGATCCCACAATATAGGGACACCTTACACGCCATCGAGCGATCCTATCAAGAGGATCCCTCCACCCAAGCATCCAGAAATGAACCTCGTACCATCCTGCACCTATAGGAGGAACAACTAAGGTCACAAGAAAGACCCCTAGTCATGCCCATTATACGTTGCACATTATGCAATGAACGTGGCCACTTCCTCAAGGAGTGTGCAACCTTAGAACTCATCCACAAATTGTGTCCTATAGAAAGGTTTTACTACGTTGGATTGAAAGTAGCGCAATTCACATGTATGTTATGCACCGACAATTACCTTTTGGAGAATTGTCACTATATCCCCCGATTCTAGCTAGACCTTGCTAGCTTGTGCTCCGCCATAGTTCGCCTCTCCCAAGAAGACGACATGGATGCGGATTCCACAGATAGCTCCACAACCCAGGAAGATGTGACGACCAGATCCATCATGTTCTTGTTTGTCAAAGAGAGACCAATCAGGGAGCCCCTAGTTACCCATAATTTCCCTCCATAGAGAATACCAACATGCATGTTATGCAAAATGCCAAATCATGTAGTCGTCCATTGTCCTGATTTAGCAGTGTTACAGTGCTGGTTCCCCACCAGACCTCAAAATGAGCATAATGGAACCCTCATATCAAGGATATTATGCATTATATGTCAGTGAAATCATTATGAGTGACACTATGCTTATGCCTTGCAACTTGTCCCACCATCGACATGATTCATACCATAGAGAAGAGATAGGACAACCTCCGGCAATGGCATAAAAAGTACATCGATGGGTCAATGTCCCCACCACCACAATGGCGTACCATGCAAGCTAAGACAACACACCAACCAAGAATGACCTTGACCAAGGCTAGGATAACATGTGGACTATCCGACCTGAACTACCATCGGGTCAACCAGTGCAGAGAACTTAAGCACCTTACAAACAGTTTTTGTATAGTCTCTTCTCTCCCTCAAAAAATTTTCTCTAACCAAGATAAGATCACACATGCCTATTGCCATATTTGTTCACACTTTCACCATATGATTAAATGTGTACACCTCCCCAAGCTAAGAGCAGCAAGAGAAACGCTGATTCTACACTCCCCAAAAGAGGTAGACGCACCCAAGCCAATAATAAGGAAATGGAAACAGAAGACAACCTCTCCTACAACAGACCCTTTCCAAGCATCTACATCAGGAATAGAGAGTAGTGTAGAATCTCACACAATCTACTCTATTGGCACAGTGATAACGTGTACTATATCCATAGGCCAAAATCACACACCAGAGGTATGCCCACTAACGGAAACATTTAGGCACCTTTGTGGCAGACACAATTCCCACCTACCGTAAATTGACCATCCTAGAGGGGAACCCAAATTTGCACTCATGCAGAATCCCATCATGGAGATTCTTCCCCCACCAAACATCGGTGACATGATCCACCATATATGATTTGTATCATCACATATTGAAGCTGCCCTCACAGCCTAGGATTTCGACCTTATTCCTGTCACAAAAGGTGCAGATACCTTGCACTTTTGAATTGATTTCAACAAGGGCCCAAATTTACATGCCGCCATCGAGCTACTTGATGACACCAAACCTCTAGAATAGTGCCTAATACAAGTAGATCTTGTCGACGAAAGTCGATGACTATCGCTGCAACACAACGAGACCCACAAGAAAAGGGTAAAAGCATCATTCAACCACCACATCACCCCTCGCCCATTCACTGAGGGAGAATTAGTCCTCCGCTATGATGTCGCAAGAGAATCCCTAGGGCCAGGAATGTTTGAAACCTTGTGGAAAGTACCCTACATCATTAAAAATTTCCTCCGACAGGGGGCATACATCTTGATAGAACTGGACGGGACCTACCTCAATAACCCTATCAATGGCCATTACCTCAAGAAATTCTACCCATAAGGGCCAAGACGGCCCTTCCCTAGAGTGTTCATACACAAACCCCCACCACTGAAATTTTTTGACCAAAAGACTTATTTAAAAATCGCTCAAAGTGCCACCATGGATAACCAACCTAAACCCTATTTGAGATTTATTGATGGAGCATCAAGATGGTCTGAAAGTTTAGCCGCAGCTGCCTGGGTCAGTTACCACCTTGATCGATCGCCACTCTGCTCAAACAGTTTGTGAATCGGTTCAACAAAAAACAATAAGGCAGAATATGACACTGTCATCAGACTTATGTGCGATGCCCTCCATCAGGGTATATACCATACACATATCTACCTCGATTCCCAGTTAGTAGTGTCACAGTTAAACCAAACATTTGAAAAAAGAGATACACATATCTTTAAAAAATATTTGTGTGCCAAAAGATTAAGCAGACAACTTCACTACATCACATTTACACATGTACCAAGGAGTCAAAACCAAACAACTGATCGCATAGCTAACAATATCCTAAACTGGAATGCATCTCGAATAAACCATCAGACATTAAAAACCAAAAATATAAATATGCATCAGCATAACATCATACATAAACCGAAACTGGTGACACATCATGTAGAGACGCAAAAAATATCTCTTATATATATATATATATATATATATATATATATATATATATATATATATATATATATATATCACAATATGTATGTCTAAGTACAAAACATCATGTCATCGGCCAAACTGCCAGCCCAAAGATACAAAAGGCATCAAAGATAAGGGGAAAATCCTCATAATGGGTGCTTTCCCTGTGTACAAGTGTACGCTAGGGTGGTGCCCCCTCAGGATGGGCACCTGGACCCACCATTGCTCCTGGTGCCACCACTGGAGCTACCGTCACAACCGCGATCGCCACTCGACATAGAGTAGGTCGATAGTCCCTCTCGTAGGCCATCATAGTCTCCAACTAGAGCTCCTCGAAGTCATCCATGAAACCCCAAACAGAAATCCATTGGGTCAAGCAGTCCACTCAACCCCAGAAATCCTCAAGAACTGACACTAGAGCTAACAGTTCTGCAATACGAGCATCTATCGTATCTATGCGAGCCACTGCCACGTCATCACAAGCTCGCTCGGCCGCAATCTCTCCAGCAGTTGAGCCGCTTCCCTCCCCTGAAGGGCTAGCACCACCGCTAGGTCCCCCAGTAGCACCTCCTCCCTGATCACCCCTAGGTCATCGTAGAGAATTGTGGCCAGCCAACCAAGCCACGGGGTGACCCACCTCACCAATATCTACAAGAGTAACCAAAATGATGTCAGTGTCACTAGAAAAACACATAAGTACATGTATACTCAATTAAATGTAGAAAACATACAAAACCTATCTATGGGACCCCAAGCATAACCAAAAGGGAGACCCATGTCTAGATCCCCTTAGAAGTCCATCCCCACATACGCGTATGGTAGGAACATCTGCGGGTTGGCCTTAAACCAGGCCTCTATCGTGGCGTTCCATAATGCCCCACCATGGCATCGCTACCTCGCGGTAACACTGGAGTCCATCTCCTCATCTGAGGCTCCTGTGGCCCCCCAAGAGGCACCGCTAGTACAGGCGTCAACAACACTACCCTTTCGTACATAATGCTGCACAAGATACTAGCGTACACAAACAACTTAGATCAACATTTGACCTTCTTATGTTGCGACACCATCCCGTCAAAGAAGAAATGGTAAAAGTAAAAAAAAATGCCCGGACCTCAATCGACGTAGTACTCCAACCTGCAGGCCTGATTCTCGATGCAAAGAAACTGACCCTACCAGTCTCACAATCACTGCCAGAGCACACCACTCTGCCATATCTATCACAGATGCAATGCTGATGCACCCCTTAGTAAAGGGCACCCCACCACGGTGGCGTCTCCTAGATCTCTCCAAGTCCACTCTCCCAGCAGAGAGTGAATATCTTAGTGCCTCCACCTAAGGTAGTAAACTGGTCAGAAAGTAAACATCCGTCTCAGGAAGGATGACCAAGTGTGTCCCCCACAACAGGAACATGTTGTGCTTGCTGTGCCAATGACAGATAATGTAACGTAGCAGTCAGTTCTATGACTAAAGAAGCTCATTCTCCGCGAACTTAAGGAGCCCCCATTGCACCAGATAACGCCGCACCCTAGCATTAGTAGCCAAATCAGTACGGAGCTCAGGCCAGTCCCTCTCACTCCATAATAACTTGTCATCAAAATAGGTACCCATCAGTACAGAAAAAAACCCAAAATAAGCAAGAATCCAAAAGTATTTTCTGCCTCGGCTTTGCGCTCCTGTCCCTCAGACATGCATGCTTAGAGTGTGCCTGTATTTTGAACAGGAATGCCTACAGCTCGCTAAAAAAGGGTAAGTGAGCACATTAGTGCACTTATCCCCCGAAAAAAGTGCACAAGGGGCATACCTTTTCCCTGATCGCCTACTCAATCTAGGGAAAAAAACACCTAGAATCCATACAAACCTAGTCTATACGGACCTTGGCAAGATCAAACTGAAAAAATTCAAGTACAGGACATCATGAAGGTTACCTGGGCATGATCCATGAATCCGTGGTTCTCAGGCTGACCAAAATGGTAAGAAATGCTATGCAGAGTCCTTTAACCTCTCAAAAACTTAGCAAGTACAAATGAATTGAATTAGGGCCATATCCACCTATATACCATCCTTTTCAAAAACTTTAGAGGACCATAATGAAATATCAGAGGGTCCATTCTCTGAACCATAAGTTGCGCCACAATCAACACTCCATGATGAACAGAGGTGATGCCACACATTCACACTCCTGAAAAAATGAATTTTCAGTGTCAGTAGGTATGTCCTCTCTCATCTTCTTTTTTAAAGCTCATGACTTTCAATAATATTTGATAAAGAAGATGCTTTCACTTGAGGTAGTTGTTTTTTCAGGAAAAGCTTGCAAACCATCCACAACGTTATCTCCTGAAAGATCGAGAGTAGGTATCATTCTATCCCCAGCATGAGAGAGTCCCAGAAAATTCTACATATCTTGACATGATTTCTCCATCAGAAATAAACCATAGGGTCCTCACATTCGACTGTGTTTATAAGCACCCCACCCTGCACATGATAAAAATTTTGATGGTCAGTAGAGCCTCCCCTCCATGGCACTCGTCACCCACGGTAGACCATATATCACAACAAAAGTGATGCCATGGCCATACCACTTCAGTCCGGGAAGCACATCATGCCCATCCATTCACCATGCATAAGGTCAAGTTTACCATACAAGCTAAAACCCCCTTCCCGAACGACCAGGTTGTACAAGCAGATCAAGAGCGCACCACCGTGCCTCACATTTGGCCCACCATACCTCCACCAGCATAATCCCATTTGTGATACTTTCTCATCCGCTTCATCAACCCCGCACATGAGACCAACCAATGGGACCCCCACCCTCAGCAAAACACCTTCCCCACAACATCAGTGAGCGAACACTTTCATGTTTTGGGGTACCCGTCTCAGTGTTTTGTACAAACCAAACCCCATTATTTTATTCTTTTGGTAAGTGTACAAAGACCCCAAACGGTGCACTACGTCCTTCACCTTCTCATTTCATATTTTCTCCCACGTTAGCAGTCCCTAAACACCCTTGGTTAGAGTATTATACCCCCACGCACCAGCTACCTTGACATTCATAGCCAGTTTATACCCACCCTGGAATTCCTACCGACTCCAAGGATTTCTCCATCAGAAATAACTATGACTGCCGCCAAGCTGCTTAGTATACTCTGACCTTGGGCCACTGAATCCCCATCATTGGTTTTCAGTCACCCCTCACCTATATGCCTATGTTAAACCTATCACATCTAGGTCCCCGACCCCTTATGTCAGCAACCCCTCGTTCGATTGAAGCTTCCTTTTTGTCGACTTCGACACCTATTTTCCAAAAAGGAAGCGGTACCTTGGATCACCCCTCCCCATACAAGGGGAATCCTCGGGTGGAACTATGGGAGACATCATTGTCCACAGATGTCATCGATCCTCCTGAAATTCAACTTCAATAAAAGCTTTCATGTCAAGATAGTATCGTACCTTACAACCATTGCACTTTGATCAAATATGTTGAAGACCCGTGCCTCCATAAGCGTCTTTGTCAACAATGCTTACAAGGGAATTTCCCAGCTAACACCTATCCGTACAATGCACAACTATATGCCATAACAAGTTTACGCATATGGGTACCATATTGTCAAAGAAAAAATGCCCCGGAGGGCGTCAACAGTCGTCGTCAACAACCGCCAACCTCACTACCATATCAGTGATACCGACAGAACATGTATCTGTCAACTAAATTTGTTTAACTAGCCACAACATCACGAGCATGGGACATGCCCGCCTCGTAGAAAATTTGTATATGTATTGTAAATTGTATTTACTTAAAGGGATCCCTTTGGACATGGTCATTCTTGGAACCGGTGCAGGGTGTTTTCAATTCCAAGCTTCACGCAGGTCTCTCTCTCTCTCTACACACGATACATAAAAGAAACTATAATGTATTTCGGCTATATAGTTCTTCCTAGACCTCACACATTAGGGGGAAACTGTTGACACTAGAAAATCCTATAGTAGAAGAGAACATTAATTAATTTTAGGAAAAAATATTTACAGGGCTGGAAGACATTATAGAATCTGGAAAGTATCTAAAAATATCTAAGGTATGAGGAAAATCAAATTTGAACAAGTCCTAAATGCTCTTCATGTGTATAATCCTTCGTGAAGAGCGCCTTCTGCGTGCCTTTTTGACCGATATGCGTGAAATCCTGGGAGTGGAAAAATGTTGCTATCCGGGACCACACAAAGTAAAGTGCAAGTGACCGCTTACTTGGAGCCACCTAAGGATAGCCACCAGTGCCTCCTTAGACACTATGTGAGCACACAAAGGAATCATACCACTCTCTTGGATTACCATCCCCCATGTACGAAGAGAGGGACGCGAGGATTTGAAATATCCTATATAAGGCCACCATGAGATGAAGAATGGGTGAACACATTGTTATGTGTTGAGACTGCAACAAGATGATGAGCTTAGTGGAAAGAAGTCGCCTTCACTAAGTGGGCCCGCAGGCTATTTTTGGCGCAAAGTCTATTTTTAGACTATGTCTATTTTTAGACATGGTGATCATATTTCAGAAGTTGCAAGATGCTATTTTTGGATGGTTGGTCAAGTTGGAAAAATAGATGGACTTCTATTTTTAGACATATTATGAATCTATTTTTAGATTTTACTTAAAAATAGATATGTCGAATATTATTAGCTCTTAATAATATTTGGACTATAAACATTATCTTATTCTCTAGAGCACTTCACATCGTACGTATGTGGCATAGGAATCGAGAGAGGGAATTACGGTATTCCTAAGGGTTATGTGGAGTTATTGCATGGATACTTCAGTTAGAACTCATGTGACAGAGTTTGGTGGAGTTGATTGAGGAAGTTAATGGAGTTGTGTTCAGTTTAACTAATCTAAACATAGTTGAGCTAGTTGTATTTAGTCTAACTGATTAATACAATAGTGAAGAGTGGTGTGAATTAATTATTAATTAATTCACTAATTATAAACTCATTAATCAACTAAATAATACATCAGTTAACTTCAGTGCATGGACAGTTTCAGTGGAGACCAGTGAAAAGGTAGGTGAAAGAGCAGTGTGACTATCAGTTGTGACTATACTAGTGCATGATTTTGCACCACACATTGATGGAGATTCCAATGATGATTTCACAGTACAAGCCAGGTGGTTCGAAGTTCATTATGAGCATTCTTCAGCAGTGATTTCACAGTAGAGATAGGCTATTAGGTGGCAGAGATTGGAGCATGTGATTTGCTAGATCAGACCTAATTAGTGTGTAGAAATTGGATATTGTACTGAGAGCTTGTGAGGAGCTTTGTATGATTATTGTTATATCATCTCTATGAAATAAATATAAATATAGTTGGGGGTTTTCAGCTTTAAGCTTTCCCATAAAATACTGTGTTCATATGTGTGATTGTTTATGGTTTTAATGTGCGCATGCAATTGTTTTTATTTCCACAATTAATGATCAATGGTAGAAGATATTATGTATTGTGCATGAAGTTAAAATAGTGTGTGATCAGGAGAATCTCAATGTATAACATATCAATTATCAAATTTCTACATGGTATCAGAGTGATATTGATCATTGGAGCAATTGAAAAACATTGAAGCAGTTGAGTTTTGTGCTGGTGGAATTCGAATTTGCAGCAGTGTTTTCATGGTGTCGAAATTGAGATGTATTTCAACGAATTGTGATTGGAGTATGCCCTTGAGGGATGCTCGAATTATATTTCATGGAAGGATAGGATGGAGGTGGTGCTGGATGACAATAGGTTGAAGGAATTCATAGATGAAGAAATTCCAAAACCTGCTTCTAGCGATGTTGCCGCACTTGACGCATGGCAAAAGAAGATGGCAAAGTGTCGAATAATTTTGTTGGAAGGTGTAAAGGATCACATAGTGTTCAGCCTTCATGGTAAGGCTTCTTCATTCTTGATGTGGAAATCGTTGACAGACTTATTCCAAAGCAAGAGTGACCAGAGGAAGTTGGCGCTCAAGGATAAATTCAAGAACATAAAAATGGAGAAAGGCGACAGTATGCCCAAGTACCTCACAAAGTTCATCCAATGCAGGGATGAGCTAGGAAGTGTGGGGGTGACTGTAGATGATGAGGAATTGGTGAGCTTGGCTCTCCTTGGGCTTTTGAAGAGTTGGCATTCCTATCAGGACTCTGTAAATGGTCGGAAGAAATTGCCAGGATGGGAGCGACTTTGGTCGGATCTTGTGCAAGAGGAGATAAGGCAAAGTACCAGGGACGGATCTTCATCAAAGAACTCAGATGAAGAAAATTGTTCTTTGGCTGCCAAAGAAAGGATGGGGAAGAGAAAGAATAATGCCTCTCAATCCGGTGCGAAAGGCAATAAGCAGGACATGTCCAAGGTGAAGTTCTTTCACTGTCACCAACACAAACATTACGCCACTAATTGTCCACAGAAGAAGAAAAATAAGCAAGCTGCTGGATATGTAGTTGGAGAGGCCTTAGACTCGTATTTTGAGCTAGATTTTTTGCTGATCGCATGCTTGGTCTCAAGTGTGATGGGTTCAGTGTGGTTTCTTGACAATGGTGCATCTTTTCATATGACCAGAGATCAAAGATTTGTTTACTAATCTAGATGAGAAAGATCTTGGAGTGCACATCGAGATGGGCGATGATGGTAGATACAGTGTGACCAGTATCAGTACCATTTCCTTTGAGAGGGAGTCTGGTAAACCCTTCGTATTGAAGGAAGTGATGCATGTTCCAGGATTGAAGAAGAATCTGATCTCTATGGCAATTTTAGAAGACAAGGGATATGATATTGTCTTTAGCGAGGGAAAGGATTTCCTGCGCAGTAAGGTGACTGGTGAAACCCGAAGGATAGGGGTTCAAGTTAAGAACCTTTATCAATTGCAGGTAGATGGCTGTGCAGCAATGGCAGGCAAGGTAGAAGGAGTGGTGAGATTGGATGATGGTGAGCTGTGGCACAGGAGATTGGGCCACCTTCACCATGGAGCTTTGAAAATTTTGCAGCAGATTTCTACTGGGCTTCCCGAAGCTATGCTTGTGCAGTCAAATCAGTGCAAAGGATGTGCTTTGGGAGAATTTGTGAAAGCCACCTTTCACGAGAAGGATAGTTGTGCCACGAAGATCCTTGAGAGAATTCACATAGATGTGTGTGGACCTTTCTCAGTAGCTTCAATAGCAAAGCACAGGTACTATGTGATATTTGTTGATGATTTTTCTCGGAAGTGCTAGATCTTCTTCATGCAAAAGAAGAGCGAGACATACTAAAAGTTATGTGAATTAAAGGCACTAGTTGAGAAAGAATCGGGGAAGCAAGTGAAGGCTCCTAGGAGCTACAATGGTGGTGAATTCATCTCTGGCAAATTCAAGGACTTTTGCAGCGCAGAAGGAATTCAAAGAGAGCTCATAGCACCTCATAACCCACAACAGAATGGGGTTGCTAAGCGGAAGAATAGAACGATGGTGGGTGCTTCATGGGCGATGTTGCATGATCAAGGCCTTCCCATACACTTGTGGGCTGAGGCATGCAATAATGCAGTTTATGTGCAAAACCGTTGTCCTCAAAGGATACGTGGCATGAGTACACCTGAGGAGGCGTTTTATGGTAAGAAGCCTGATATTTCCCATTTGAGGATTTTTGGTTCACCTGTTTACATTCATGTGATGAAGGATGCCAGGAAGAAGCTGGAGCTAACTGCAGAGGTTGGGATATTTGTGGGGTACACTGATACACCCCACAACTATCATGTGTATTTTCTAGACAGTCGCAAGACTATTGTGCGATGGGATATCAAATTTCATGAGGAGAAAGCCATGAAGTGTTTGCTTAAGAGGGAGCCACACTTGCATGCAGATGAGGAGCTATTAGTTCCTAAGTATGAGCCTCAGGATGTAGATCAACCACAAGAGGAGGTTCATGGAGTGGAAGATACCACTCATGCAGTGCCAACCATCAGAGGGCAGAAGCGCACTACAGAAGTTGAGTGACTGGCTCAAGATGCAGAGAAGGTTGTAGGAGCACCTACATCACAGCGCAGACAGAGACAGTCACCTGACTGGTACACTAGATACATGGCTCTTATGAGTAAGTGTATCGTGAGAGAGCCATCCTCTTTTGAGGAAGCTGTGGAGGATCCCCAATGGGTAGATGCCATGGTGGAATAGTATGATTTGATTGTCAGAAACAGTGCATGGGATATTGTCCCAAGGCTGGAAGGGAAATTAGTGGTGGGTTCGAGATGGATCTACAAAGTGAAGCAAGCAGCTAACGAGAGTGTGGAGAAGTAAAAGGCAAGATTTGTTGCCCGAGGCTTCTCACATATTGAGGGGATCGATTATGAGGAAACCTTTGCACCTGTCACAAGGTATTCTTCCAAACAGATGATTCTTTCTCTCTTAGCGTAGATGGGGTGGAAAATTCATCAGATGGATGTGAAGACTGCATTCCTTAATGGAGTGGTTGAGGAGGAGGTGTACATAGAGAAGCCCGAAGGTTTCAAGATCTTTAGTAGCACGTCGCATGTGTGCAGGCTCAAAAGAGCGTTTTATGGGTTGAAACAAGCACCTTGTGCTTAGCACACACAGATCGACAGTTACTTTGCCGGACTTGGATTCTCCAAGAGTGAGGCAGATCCGAACCTATACCAGATAGTGGTGGAGGGTAGGTTGCTGATCATTGTAATTTATGTAGATGATTTGATACTAACCAGTGATGAACAGTTGATACTCTCATGCAAGGCTAATCTTGCAAAAGAGTTTGAGATGAAGGACTTGGGCCTCCTTCATTATTTTCTGGGATTGGAAATTTGGCAGCACAACGATGGATTTTTTGTGTCTCAAGGCAAGTATGCCCGAGAGATACTGGAGAAGTTCAACATGCATGGATGCAAGCCTATCGACACTCCTCTTCCTGGTGGATGGATGAAAGAGGATGCTACATCGACAGAGGTAGTGGATGCCACTGCTTACCGACAGTTGGTGGGGTCGCTTATGTATCTAGTCAATACACGACCTAACATATGCTACGCTATTAACCAGCTTTCACAAGCTATGGTTAAGCCTACCAAGCTCTTTTGGAAGGCATGCAAGCATGTATTGAGATATCTAAGAGGCACATCAGTATATAGATTATGGTACAGATAGTCGGATGAGGTGAAGCTATGTTGCTTCACAGATGCAGATTGGGCAGGGAGCCCAATGGACAGAAAGAGAACATCTGGAGGGATTTTCAGCATCGGGTCAAAAACAGTTTCTTGGTACATTAGGAAGTAGAGATCCGTGGCACTCAGTTCAGTAGAGGCTGAGTATATGGTAGCGAGTTTGGTTATATGCGAGGCTATATGGATGAGGAATATCCTAGTCGAGTTGTTTGGTTCACACTTAGATCCTACTATGATTTATTGTGATAATCAGAGTTTCATTAAAATCTTAGTTAATCCAGTATTTCATGATAGATATAAACACATTGACATCTGGTATGATCATATCAGAGATTGTGTGCAGTAGAAGATCATGTTACTTTCATACATTCCCACGGAGGATCAGGATGCTGATATCTTGACGAAGGCGCTCACCAGAAGCAAATTAAAATACCACAGAGGCAGGATAGGGGTGGAAGATAATCCTAATCTTGTTGAGAGGGAGTGTTGAGATTGAAACAAGATGATAAGCTTAGTGGAAAGAAGTCGCCTTCACTAAGTGGGCCCGTAGGATATTTTTGGCACAAAGTCTATTTTTAGACATGTCGATCATATTCTATGAGTTGCAAGATGCTATTTGTGGATGGTTGGTCAAGTTGGGAAAATAGATGGACTTCTATTTTTAGACATATTGGGTGGAATCTGTTTTAGATTTCCAGTCTAAAAATAGATATGTCGAATATTATTAGCTCTTAATAATATTTGGACTATAAACATTATCTTATTCTCTTGGAGCACTTCAGTTAAGTGGATAGATGTGGCACAGGAGCTGAGAGAAGGAATTATGCTATTCCTGAGCGTTAAGTGGAGCTATTTCATGGATACTTTAGTTAGAACTCATGTGAGAGAGTTTTGTGGAGTTGATTCAGGAAGTTAATGGAGTTGTGTTCAGTTTAACTGAGTTAAACATAGTTGAGCTAGTTATATCTAGTCTAAATGATTGATACATTAGTGAGAGTGGTGTGAATTAATTATTAATTAATTCACTAATTATAAACTCATTAATCAACTAAATAATACATCATTTAACTTCAGTGCATGGATAGTTTCAGTGGACACCAATGACGAGGTAGGTGAAAGAGCAGTGTGACTTTCAGTTGTGACTATACTGGTGCATGAGTTTGCACCACACATTGATGGAGATGCCAATGAGGATTGCGCAGTACAAGCCAGGTGGTTTGAAGTTCATTATGAGCCACTCTTTAGCAGTGATTGCGCAGTAGAGGCAGGCTATCAAGTGGCAGAGATTGGAGCATGTGATTTGCTAGATCAGACCTGATTAGTGTGTAGCAATTGGAGATTGTATTGAGAACTTGTGAGGAGCTTTGTATGATGATTGTTACATTATATCTATGACATATAATATAAATATAGTTGGGGGTTTTCAGCTTTAACCTTTCCCAAAAAATATTGTGTTCATATGTGTGATTGTTTATGGTTTTAATGCGCGCATGCGATTGTTTTTATTTCCGCAATTAATGATCAATGGTAGAAGAGATTCTGTATTGTGCATGAAGTTAAAATATTGTGTGATCAGGAGAATCTCAGTGTATAACATATCAGTTATCAAATTTCTACATTATGCTGGCCAGAATTTTCCAAGCAATACCAACAGTGTGTGAGCCGGAGCTGAAGATTGACGTGACTCAATTGTTGCCATCCAACAAGCTTAGTCCAACAAAGTAGAGAGAGAGGGAGACTGAGGCAATATTGGGATAAAAAAATTCTTGAATCGAGACCTAGAACCATTTTCTAGGGGCACTTTGGAAAGAGGGTAAAGTTTCACTCTTATCACTACTAGCGCTCAATAAGAGGGGCCTAGAGCCACCGTTCATATTATTTTTGTCGTTTGACTCCTTTTAGAGCTCATGTTTATTTATTATATTTTTTAGTTTATATGTGCATGCTATTTCTGTATCTAGTATGCTTATGACTCTATCTTGTTCCACTAACTTTCTTGACTACACTTCTTTTTCTACTCGTTACCAATAACCTAAGTGGGTATACCACACCCCTTAAGTTGGTGTGATTTCGTACATACGTGCACAAAACACACCCCAACGGTGATGATAAGGAAACTTCATAGAAAAAACTTATATAATCGAACTTATATAATTAGAGATGCATCATTGGAACAATACTAAAATACTGAGAATGCTCCATGCGACATTCAAAGGCTTCTCCAAATAAATTTCAGTCTATATTATGATCTTCCTATAAGATACATATTTGTGAGGAAGGTTGTAGATGGAAAATGTCTTCTTCTGCTAAACACATATGCAATACGCATAAGTTCAAATATGATGATTCCAAATATCTTTTGTAGACGTGGTTCACCTTTAATACCTATTTTTGGTGATATGTGCTAGACTTCTAATAGGGATATTACACTAATAGTCGAAAGGCCCTTGATATTGATGTGAACACTGAATCACACTAGAATTTACAACTTATTGTAAGCTTAGACAACATATTTCAATTTGAGAGACCAAAGACTTTCAACACTATATAGATTACTTTAAAAAACAAACCCTTGAGACTAGATACATTCAATGCATTGGTCAGTCTCACTTATCAACTTTGGAATTTAATTTATGACATAAGGTGGTATGTATGTCAATGATTAACCTCTCTGCAATGGTGAAATACTAGAAATTCCTTTCTACTGAAGTAGGCTTTAGATGAATCAATAAAATAATATTGAGCTTCAAATGGTAAGATTAACACAACTAGTCCATCATACTTTGTAAAACTTTAACTGTTCTATCATGATGATCTTCAGCAATACATCTTCAAGTTGTTTAATTGAAATTTCAGCAAATAGACTTCACACAATTTTATGAATGATCTTAAGAAAGAGGCCTTGAAGATATATCTATAATGACTTGAGGAAGGCATGCAATTATATCTAGAAATATATGCTTCTTCAATGCTCAATATAATACTTAAAGTTTAAACAAGATAATGATCCTTTAGCACTTTAATAATGTAGATAATGCTGAGAATACTACCTTGATGTACTTCTGCCATAATACTCTGATCCTGAGGACCTATACCATACCACTACTCCATTGATGACACTTGGTATTCTGCTGATAGGCAGACTGCTTGTTCCAAATTCCAATTGATACTAATTTGATAAATCATGCAGTAATTTCACTTCATCTTGCACATGCACTCATAGTTAAGACAACCTTCATAGTTTCTACTATTAAGCTCTCCATTGTTCACAACAACAATAATCAATATCCTGAATCTAATCTTTGCATCATGAACCTTTTTCTTATTCTTTCATTTGGTTTTAAAAGAATATCAATGTATATTCCTTTCTAGGACTGCTCCAGAATCATTGTTGATCTACATACCCTTCAACTGTTTTAACATATTGATCTTCGGGAAGACATCTTCAATTTCTTTACTTGGAATATACAAGGGTAGACTACTCATATTTTAATCACTCATTTAACTACTTTCCTCAAAGGGGACCTTCTATACATGAGGGATCTAATGATATAATGATGATAAACATTTCTCTTACTCATCATTCTTAATTTTGTTTCATTGTTAACTCTTGTCGTAAGATGCACAGTGTGATCATCCTCTATGGATCTTTCCAGTTCTATAACTTGAAACATAAATTTTGTGATTTTAACCATTTATTGCTTAGTGTGTTGTTGTCTTCTTAGCTTACATTCTCATGGGTGATGTTCCCTCTACCACCATAGCTGCTTGTTTCCTTCTGTACTTCCATCATCCTATTGGTTATTGAATGCTTCAGGTATCCTTCTTCCTCTATAGTTTTCTCTCTGAGGAATTTTCCTTTCCCTTCTTGAACTTTTAGCTATTCTTATTCCAAGGAGCCCTTCTTAGACTACTTATATGGGGACTATTTATGAACTTCTCTCCCCCTGGGATGTTGCTTCTTATCTATTGCTAGCTAGATTTTAGGTTGCTTCCTAGAGTAGATCCCCCTAAGAATATGATGGATTCATTATGTTATTGAAGTAACAAGCTACCCCTTTCTCTTTTCCTTCCATATTTTATTAGGATTCTTCATAATGTTTGCACTTCATTTTTATTCACAATTTTTTCTGATTTGATTGGATTCCATCATAAGTCTAGAGTTCTTTAATGTATATGGTAGTTTACAGACTTTTGCTTTGTGAGCAAGCTTGAGGCATACATAAAATCTTATTTTACCAAGGTACATTTGAGCTGATGTATAATATTTTATGATCCCTTTTTAACATAATTTACATTCAACAAGTTTATGTCCAAAATCATTGCATGCATAACAGTAGCCATGGAAATAATTTGTGTACCTTGTGATAGATTGTTTTCTCCATTTTTTTTCTTGAGGTAGTCTTTTCATTGGCTACACCTTTAGTTGGTTGAAATGGATTTGCTTTGTCTTGCATTATGTTTTAGTATGTCTAGGTTTTTGGCAGGTAAGACAAGTGATACAATCAATTATTTTACTCAGCCCTTTCAGTATCTTAGCTTTTTTGTGTGTTTGTCCTTTTATTCTTCCTATCCCTTTGTATTTTATGTTTCTGCATTACATTTCCAACTATGTTGCATAAATTCCTCTTTTTTAGACTCAAACCATGTTGTTGCACTGTTTTGTACGAGGTCGGATCCTTTTACATACCTGAGCTATTTCTTGTTGTGTTCACCCCTTTCTTTTGTTACCCGAGTCTTTTCTTCCATGTTCAACCTTTTCATTTGAATAATTTTCGCAACACTATTCTGGACGCGCTCCTGATCCTTTGTTATGAGTTCATGTCTTTCCTTTATGACCTATGGGGTATGAACCACATAAACTCCATTTTAACATGCGGATTACAATTTTTGTTTTTTATCAACATGCATAGGTTTTAGCAATAAAAAATTGCATATTAACATACATATGATTAACAATCAACAACATATACTTTATAATATGGCGCATATAATAGGATTTACATATACGTAGAACAAGAGTTTTCGGGTCCCACAATCCTAGAACAAATCACAGCACATCGCAAAAACTTTCCCACAACTTTTAACGTTTATAACTTAAACATGTCTCCTGTCTTGTGTGATATGCAATCGTATTGCATCGCATCCAACTTACCTTACCTTGCAAACCTTAAGAAAAAAACATAAACTCTACGATGTGCACTAATGTGAAGTGTTGACACGTGGCTCCTCCCTTTCATAGTGTCACAACTTTCTACCCTTACCGCATCATAATTAAATCAACATTCCTTAGCTCTATTTGCTAAAATTTGTGATGTTCGGGAGCGTGATTCGCCTTCCATCATTGATCTGTCCCTAGATCTAACTGTCCTCATCTAATCACACTTCGCACTTCATAAGATTTACTTTGTGATTATACTCTATTACTTGCGATCTGCGAAATTTTGTTATGCCAACATGTGTCGTCTCCACTTTGCATTGCAAATACTTTAACTTACCATGCGACGCCTTAACACTCAATTCTTAAATGTTGCAATTTGTGAAATTTCTCCTGAAATGGTTCGATCTCCATTGTCCATCTCTCGCCTTCACTTTTGCGATCTAATCCTAACCATTTGTTCACCTCCTTTGGAAATTTTCTAAGTGATCTCTCCATCAGTCAATTTTTTTTTGTTTATCCTATTGCTGCTCTGCAACATCGGTTCCTCCACGCTGCTCCTCCCTGAGTTTTATTTAGTTTCTTAGTGTGTTGATCTCTCCTAAGCTTGTTCTTCTATTCTATATTCACTCCAACTTGGGATTCTTACGCTTGCTGCACACCTTTGTTATTTCTTTGTTGCCTTCGCTGCCTCTTCTTCTTTGATGCTTCTATGAATCTCTCCTGAGCTTGATATTTTGGTTATTTATATAACCATTACACCGTCTGGAGCTTTCATTTGCTGCCTTTGCTGCCTCTACTACCTCTGTTGCCTCTACTTCTCTCATGACTTTGCTACCTCTTTGGTGCCTTTGATGCCTCTACCGCCTTTCCTGCTTCACTTCTTTGCTACCTCTCTGCTGCCTTTTCTTCTTTTCTGCTATATTTGCTACATTTGCTACCTCTGTTTCTTCTTTGCATTTGCTTCACAACTCTACCTTTCCTCCTTGTTTGACTTTTCTTCATGACTCTCCATTTTCTCCTTGTCTTTTCTGATGGTCTAATGCTGCTCCTTTCCTCTCTTTTATTCTTTCTTACTACATTGTTGCATGATCTACTCCTTTGCCTTATTGTTGGTTCTTCTCGTCTTCTTTCCTTAATGATAGTTCAGGTGCTACTCCTTTGTGCTCCTTTTCCATCAATGACAATATTTCCAACACCTTGTTGTATATACCTTTCTTATACCTTATGACCAAGTGGAACTGTTGTAGGAAACCCATCCATTGAAAGTTCCTTGATTGCTACAACTTAGTTTATGATTGAAAGTATTGCAATGGTTGGTGATCGGTGTGTATGATGGTTTCCTTTCCCAACGATTAGTGTTTCCACTTTTTCACACTTTGAACCAACTCATAAGGGTCCTTTTCATAAGGTCCTGAGCTTGATCTTCTGGTCATTCATATAACCATTACACTGTCTGGATCTTTCATTCATTGCCTTTGTTTCCTCTGTTGACTCTGCTTCTCTGATGCCTTTGCTACCTCTCTGGTGCCTTTGCTGCCTCTACTACCTTTGCTTCTTTTGTATTGCCTTTGCTTCTTTTTTATTTTCCTTGTTACCTCTCTTCTGCCTTTGTTGCCTCTGCTTCCTTTGCTTCTTTTCTGTTGTCTTTGTTGCCTCTGTGCCTTCTCTGCCTTTCCTTCATGACTTTTCCTTTTCTCCTTGTCTTCCTTTCCTTCACGACTTTGAATTTTCTCCTTGTCTTTGTTGATGGTCAGATACTGATCCTTGCCTCTCTTTTATTCTTTCTTACTGTAATGTTTCATGATTTTCTCCTTTTCCTTGTTGTTGGTTCTTCTCTACATCTTTGCCTTAATGATAGTTCAGGTGTTGCTCCTTTGTGCTCCTTTGCCATCAATGACAATATTTCCAACACCTTGTTGTATATACCTTTCTTATACCTTATGACCAAGTGGAATTTTTGTAGGGAACCCATCCATCGAAATTTCCTTGAGTGTTGCAACATATTTTGCAATTGAAAGTATTGCAATGGTTGGTGATAGGTGTGTATGATGGTTTCCTTTCCCATCAATTAGCGTTTCCACTTTTTCACACTTTGAACCAATGCATAAAAATCCTTTTCATAAGTAGGATATTTATGCACTGCACCATTGAAAGTTTTTGAATGAAATTAAATGGGCTTACCATGTTTCACAAGGAGTGCTCCCATGGCATAGTCACTGCCATCAGTTTGAATCTCAAAGGGCTACCTCAAGTATTATAATGCAAGTATTGGGGTTGAATTGACCTTCTCTTTCAAATAATAAAATTCTCTTTGGTGCTTTCCTCCCCACTATAAGACCTTTTTGACACTAGTCAATGCATGCAAAGGAGTTGCGATAGAAGATAAGTTATTAGAATCAAAGCTCGGAATCTCCACAGTTCTCATTTTTAGAAATAAATTTCCTCCAATATTGGGTTGCTCCCAAAAAACTCCGTACCTCAGTGATTGTATTGGGAGTTGGCCAATTCACAATGACCTCACCACTAGAGGGGTCTATCCTCAACTCACCTCCTTCAACAATATGCCCCAAATACACCAAAGAAGTTTTACCAAACTCACATTTTGACGTCTTCAAAAACAATTTTTCTTTTGTTAAGACATCAAGTAGTTTTATTACATGCATGACATGTTAATAAAGTTATTTACGATGAAAAAATCATCAAGAAATGGCCCTAAAACATCATTCATCACATACATGAAGGTAGCAGGAGCATAACATAAAACAAAAGGCATAACAAGACATTCAAACAAACCTTGCTGTTTTTTAATGTTGTCTTCTAAATGTCACCTTCAGCAATTCTAATTTGATGGTAGCCACTCCTTAAGTCCAAATTAGTAAAATACTTTTCATCTTTCAATTGATCAAGTAAATCATATATTCTAGGAACTGGATAATGGTTCTTAACCATAATCATGTTAAGTGCACGAAAATATACACATGTGCACCATGTTCCATCCTTTTTTTGCACCAACAGAATAGGTGACCCGCATGGTGAAGTACTTTGTCAGATGATACCTTTTTCCAAAAACTCTTGAAAGTTATTTTCTATTTTATCACTCTCCATCACCAAAACCCTATACATGCCAATGTTAAGAAGAGGAAAATCTTGCTGCAACTATATTTCATGCTGGATTCCCCTCTTGAGAGGTGACCCCTTTGGATCCTAAAACATCTCATTATTTGATTAACCACTTCAATCAAATCATATTTCAAATTTGGATCAAAACCTTCAAATGCTTCATAATCAACATCATTCTTTGGTTTAAGAAGAAAAAAATTCCTGCTTGAATTCGCTAGTCTTTTCACTTGCCTTGCATTAAATAATGAAAGATTTAGTTTCTTGCGATGAGCTCTCATAATATACTCCATACACATTTTTGAGCAAGTGGTACTTGTTTTGATGGAGATAGAGGATGGATTTTCTATCATATAGGTAAGGACTACCCAAAACAATTCCTAAAATATGAAGTGGTACAACATCTAATTCAACTTCATCAATGAAGTTTGTTGTGATTGCAAACCGAAGAATACACTTTCCTGTAACTTGAAAATTTGTGTTCTTGCATATCCAACCAAATGAATATGGTATATGATGAGAAATGGTTTCAAGATTAAGCTTATTTTCTAAGTCTTCAGATATCAAATTGGCTTGAGACCCACTCTCAAATAATCTGTCAATTTTTGTATTTTTTGAAATAACCCTCACATGAAATAATTCAATCCTTGTTTCTTCATTTGGAGTGATAGTGTGACAATTTGATGAAATAGTTCTAGTAATAGATTATTTTCCTTTCATAACCATGATTGTAATTTTAGTTTCATCACTCGAGTCAGATCCCAAATCCTTTTGATTGGTTTCAGTTATTTTTTTCTTCCCCTTGTTGTTGAATTTCTTAGGCCTCATCTTTGGATGAAGCTTCCAACAATGGTCTTCATCATGACCATATTTGGAATAATTTTTGCATGCAGTTTTCTCTCCTTCCTTTTTAATGGATAAATTTTTCTTTCCCTTTCCTTTGAAACCATTTCCTTTCTCTCCACCCTTAAATGGATTAATTTTACCCTCTTCTGGATCTTTTTTCCCTCTTTCCTCAAGGTGAGTGGCTTGCACACAAACCTAATCTAGACTAGTGGGATTGAACACAATGATAATATGCCTTAGGTAGCCATGTAAACCCCCTATATATACTTTCGAAACGTGCCTTTTGAATTCAAATCAAAAACTAACGTAAGACCTCTTTTTCAAAATTCTTGGGTGTAATATTGAACACTTTTACATTTAAGTTATCTAAAGTTCTACCAATTCATGATGTATTTTTTCATATATGCTAGAGGGTAAAATTTTATTTTAATTAAAACAATTAAATTAGACCAAGAGAGTGAGATCTTACCATGTTTTTTAATATCATATTGTGCCTTGGCTTCCCACCATACTAGTGTTGCACCCTCCCTTCTCAAGGAAGCTAGTTGAATATTTGTATCATCATCTTGACTATTTTGAATCCTGCAATAGACCTCCAACTGACCAACCCAATTTTCAAGATTATCTGCATTCACTTCACCATTATACATAGGTAGTGCAAATTTAATATCAAGTTTTAACAGGGGTTGTTTACCAATTCCTTTTGAAGTAGGTTAATTAGTATGAGTAAGGGTTATAGTAGTGGAAGAGGAAGAACATGAAGGTGAAGATGGTGGTGAGGATGATGGTGGGTTATCACCATTTCCATTACCTTCTCCTCCTAGAGAAACCTCTCCTCTTGGAGGCCTAGAGCTTTCACCCTGCAACCTTGTGTTCCTCTCTTCATAGAGGACCTTCACCAACTGTAATGTCAAAGAAAGCCTTCCTAAACACCTTCTCATCCTCTGACATGTTATCATTTTCTCCTTCATGAAAAATTCTTACTGAAGCTTCTATTGCAATTAGAGGTGAATCTTATGGTGGAGATTGTGGAAATTTTTCCCTCCTCCTTGCTCCAGCTAGATAACCTGCACCCACAAGATTCACTTCTTGTCTCTTGAGCTTCAACCTTGTAAGAATTTGAACACTTGCAAAACAAATTAAATCCTCCTTGCAAAGTTAAACCTAGTTCTTTGATACCAACTTGATCTAAATGAGAATATTAGTTTCATTGTGCTAAGATCCAATTTAGAATATAAAGAAATTACTTGAGGATGATGAGGTTAATTGCAATTTTAACATGAGTTTTTATGTTTTTTTATGTGAATTTCATGAGAAAATTAACATAAAAAAAACATTGAATAACAACATCTAACAAACATGAAAATCACCTTAAAGAGTAACACAATAGCTCATGATGAAGGATTTCACCCTACTTGGCTTACGTCTCCTTGGTCCAACTTCTAATGGGTCAGACCTCTTATATAATGCTAAAAAGTGTGATTACATGTGCTTATAATGTCAAACAACTATGAAACGTGTTTCATTAGCTCTAGAATGCCCAAAAAATTCCAGTGTAGCCTCTTTCTACATCAAATTTGGCCAAAATTTGACTTATTTATCACTTCTGCATAACTAATTGAGTGGTTATCACCATGATCTCGGCGGTCCCGATGGTTAACACCGTGGATTTTCACATGGCATTGGTTGACATTGCAGTTACAGTTTACAGTTAATGACGAGGGCTCAGGGAAAGCCTCCTGCCTGTGTTCCTGCCTTCGGTGGTGATGAGGGTTGGGGCCATACCGCAACCCCCAACCCCCAATTCGTAATTTATGTGACATTAAAACTATGTGATGATACATATATAACAAGGAACAAAGCATGTTGCAATGGCAACGCTTGTCCATGGTTTCGCAGAGGTCATGAGTTCAACCCTCGGTGCCTCTACTCAACCTCCCACATAATTTTTGGTGGCCCTAGGGCTCCCACGTGGTGGCTGCTGGCTGGGCCATGTGGCAACCTCTGGTTGGCCACCATCCCAACCAATGCAAACACGCCATGTCAGCACCTCCAGCCACCAATAAAAGTATGACAAGTGTCACCACCTCATTTTCTTGAGGAAAAATCACTTTGACTAGTTAAACTACCACATGGGTTTTCCCTGTCACTTGTATGGATTGCTGCCTTGACTATCCTGCATTTTTTTTAAAAAACAATTGCATGTTTAACAAAGTGGTCAAAACATGTTTCTAGGAGCATACAGTGTCAGTTTTCTGCAAAAAGAGTCATGTAAGATTTCAAACAACGAGATCTATGTGGTCATTTAGGTTCCACATGATTCCGAAAAAAATCATTTTTGAGAATAATTTTTAGCTCCTGATCAGTCCGAGAGCATAAGTTAGGTTTAGGATCAAGCTGGTTGATTCATTTATTTCGTTAGCTTAGTTGTGTTAGTTGTATGCATTTTTTCTTAATCACGACTCCCATCACAATGAAATGTGGTCGAGGAGGTATATGTTGTTGTTTATATCATTTAATGTGTCATTTCCCTATAATAGTAAATTTTTTGTAAATTGAACCTATAGTTTAATTCATCTAAAATTTCTAGTTATTTTTTGTTGCAGTGTCACATCCTCCTTAGTTCATTATGTCATAATTAGATATTTTTAGTACACCTTTTATTATTGCCCAAATCAATCCCAATTTTGTCGAGATGTCCTATTTAATGTCCAAAAATTGATTCCATTACCATAATGTTTAAAAATTTTGTATAAGTGTTGGCTATCAAATCATTTATGCTCATTTGTGTTTATATTTTCCCTAATCTATCATCTCAGCTTCTACATCCCATCCCTCTGTTTCCAAAGTTTTCCATTTTCCACATATATAATTTTTCTACAGTCATCGACTTTCCACCATCTTTTTCTGTATTTAAATAGTTTTTCCTCTTGACTTATTTGATGATCGCATTGTTCCAACAAAGGATGTATTAGAAGAAGTACAAAAGGCCACACTGGTTTATAATAATCTATCTGACAATGATATGTTTCCACATATTCACCGTAACATCTATATGAATAATATTGTAGCTCCATCTAGAAAAATTATTTCAAAAGTTAAACCTGAGTTCCAACCATTACAAGATTCTACCATTATGAAACTATGGGATTTTCCTGTATCTAGAACTACAGGAGAATTTGCACGGTGTGCCAAATTTCTTGTTATCCATATGCATGGAGGTTCCCTTTGACTAGATAAAGAATACCCTATTCATGTAGATGATATCCCTAAGTTCACCATATTATCCATGCATGGTGAAGAGGTTTCTAGTACATTTCAAGGCACTTCCAAGTGTGGAAAGAAAGCTAGCATGGATAATATCTATGATAAATATGATACCAAGTGAAAAGGTCATGTAGAAGTAATTTAAGTGATCAATAACGATAAAGTCTAGTTTAATTATTATATTATTGCAGGAAAGGTCACCTACCATTACACCAAGGAGGGATGCCCTTTGGATGCCATGTTTGTTGTTGAATTATGCTTTCTGGGTTCACCATTAAATTTGAGTAATTTTTTTATGGATGAACTCTTTGTCGCATATGCGGAAGTATATAAGAGGGTAACATAATTCATCTATAGATACTTATTGATATAATACTGATGAAATCGTGTGCTCCTCAGGTTCTAGCTTTCACTAAAGTACTAGATGGAGAATCTCTCATTCTCTCCTATGTGCCATCGAAAATTTGGGTTGACATTGCAAATTGGGCCCACAATGAGGAATCGTTTAAAGGATAGTTTAAAAAGATGAAAAATTTACCCGCGATGATTATGAGGGTACCCAACTTCATTCTAGACAATTATACCTACCAAATGTGGTTCGATATTGACCATGGTCACATTGATGTTCAGTTGAAATCTATCAACAAGGACACTTTCAAGATGCGAGCTTTTCAATATTATATTTCTAAAGACACGTTCCATCATGAAGTTTTGTATTGGCCAGGATTTCAGTGAATGCATACGTATAAACGGATTGTCTACTCCCTTCATGTGTTGCAAGAAAGTAGTCTATCCTAGGAGGTTCAAACATATTCCAATAAGCATTTAGCTGCATTTGCATTGGATTATGAACCTATGATGAAGTAGCTCCACAACTATGTGTATTCTCTTCACACCATTGTCTCTCATGTGGCATCCATGGTAGGTCCATCTACTACAAGTTCTTATATAATTGGCATTGTTCCATTTTGAAGTTGACATTTTAAACCTCGTGATTTACCTTTGGATTTCATGATACATGTATCTTCATCACCTGATACAATTATTGATGTTCATTCTACTATTCCCTTGAATTTTTACACCTTTTTTTTCACAAGAAACATTCACAAAAGTTTCCTCTAAACCATCTACTCTTCTTCCTAGTTCTTCCACCATTATGGATACCCTTGATGATGAGCCTGAAGATCCCATTCAACCTACCACTATTATTGAGGAACATACTATCCCCTCACCCACCCCATATTCACTACATAATCATGCTTCATCACCTCATGCCACCACACCCCATGAATCCATATTATACCATCCTTCTAAACATTCTGACCCTGAATATACCACCGAGTTGTTGATATGGAGATAATTTCTCAGCCTAAGGATATAGAATAACTTGATTAGATTGAAAATATAGTTCCTATGCTTCATATGCATCCTTTTTCAGCATCACAATAAAAAACAAGCACCATCATCCTCTTAGTTCAATTTCCCACACTTAGCCAAGATCCCAAGTATTGTAAGGAATTTTTGAATATATTTTTGCAAACCATCAATAGTCTTCTTCTGCTTCCTTCTTTGGTGATTGATATAGTTTTAGAAGATATCCAGTGAGATAAAAATCATGTTTTAGATACTTCACTGCAATGACAGTGTGATAATTTTGTTGTGAGTGGACAATCATTGTAAGAAAAAATTCCCTCTATTGATAATGTCTCTACTTCTGACATCCAACTTTGGTCCTCACATCAACTCTTTTAAATCATTAGATCCTTGGCATTGTACGTGTAAGATCAATTAATTACCAATTATTCTTAGTACAATGAACTTGTTCTCTCACATGAACAACAACAACAACAACTTCTAAGCGTTTTTATAGAGCATGATCAATTTCACCTAGAGAAAGAAAAATTGATGAAGCAAGTTGAAGACATCAGTTCTAAACTTCAACATGTGTGTCCAATCATTGCGGAGAATGCCTTGTATAAACCAAAATATATTTTTTTATGTGAACCTATACAGTCTCTCACATATATTGAGACCCATTTTACATATTTGTTTGTTGCAAACCAAGATTTAACATAGTTATAGATCAAACAAGTACGGTTACCTCAAAACAGGAACTCTAGCCCAAAAAGACTCCAAAAACATGAAAAAACATACCAAAAATAAAAAGTGTGTATTCCGTAACACATTTTTTTTCTCAAGATCAAATTTCAACATTTTTTAAAATTATGCTAAAAACGAAATTGTTTCTTGAAAAAAGGATTGAAAAAACACTGTCGAAACAAAACGAGTTGATGCTAGTATAACAAAAAAAAAACATTGTGTCACAATTTTGACAAATTGTAACAATGGAATTAAACACAAGATATTAGAACATTGAAAAATCATAAAATTCTAAAAAATTTCATACATGATGTTAAAGATAAAAATATAATGTCTGAAGGCCTTATTATTTCCAACAATTTTCATCCATCTTCTTAACGATAAAATATCTTAACTCTAAAATACCCTAAAGTTGTAATTGCTTTCAACCATAAAATTAAAGATAAAATATCGTAGCACATAAAAATATTAATGACAAGTTTTAAATCTCAAGTTTTTAAATCTTAAGTTTTCAATATACTTGAACAATGAAATTATGGAAAAACTATATAACTTAATTTTTTTTTAAAAATGAACAAGTAAATCAAATATTTATTATTCCAAGGGTAATTTTTATTTTAAAGGATAAAAATATCTCTCTTTTCAAATCTTAGCCTAACATGAATTTAAATCTAATTGCAACCAAAACCTAAAAATCAACCATCAAAACAAAGTGTCCCCTTTCAATGAGGCATATAATTTAAAAAAAAATTTAAGAGTATCTTATACCAAATGATAACAATACATAATTTCATGGCAATATCACAGCATAATCTAAAAATTCAACATTAATTCCTATTTTCCATTTTACTTTTAATCAAAATATCAACATTGGTATATTGAATATAACATACATTATTTTTTTAATTCATTGTTGTGTTGTTGATATTCTAAAGAGATGAATTCTTCATAATTAAAACATATAATCCAAAAAACATAGAACTGCCTTATAACTTCATGAAAGATCATATGGAAGTCAAAATATTTATTTCAAGTTACCATGAAAACATCAATTACATAAAAATTTCTTATACAATTATTTAAAATCAACCATAGGTTCTGGTACACCATCAAAACCTACATCTTCAGATGAATGACTCGATGCAAATGAAGATGATCCATATTATTCTCTTTCATCAACTAGTGCTCCATCTAAGTCAACATGCATTCCCACCATTTCAGGGTTCAAAAGTTTTCTATAACTACAACTACATTTAGCAGGGTCCCATCTCAACAGTATTTGTTCTGGTAGCAATTTCTTCAAAATATTTATGGTCTTCAACCTAAGAGTTCCTTTCTTTTTCAAAGTTAAGTCATATAGAAGTATTTCAACACCCTCCAATTTTAAGACATATGTAAGGTGACGATTTATATTTGTGCCCTTTATTTTTCTCTTTCTGGCAATTTTTTTTCAACTACCATCTCTGACTTGTACACACCATTGCAAGGGTGGGTACTTGTGTCATACCAATGTAAATCAACATTTGAAATATCTTCATTTTCATTAATAACCTTTATAACCTTGACAATCCATAATGGATAGCCAAGTGGATTTTCATTTACTAACACTACTATCATGCAACCCTCCTTAACATCCTACACATAACCCATGTAAAGGTCTTCCATGGCTTCACGTTGTGCACGTGATCTTCTAGAACCAATATATATTTCTCTTTCCTATACTTGTGGAGAATTAATAATAGCTTGAGACTATTGTTGTTCAATAATTTGTGTTTCCTCATGTTCATTTGGCATATTTTGTGGCCAAAAAAATGGAGTCTTCAAAATAGTATCCTCATTTATTGATCTTGAAATCATATCACTTTGATTATTGAAAAAATACACCTACCAAACTGAATCAGCAACATCAAAGTACTCATATGTATCTCTAACACATATTTTAATTTCCTCCAAACATTCAGAATAATTTATGTCTCTCTTATGCCTTCATGCATTATGGAGTTCAAAAATTGATTGTAATAACAATATATTTGATGAAAATATTTGACACTTTGCAATAAACTTCAAAAATGTTAAACTTGATGATGGCCCCCATTTTTGTAGTCATTGAATACTTTTTGCTCCATATAAGTTTTATCCCATCAATTTGTTTGATATGATATTGATGCTGAAAGCTAATGTCATTAAGTTGTTCAATGCATTTCTCCTCAGCATGCCATCCCAAAATAAACCTTCACATGTCAATAGTTTCTTCCAACACATGAGAAACAGGCTCTGGAATGTAGGATTTATTAATACATTCAATTAATGATGGCCAGCTACTAACACCTTTCCTCCTCAATGTTACTAAAAAATGACTGAACATTTGATTAATATGGTCCTGTGGATGCCCAGCAAGAAGGAAACCAACATTTATATTTTTAAAATTTCCCAATACAACGAGCATGTTTAGATACCCAAAAAGAACTTTTTTTTTTTTTCATGGCTTGTGTTATCTAATTTCACATACAAAACTCCAGGAAAAATACCAGACCAATGGGTAACGACATCATGGATTATAGTTATGGTCATATTTGTTTCATTATGAATATTTGAAGCTATGAAGAAAACCCTTGGAAGCATCTTCTCATTAAAGACCATACAACCAGCCAAGTGAAACTGAATGAAATTTTCCTCCTGTAATTTTTTTAGCGTGTGAACAAAATGTGGAAGAAGCTTTTTCTTTTGGTCCATACCATAAATTATCAAACCCAATATTTATTTGGATTATCATAACACTTATTTCTATGTTTATACAATTTTTTCCTTTCACTTGTTTGTTGATTAAGATGCTCTTGAAGTTCTTTGACAATAGAATATATACATAAAATAAAATAAACATATGAATAAACATATTTTCATAGTTGATAACTATCCAATTTTTAGAAATAATGTTTTCAACACATCCATCTTTCTGCCCCTTGACATTTATCTCTTTTGGATTTAAGAGAAGCACATGTGTTGGAAACCCCCATCCTTGAATTCTTAGGAATACGAAGATTGTTGAATTCATTCATCCATACCCTTGTAAAATATGAATATGTAATATGTAACATTCCAAAATTTTCATGCAGCAAATTGGAATATTAAATTTTGTTTTTTTCACTGAGGAGATGAATAAATGGGTAAGGAATCCCATGCATAATAAAAATCTGAATAAAATCCCTCATAATGTGAAAAGGGATCAACATAAGAGTTGGATTTCACACTCTCATGTGTGAACAGGTACCTTTGCATGTGGACAAGGTCAAGTTTGACCAAGTCAATAGCACTGGGATAGGAGGTGGAGATCATCTTATTAGATAGCGTAGAGATAGTAGGAGGAAGATTCCTTAGTGGAGGAAACCCTAATCAGTGGGGCCCAAGGCAAGAAGGCTCACATATTTTTAAAAGAAGGGCGGGATTGTTGTGATGCTTAGCACAAGGCATTCCTGTTTAGGAATTCCTTCTCCTTTCTTGAGAGGCCTCTTGAAGGAACTTGTACTGATTTTCCCCACATCCAGGGTTGAGGCCAAGCATCCTCCTTTAGCTGCAACATTATTTTTTTAGCAGTATAACATTTTTTTGTAGGGTGTTGTAGTAGGAGTTTACAACACCACTTCCTACACTCATTTTTCCAAGGAGGGAGCCTCCATTCCTTTGGGAGATCAGTAAGGAAGGAATATTTTCATATCTTGGAATTTTTCCAAAGAAATTCCATCATATACAACATATTCCCTTGTAGGAACTGTGTCCTTTCTTGCATATTTGCAGTATGAGTGTCAATCCCCTCAATCTTGAGCTTGTTTCTTAGGGAAAGGGCCAACCCTTCTCCTGGAAAGCTTGTAAGAAGGATCGTTCTTAATTTCTTGTATTATTCAGCTGTATGTATACAAAGCTTCAATTAGACTACATTTTTCAGATCCATATCTACAGATCTAACATTTTGTACATTATGCTTTCATGAAACCCTTATTGGGTCACCTTTCTGATGTATAAAAGGAGCTAGATCTCCATTTTTATCCATGTATTGATGTAATAAACTCTAGATATGATTTTTATACCATATTACATCTAAAACCCTCATAAATTCACGTTGTGCATGCTTCAAAATTTTTTGTATAGCTTAAGTCATGGGATTTCAATGTTTTTAAGTCATATCGGGACTGGGAGACCTGTTTAGCACATAAAAAGGGATTTTTTTTCTGATTCCCTTATAGATTTAAGTCCCTTATTACATAATATAAGGTATCCTAGTGTTATTTCTTCCTGTTAAAATGCAATTATTTGGGAATATCATTTTTAGGGCTCATGTTGCTACTTTTCCCCACTTTTGGCTGATATAATGGAGCATATTTCTTGTTGTTGTACATGTAATTTATGGATATGTGTTATATACATATTTTATGAGTTATTTGTCATTTCTATTCCATTTTTTTTTTCATGTATTGCTGTATCCCCATTTTTGGATACTAAAGTGGTATCCTAGCATAATCTTGGCTCAGCCTGTGAGTTCCAGCTATTATTCTATCAAAAGAATAAGAAGAAAAAGAGAAGGAGAAATATCATAATTATGGAGAGAATGAGCTTTGTCTCGTCACTTTTTGGATCTAGAAAGAACCTCTCCAAGGAGGTTAAGCAGATGAAGGAGAAGAGATGCAATGAAATTCCTAAAGGGTTTCAAGAAGAATAATGGCCATGCACTTCCTTTTATCAAAGAGGAGAATATAGGAGGCATGTAGGACACTTAGAATATGAAATTATAAGTGAATACCTTGCTGAATGCAAATCTAAACCTATATCCTTCAATGAGACTCTAGCTTTACCAAAGTTCATTTAGCTGGAAGAAGAAAGGAGGCCCTACAACAATGGGATGATGAGAGGAAATAGATTTCTATTGTCCACTTTTTATGGATCACTCACATGTGCAGCAAATTCTTGGGTGATGAAGCTAGAAGCATTATTCCTACTACATCCGATGGTAGAAAGAGAGGCTGTAGAAATTGCAGCACTGCACCTTCAAGGTGAAGCAAATACTTGGTGGTTCATCCATTTGAGCCATGCAAGAGTGTCTACTCTTGCTAAGTTTTCTCAAGGGCTTATCAGGAAATTTTGCAAAGAGAAATCAAAGGAGGAGGAGCCCTGACCACCATTGGAAGAGGCATGTACCAGCGTGTTGTGTAACCAAATGTGAAGACACAATAGAGCATATAGAAAATTGATGATACAAATTAACAAAACCTCCTTCTATATATAGGAGTCCATGGGGCCACAATATAATCCTAGTGGGGCCATAATGTAATCCTAGCCGACCTAACAATAATAATGTAAGGGTACAATAATAACAATATGGGGGTTACAGCGGTACAACAATAATAATAAGTGGGGATACACTAACATAATAAGGGACTACACTATTAATATAGGGACTTAACATGTCCCTCTCCTTCAAACAAGTGTTGTCCTCAACACTTGATTATTTCTTAATGCTTCTGTATAAAATTTTCATCCTCCCATGTGGAATATTTTACAGGAAAGTTCTTCCACTTGCTGAGATACTCTAAAATTTATCATACTTGTCGAGTTCTTGTTTTTTTGACTGCTTCAGAACTTCTTTCGATGTGATGTTGATATTCTTGTTGTTTCATTAGATTCTTCACCAAAGTTAGGTTATCCTTTGAGAGTTGGAGAACTTGTTGTTGATGCTCAATGTCATCTTCCACTAATTTATCATCCATATTAGCTATTATTTTATCCTTCAAACAATCCAACATAGCCTCCATTTCTTCTTTTAAACCATCTATGTCAGCTTCAGTTTCTCTTCGTAAGATCGAAATTTGTTGCACTTGGTACCGTAATTTTGATATCTCATACTGCAATTCTTCCACTTCATGCATCATAGTATAGATTTTTGAGGGCTTAATGGGTGCTTAATTCTTCTTAGGAGGCATTTCAGAATGCAATACTGAAATATATGCTCAATAGGCCCTTGGAGTCACTTCAAACTGATTTTTCAAACATGATTTATGCAATTCGGGAAGAACAATACACACCTTTTACTTGCTTTTGAGGAGCTCGATATTGGAATTGAATTATCTCTATTATTGCGACTCTTCAATATCTAAATTTCAACAATGAAATATCCCTATGAATTATCTTTTGAATGCCACAGGTATGACCTGATTTGGATTCTCCAAGACAAAGTTATGTCCAATCTTCCACAATGACCTAATTATGGACTGGTTCAGTATAGCGAACTTGTATGACTTGCCACGTGTCACCGTTTTGTCCTTCGCCTCTGAAATTGATAGCTAAGAAACTAAAGTTCGTGCACTTGTGACCACTTTCTACAAAACTCCTATCTGATGCTTAGAGAGAGAGTTATTGAAATTTTCCCATGATCACCTTTTTGAGATGAAATTCAGGAGCTGGAAAAAGCACTACCTTCCACAGATCATATCTCGAAAAATATTACAAACCAAGCTCTAAATTTTTTTGACGAGTTTCCTTAGGATTTCGGCTTCCCACCATAAAAATTTCAGATTCTGAACCTCAGTAGAAAAAACGTTATAGCGCAAATGCCACGATGACCTGTTTAGGAGCTTGAAAAAATACCTAACTTCCATATATCATATCTCCGAAACAATTGTGAACCAAGCTCTGAAATTTTTAGAAAATCTTCCTCAGGATTTCATATTCGCACCCTAAAAATTTCCATTTCTGAACCTTCGTAGAAAAAACTTTATAGCGAAAATTCCACGATGACCTGTTTAGGATCCTGAAAAAAGACCTAAATTCCACAGATAATATCTCCAAAAATATTACGAACCAAGCTCTGAAATTTTTAGAAAATATTCCTCAGGATTTCGGCTTCGCACCCTAAAAATTTCAGCTTCTAAAACTTCGTAGAAAAAAAGTTATAGCGAAAATGCCACGATGACCTGTTTGGAGCAGCGAAACCCTAGAATCCAAAGCTCCGATAACAAATGTTGTGTAACCAGCTCCAAAAACAGAAGAATAGAGATATCAACGCCTTAGAAATAAGCCACTTCAAGGGGGAAACCTCCAATACATTGCATAAATGAACAATTCTTGGATGATACAAATTAACAAAACCTCCTTCTATATATAGGAGTCCATGGGGCCACAATATAATCCTAGTGGGGCCATAATGTAATCCTAGCCGACCTAACAATAATAATGTAAGGGCACAATAATAACAATATGGGGGTTACAGGGGTAGAAAAATAACAATAAGTGGGGCTACACTAACATAATAAGGGACTACACTATTAATATAGGGACTTAACACAGCGCTGACACAACTATGGAGGAGCAACCTTCATCTTCAGCAGTTTGGGAAGCCAACACTTTTGAAGAGGGAACTTTTATAGCCCTACAAGAAGCTTCCAAATTTCACCAAGGTATGCTTAAGTTTCCATCTCTTATCATTTCAACAAACCTTATGGAGGGATATACATCATTGCATACTATTGATTTAGAGCAACAAAATTGCATTGCGCTGTACAAGAGCAGTAACGAAGAAAATACGACCCATTCCTTATGGGAGCATTCAAATGGCAACTTCATTCATGAAGCAATGGAGGAAGAAGTGATAGATGGTAGACATCTTGAAGTGAGAAACATTTTCTCCTTTCTAGATGACCCGTTCTCAATGAGAACTCCCCATCTCAAAGAGAAACTTCTACCTGCAGCAGATCCAGAACCTTATTGGTTTTAGAAGGCCATTGTTGACGAGAAGGTCTCATGGAGAGATCTCATTGGAGGTGCACTTGAACACATCATGGAGTGCAAGGTTCTTCAACATTTTGAGGAGGTCTTTCCCTCATCACACTTGGATCTTTGTGGATTCAAGAAGGACATTGATGAGAGATCTTCTCTAGAAGATCTCCAAGGAGTTTCATTTCAATATCCCATTAAACGCAAAGAGAAAAATCTAATATGGGAGGATGGTAGTCTTCTTTGGATGAGTACCAAGATGAAGAAGGGTAGGAGACATCCACAGAGGGATGAATGGATGTGGATGGAAAGCAAGAAGCTAGAAAGCTACTTGCAAATCTATGATACTGGGCAGTGGGAGACTTGTCTGTGTTGGCCACACTTGAAAGAGTTTGGCCATCATCCTCTTTCTAAGGGTATGTGGGAGAAAAATTGCATCATTGGGCAAAAATGAGTATGGACACATTGTGTTGATATGAAATTCTTCATATCAATCACCATGTTTTCACCACATGATTTGTATGATGAAGGTATGGGAGGGAAACAAAAACTTTTGTTTCTTTGGTTGTTTTGCTCTCACACTTTGCATGATGTTGCAGGAGTAGGAGATGGCACTATCATGGTGCAAAGGGGCTACTCCTTAGCCTTGGATGATCAAGAGGTACTTCCACTTTGGGAGGAACTTCTTATGTGTAGTAGCATTATGGGAGATGTATTTCACAATGTGCATGTCAAAGAATGGAGCTATGAATTAGCATGAGCCTATTTGCATAGGCCAACAACACTACCACTTGGGAGGTTGGGGTTATTGATGGAGTATCCCCAAGATCACTTCACACTTGATACACTTGGTGTACAAGGAGGAGGTGAGAATGATGAAGTAGTGGATGGAAACATCTATTATAGAAATATGATCTTCTTAACTTGGGTTTCCAAGCATAAGAAGGGTGAACTTCATGCAGCACATGGTTCATTCCTCTTCATGGGAGTGTCTCATACCACTATGGAGGATTTATTCATATACATCTTCTTAATTCTAGTACATGGTAATAATCTTGATTGTCTAACACGTTATTTTCATTCTCTTACCATTACTATTCAGTGCATTGCTCCACAAGAGGGCAAGCTTTTCATTGAGGTCCATGGTCAACATTGGGCCAAATTGTATGATGGAGACAACCATATTTTATATGGCCTTGGGAAAGTTTTTTACATTTTCATGTATGTTCAATTGATGTACCCAACCATTTACTATTCATTAGTAGATGTAAGGACATACATAATTATCCATGTATTAAAAAACAACTTGCCATACTATTTTCTGAAGCAGAAGTTTGGAAAACTGCACTGTGACTACTTGGGAAACTATTAGTACTTTCCAGCACCACATGAAACCTTTAGTATTTCCCTCATTGAGATTCTAATAATGATTTCATTTGCTGATATTGTTATTCTCTTTATGGGGAGCATTTTTAGGAGAGAGACACATGGGTTGGATGTGTGCTTTTGGGAAGAGTATTCCCACACTTTCTGCATTGCATGTTGTAATGGGAGCATGGGAGGAGATATGGCCACCACAACCAAACACTTGTTTCTTTATGAGGTGGGACATGAGTTTGATGGGATGCCATATGGTGATAATTTCATATCCATCACATATGGAATGGTTTGGGCCATCTTGATTCACAACGTTGGAGAGGAGATCTTTGGAGATCTAATATTCTTCTTCCCACTCAAGGGCAACCTTATTGCAGCCCAAGATCAACATACGCTCTAAAATTATCATAATTGGAGAGTAAGAAAGTGTGGGGTAGGCCATTTTTTCTACCATGTTTAGATTTTCCGCCCACCTACTTTTCAGGAGACAAAGGTGGAGGAGAATTTTTAGGAGTTGCCATGTTGGGAGGAAACTCATTTTGTATGGATGATTGCTTGGGGATGGAGGATCCACATGGGAATGATGTTTCCCATTACATTTTAGACGCCATGCCTTGAGAGGACCTCTAGACAACACCTTATTGCCTCCTTGAGTAATTTACTTATTCATGATGATAGCTATTTCGCTAGCTTGCATGCCTGGGAGGGGAAATATGGAGATTCATTGATGAGACATCATCTCATTCCTTGGAGGATTTCATCATATGTGGATGCTACAGTGAGAGGAGGGAAGACTCTTCAGTTCTATCCTTGAGGTTGCTTGAGGACAAGCAACATTTGGGAGGGGAGGAATGCAATATTACAAAATTTGCATGCAGCAAATTGGAATATTAAATTTTGTTGTTTTCACTTAGGAGATGAATAAATGGGTAAGGAAGCCCATGCATAATAAAAATCTGAATAAAATCTCTCATAATGTGAAAAGGGATCAACATAAGAGTTGGATTTCACACTCTCATGTGTGAACAATGACCTTTTCATGTGGACAAGGTCAAGTTTGACCAAGTCAACAATGTTGGGATAGGAGGTGGAGATCATCTTGTGAGACAATGCAGAGATAGTGGGAGGAAGATTCCTTGGTGGAGGAAACCCTAATGAGTGGGGCCCAATGCAAGAAGGCTCATACATGTTTAAAAGGAGGGCAAGGCAACCATAACAAGACATCTTATGAATGATATTTTGATGTGTCTTCTTAGACTATTCTTCTTTCTTCAACTGTTTAGATGAGATTGTTGTGCTGCTTAGCACAAGGCATTCCTATTTAGGAATTCATTCTCCTTTCTTGAGAGGCCTCTTGAAGGAGCTTGTACTAATTTTCCCCACATCCAGGCTTGAGGACAAGTATCCTCCTTCAACTACAACATTATTTATGTGGCAGTATAATGTTGTGTTGTAGGGTGTTGTAGTGGGAGTTTAGAACACCACTTCCTACACTCATTTTTCAAAGGAGGGAGCCTCCATTCCTTTGGGAGATCCGTAAGCAAGGCTCAGGAGAAGATTCTATATCTTGGAATTTTTCCAAATCATTTCCATAATTTACAGCGCAGTCCCTTGTAGGAACTATGTCCTTTCTTGTAGAGTTGCAGTGTGAGGGCCAATCCCCTCAATCTTGAGCTTGTTTTATACGGAAAGGGCCAACCCTTCTCTTGGAAAGCTTGTAAGAAGGATACACCTCCATTTATTGTATTATTTATTTGTATGTATAAATAGCTTCAATTAGACTGCATTTTTCAGATCCATATATGCAGATCTAACATTTTTTGCATTGTGCTTTTCATGAAACCCTTGTTGGGTTACCTTTCTTATGTGTAAAAGGAGATAGATCTCCATTTTTCTCCATGTATTGATGTAATAAACTCCATATCTGATGTCTATACCATATTTCATCTGAAACCCTCATAAAATCATGTTGTTCATAATTCAGAAATTTCTGTATAGCTTAAGTCATGGGATTTCAGTGTTTTAAAGTCATATGGGGACCGAGAGATCTGTTTAACACATCAAAAGCGATTTGTTTCTGATTTCCTTCTGGATTTAAGTATGATATTACATAATATAAGGGATCCTAGTGTTATTTCTTCCTGTCAAAATGTAATTCTTTAGGAATAATGTTTTTAGGGCTCATATTGCTACTTTTCCCCACTTTTGGTTGATATAATGGAGCATATTTCTTGCTACTCTACATGTAGTTGATGGCTATGTTTTATACACACATTTTATGAGTTATTTCTCATTGCTATTCCAGTTTTGTGTTCATGTATTGATGCATCCCCATTTTGGGATACTACATAATAAAATTTCCAACTCGTTTAGCAACTTCTGCATAATATTTTTATAAGTTGAAAATTTCTCTTGAGAAATTATCTGGAATATGTATTGTATTTCTTTGGCATACGCTCTCCATGCTTTGAAAATAAGTCTTTCATCCATGACATAAAAGTATTTTCTAACGGCCCAACCTCCCTTTTATAACGTACTTCTGAATAATATGTGGGATTCTTTTCCATTTTTTCTTGGACCATTGACAAACAAAAATTATCAATTGAATGAAACATTTTGAAATCCTTTCTGCAGAGAAATACATTCCCAATATGATAATCATAACCTACTAGTGTAGATTGCATGCAACCCACTAAATATGAATTTGGCAGGCTTTTATTCATTGACAAATATATTTTCCTTTTCTCCATAGAAAATTTGAAATCCATATGTTTCAAGTAATCCCTTTGAAAATATTCACTTGAAATAAAATGAAGGACAAAAATTATTTTTGTGAGATATGTTGTACTCACCCTTGTATAACTGGAATGTTTTGGATTGATATGAAAAGGCCTAATCCTACTCCTAGTTACAATATTTTCTTGCAACGGCTTCATCATTCCATTATACTTTGAAGAAGCAGTTTCATCACCATTAGGAGGAATATTATCCCCACTATCATCATTCTCAACATAATTAAAAAATTCATGAGCATCATTTCCTAGAAAACATTCATTACCATCCTCACTTGAAAAAAACATTTCACAAGAATCATTTGTGCTTTTGTAACCCTCACTCAGAAGAAATTCTTCACCATCTTAATCCATGCTTTCGAATTCTTCCCTTGGAGGATTCAATTATTAATCACCATGAGTGTCTTTGAAACGGTCACTTATAGAAAATGTATTATTAAGATATGTGCCTCTAAAATTATCTTTTGTAAGAAACTCTTCATCCTCCCATTCCTCAGTGGTGCTCTAATAATCCTTGGGATTAGGCCTAAGTGGAAGCTTTGACTCTGTACTCACTAGAATTTCTTCATCCCTCCCCTCCCCTTCATCACAAGTGCTCTCATAATACTTAGGATTAGGAATAAGTGGATGCATTGAATCTATATGTATTGGAAATTGTTCACCCCCCCCTTCATCCTTGGTGCTCTTATAATCGTTAGGATTAGGATGAAGTGGAAATTTTGATTTTCTAGAAAATCATCCCCCTCTTCACCAGTGGTGCTCACATAATCTTGATGGTTAGGGAAAAGTGGGTATTTTGACTCTGTAAATTCTTCATTCTCCTCTTCATCAGTGGTGCTGGCATAATCCTTAGTATAATGACGAAGTGGATATTTTGACTCTGGAAAATTTTCATTCCCCTCTTCATCACTGGTTCTTGAATAATCTTTAGGACTAGGAGGAAGTGCATATTTTAACTTTTGAATTTTTCATTCCCCTCTTCAGGTTAGGTCCATATATTAATAGTGTATTCCCTTATTGTGGTTAGTATAGCCCACTTATTTTTATTGTTGTACACCTCTAATACCCATATTGTTATTATCGTGCCCTTAAATTATTATTGTTAGGTCAGCTAGGATTATATTGTGACCCCATGGACTCCTATATATAGAAGGAGGTTTTTTCATTTGTATCATCCAAGAATTTTTCATTTATGTAATGTAAAGGAGGTTTCCCCCTCCAAGTGGCTTATTATCTTTCCCAGCTTCTTTGCGATAACTCGTAATTAGACTTCCTTTACTTCCAAAAAACAATTCAAGGAAAATTCTTGAAAATTAAAAGCTAGAGTCCCCAAATGTTGTAACCATTATACTCCTAATACAACATCAGCACCTCCCATTGGAATGGAAAGCATTAGGCTATTCAATACATATTCCCCCATGGTTAGCTTGATATGATGGATTTTTCTAGAGAAATTTATAATTCCTCCATTTGTAACCATCAGTTGAGATTCTGGTGCTGGGTATAGGAAGCAATTCAATTCCTTTGCTACCTTACAATGAATAAAATTGTGGGTACTACCTGAATCAATCAACATGATTACCTTTTTCTTCATGATATGTCCTTTTATCTTGAGAGTTTGAGGAGTGGTTATTCATGTCAATGCATTACATGATATGGTCAGACTCATTTCTTCTCTCTCTAGGGCTGGTTCCTGGTGTATATCCTATTCTTTTGAAGTTTCTTATTCATTTTCTTCCCCCTCTTCACAATCTATGTAAAATAATTTCTTCTCAGCACACTTATGACCTTTAGTCTATTTTCTATCACAATTGTAGTAAAGCCCTTTTTCTCTTTTTTCTTCCAATTGTTGTGGTGTCAACGTTGTAGGTTGTGGAACTCTTGGAGTAGCAAGACATCCATCTTTATAGATTTGAGTGGTAGGCTTCCTTGTCACCATAATTTTACATTCAATTTTTCTTTCCAACCTGAATGCCTTCTCCAATGAATCCTGTTGGAGCAGAGTCCCCTAGCTGCAATTTTGGAACATTTTTGTAATATTTTGTAATAGTTTAGTCTAGCACAGGGGCTTCGGGGTGGGTCAAAGCCCTTAATGAATTGTAATGGCTCAAAGGGTATACCAAGGGTCCATAAACCACAGTTTGTAGACCATAGAGTACCGCAGGTTAATATGGTATAAATAGATGGATAAATCGAGTCTAGAGGTAGGCTAAGTTTTGGATAAGGCTTGACATGAATTTTTGGATATTTTGTGCTGATTGTCTAGGTAAGGGATCCTATTGGACATGTGCACGGAGACCCTGAGTCTTGTTGTGTGCAGACCCCATTGGCTGTGTGCACGGGCTGGTAATTGTAGTCTGTGAATTGGATCTGAACATGAATGAATGATAAAACTATTTTGTGATAGTTGAAGTTTCTCTGTGTTATGAATATTGGCTACACTTTATGTTATTTCTTGGAGTTAGATCTATTTTCTAAATATTGTTGATTATTGATACACACGTGGATGTGATACTATAAGAAGGGAATAATTGCATAGATATGGTTATGATCAATCACCTTGCTTATGTTCGCATGTTATCTGATGGCTTATATGCTTTGCTTAAGTTATTCTGCAAATATACTGATAAGGTTTTCTATGTTAGGGCTTCTCCAACGTAGGTCTGTTTGATCTAAAGGGACCCACCTTAATTAACTTTCTCTCTCTTAGGGTGTAGAAACTTAGTTCCAACACCTTCCCATACTACATTGGGTGAGATCCTGACCTATGCAAGCAGGCCATTTCCGAAAGGGAAAGTAGGACAAGGGTTTTTTGGTAAACCTTAAAGCCGAACCTGGGTCAAGACCACTCAAACCAAAAAATATTTCTGTTGCCAGGACTGGGAGCATTTTGAGAGAGAGATCGGGTAATGCCACAAGGTCATTGGTAGCCACTGAAGCCTGAGCTTGAGGATTTTTTTGAAAACAAGATTCAGGAGTTTTCCCTAAAAGAGAATAGAAGTAAGAAGCTGACTACCAAAGAGTGGAAGAACAAGTACATTTTTACAGAAGTGCATGAATTTTTCTCCGTAACCTTTTCACACGAACTACAGGAGTAGTTGGTAAGGATGGTGGAGTTCTAGACCTGTTGGAAAGATGACCATGTCACACATTGGACCCCTGAATTGATTCAACAGTTGGAGAATTTTGATAACGAGATCACCCAGACTGTAGATCACCTGGTGGATAGTGTTTTGGGAGGATTTCTAACTAATTTTTTAGTCGATCATTTTGTGTCCTATTCTGAAGCTGATCGAAGGTTTTTCAAAGGATTTAGAGGTAAGTTCTTGCAAATGTTGTCGCTACTGATTATGATTCTATTGTGTGAAATGGTTATCCTATACAGTTACACTAAGTGAATGACCTCCGACTAGAGTGGTAGCATGACACGAAGTGGTAAATAATATCGGGTTAATCAAGAAGGGGTTTGATCAGTATACAATCCTCTTAGAGATTCTCCTGACTTTAACCAGGGTGGTTCTATGCATGTAGAGACCAGTCCCACAACTATGGCATCGTCAAACTCATGCAAGGGTGTTTTCAATTCCAAGCTTCACGCAAGAATTTCTCTCTCTCTCTACACATGATACAGAAAAAAAACTCTAATGTATTTCAATTATACAGTGCTTCCTAGACCTCACATGGTAGGGGGAAGTTTTTAACACTAGAAAATCGTACAGCGGAAGATGACATTAATGAATTTCAGGAAAAAGAATTTATAGGGCTGGAAGACATTACAAAATCTGGAAAGTATTTAAAAACCTCTAAGGTCTGAGGAAAATCAAATTTGAACAAGTCCTAAATGATCTTCGTGTGCATAATCCTTCATGAAGAGCGCCTTCTGCGTGCCTCTTTGACCAATATGCGCACAATCCTGGGAGTGGAAAAATGTCGCTATCCAAGACCACACAAAGTAAAGTACAAGTGGCCGCTTACTTGGAGCCACCTAAGGACAGCCGCCAGTGCCTCCTTAGACACTATGTGAGCACACAAAGGAATCATACCCCTCTCTTGGGTCACCATCCCCCATGTACCAATGGAGGGAAGGGAGGAGTTGAATTCTCCTGTATAAGGCCACCATGAGATGAAGAATGGGTGAACACATTGTTATGTTGGCCAGAATTGCCCAAGAAATACCAGCAGTGTGTGAGCTAGAGCCGAAGATAAAGGGGACTCAACTGTTTCCATCCAACAATCTCAGTCCAACACAGTAGAGAGACAGGGAGACTACACCAAGGCAAGATTGGGATAAAAAAATCCTTGCATCGGGACCTAGAACCATTGTTTAGGGGGCCTTTGGCAATAGGGTAAAGTTTCACTCTTATCACTGCCAATGCTAAATAAGAGGGGCCTAGAGCCACCGTTTGTATTATTGTTGTTGTTTGAATCTTTTTAGAGCTCATGTTTATTTATTATAGTTTTTAGTTTAGTTTTTAGTTTATATATGCATGCTATTTCTCTATATAGTATGCTTATGATTCTAGCTTGTTCCACTAAATTGCTTTACTCCACTTCTTTTTTTGCCTATTACCAATAACTTAAGTAGGTATAAGACACCCCTTAATTTGGTGTGATTTTGTACATACGTGCACAAAATGAACCCCAATGGTGATGATAAGGAAACTTCATAGAAAAAGCTTATATAATCAGAGATGCATCATTGGAACAATACTAAAATAATGAGAATTCTCCATATGACATATAAAGGATTCTCCAAATAAACTTAAATCTATATTATGATATTCATATGAGATACATATTTGTTGAGGAAGGTTGTAGATGGAATATGTCTTCTTCTACTAAACACATTTGCAATAAACATATGTTCAAATATGATGATGCCAATATATATTTTGTAGCCATGGTTCACCTTTAGTACCTATTGTTGGTCATATGTGCTAGAATGCTAATAGGGATATTACACTAACAGCCAAAAGGCCCTTGATACTGATGTGAACACTGAATCACACTGGAATTTACAACTTATTGTAAGCTTAGACAACATATTTCAATTTGAGAGACCAAAGACTTCTAATATTGTATAGATTACTTTCAAAAACAAACCCTTGAGACTAGATACATTCAATGCATTTGTCATTCTCACTTATCAACTTTGCAATTTTATTTATGACATAAGGTGGTATGTATGCCAATTATTAACTTCTCTGTAATGGTGAAATACCAGAAATTCGTTTCTGCTGAACTAGGCTTTAGATTAATCAATAAAAGAATCTTGAGCTTCAAATGGTAAGATTAACACAACTAGTCCTTCATACTTCATAAAGCTTTAACTATTCTATCATGATGATCTTCAACAAAACATCTTCAAGTTGTTTAATTGAAATTTCAGCAAACATACTTCACACAGTTTTATGAATGATCTTAATAAAGAGGCCTTGAAGATATATTTGTACTGACTTGAGGAAGGCATGCAATTATATCTAGAAATAGATACTTCTTCAATGCTCAATATAATACTTCAAGTGTAAACAAGATAATGATCCTTTAGCACTTTTAATGACCTTTTAATGCTTTAATATTGAAGATAACGCTAGGAATACTACCTTGATGTAATTTTTCCATAATACTCTGATCCTGAGGACCTATACCATACCACTGCTCCACTGATGAAACTTGGTATTCTGTTGATAGGTAGGCTGCTTGTTACAAATACTAATTGATATTAATTTGATAAATCATTCAGTAATTTCACTTCAGCTTGCACATGCACTCATAGTTAAGACAACCTTCATAGTTTCTATTATTGAGCTCTCCATTGTTCTCAACAACAATCATCAATATCCTAAATCTTACCTTGGCATCATTAACCTTTTTCTTATTCTTTCATTATGTTTTAAAAGAATATCACTGCATATTCCTTTCTAGGAATCCTCCAAAATCATTGTTGATCTACATACCCTTCAACTGTTTTAACCTAATGATCTCCGGGAATTGATCTACATACCCTTCAACTATTTTAACATAATGATCTCTGGGAATACATCCTCAATTTCTTTACTTGGAATATACAAGGGTAGACAACTCATAGTTTTATCACTCATTTAACTGCTTTCCTCCAAGGGGACCTTCTATAGATGAGTGATGTAATGATATAATGATGATAGACATTTCTCTTACTCATCCTTATTAATTTTTTTTCATCGTTAACTCTTGTAGTGAGATGCACAGTGTGATCATCCTCTATGGATCTTTCCAATTCTATAGCTTGAAACATAATTTTTATGATTTTAACCATTCATCACTTAGTGTGTTGTTGTCTTCTTAGCTTACATTCTCATGGGTGATGTTCCCTCTACCACCATAGCTGCTTGTTTCCTTCTCTCCTTCCATCAACCTGTTGGTTATTGAATGCTTCAAGTATCCTTCTTCCTCTATAGTTCTCTCTCAGAGGAATTTTCCTTTCCCTTCCTAAACTTTTAGCTGTTCTTATTCCAAGGAGCCCTTCTTAGACTACTTATATGGGGACTATTTATGAACTGCTCTGCCCTTGGGATGTTTCTTCTTATCTATTGTTGGCTAGATTTTGTGTTGCCTCCTAGAGAAGATCCCCCTGAGACTATGATGGATTCATTATGTTATTTAAGTAACAAGCTACCCCTTTCTCTTTTCCTTCCATACTTTAATGGGATTCTTCATAATGTCTGCACTTCTTTTTGATTCATAGTTTTTTCTGATTTGATTGGATTCCATCATCATTATGGAGTTCTTTAATGTATATGGCAGTTTATAGTCTTTTTCTTTGTGAGCAAGCTTGAGTCATAGATAACATCTCATTGCTATTCCAGTTTTGTGTTCATGTATTACTGCATCCCCATTTTTGGATACTACATAACAAAATTACCAACTCGTTCAGGAACTTTTGCATAATATTTTTATAAGTTGAAGATTTCTCATCTTGAGAAATTATCTAGAATATGTATTGTCTTTCTTTGGCATACACTCTCCATGCTTTGAAAAGAAGTTTTTCATCCATGAAATAGCAGTATTTGCTAACGGCCCAACCTCCCTTTTATAATGCACTTCTGAATAATATGTGGGATCATTTTCCATTTTTTCTTGGACACTTGACAAACAAAAATTATCAACTGAATGCAACATTTTGAAGTCCTTTCCACGGAGAAATACATTCCCAATATGATAATCATAACCTGCTAGTGTAGATTCCATGCAACCCACTAAATATGAATTTGGCATGCTTTTATTCATTGACAAATATATTTTCCTTTTCTCCAAAGAAAATTTGAAATCCATATGTTTCAAGAAATCCCTTTGACAACATTCACTTGAAATAAAATGAATGACAAAAATTATTTTTGTGAGATATGTTGTGCTCACCCTTGTATAGCTATAATGTTTTGGATTGATATGAAAAGGCCTAATCCTACTCCTAGTTACAATATTTTCTTGCAACGGCTTCATCTTTCCATTATAATTTGTAGAAGCAGTTTCATCACCATTAGGATTTATATTATCCCCACTATCATCATTCTCAACATAATTAAGACATTCATCAATATCATTTCCTATAAAATACTCATTACCATCCTCACTTGAAGAAATCATTTCAGAAGAATCATTTGTGCTTTTGTAACCCTCACTCAGACGAAATTCTTCACCATATTAATCCATGCTTTCGAATTCTTCCCTTGGAGGATTCAATTATTCATCATCATGAGTGTCTTTGAAATGGTCACTTAGAGAAAATGCATTATTAAGATATGTGCCTCTAAAATTATCTTTTGCAAGAAACATTTCATCCTCCCCTTCCTCAATGGTGCTCTCATAATCCTTGGGATTAGGCCTAAGTGGAAGCTTTGAATCTGTACTCACTAGAAATTATTCATCCCACCCCTCCCCTTCCTCACAGGTGCTCTCATAATACTTAGGATTAGGAATAAGTGGATGTATTGAATCTATATTTATTGGAAATTCTTCATCCCCCCCTTCATCCGTGGTGCTCTTATAATCGTTAGGATTAGGATGAAGTGGAAATTTTGACTCTGGAAATTCATCCTCCTCTTCATCAGTGTTGCTCGCATATTCTTGAGGATTAGGGAAAAGTGGATATTTTGACTCTGCAAAATTTTCATTCTCCTCTCCATCAGTGGTGCTGGTATAATCCTTATGATAATGACGAAGTGGATATTTTGACTATGGAATTTTTTCGTTCTCTTACTCATCACTGGTTCTTTCATAATCCTTAGGATTAGGAGGAATTGGATATTTTAACTCTAGAAATTTTTCATTCCCCTCTTCAGGTTAGGTCCATATATTAATAGTGTAGTCCCTTATTGTGGTTAGTATAGCCCGCTTATTTTTATTGTTGTACCCCTCTAACACCCATATTGTTATTATCATGCCCTTAAATTATTATTGTTAGGTCGGTTAGGATTATATTGTGATCCCATGGACTCATATATATAGAAAGAGGTTTTGTCATTTGTATCATCCAAGAATTGATCATTGATTTAATGTAGAGGAGGTTTACCCCTCGAAGTGGCTTATTATCTTTCCCATCTACCTTGTGATAACCCATAATTCGAATTCTTTTACTTCTGAAAAAAAAATTCAAGAAAATTTCTTGAAAATTGAAAGCCACAGTCCCCAAAGATTGTAACCATTCTACTCCTTATACAACATCAACACCTCCCATTGGAATGGAAATCATTGGGCTATTCAATACATATTTCCCCATGGTTAGCTTGATATTATGGATTTTTCCAGAGAAATTTATAATTCCTCCATTTGTAACCATCAGTTGAAATTCTAGTGTTGGGTATAGGAAGAAATTCAATTCCTTGGCTAGCTTACAATGAATAAAATTATGGGTACTACCTGAATCAATCAACATGATTACCTTTTTCTTCTTGATACATTCTTTTATATTGAGAGTTTGAGGAGTGGTTATTCCTGTCAATGCATTACTTGATATGGTCAGACTCATTTCTTCTTTATCTAGGGTTGGTTCCTAGTGTATATCGTATTATTTTGAAGTTTCTTATTCATTTTCTTCCTCCTCTTCCCAATCTATGTAAAATAATTTCTTCTCAGCACACTTATGACGTTAAGTGTATTTTCTATCACAATTGTAGCAAAGCCCTTTTTCTCTTTTTTATTCCCATTGTTGTCATGTCAACTTTGTAGGTTTTGGAAGTCTAGGAGTAGCAACACTTCCATATTTATAGATTTGAGTGGTAGGCTTCCTTGTCGCCATAATTTTACATTCAATTTTTCTTGCCAACCTGAATGCCTTATCCAATGAATCATGTTGGAGAAGAGTCCCCTAGCTACAATTTTGGAACATTTTTGTAATATTTTGTAATAGTTTAGTCTAGCATAGGGGCTTCGGGGTAGTTCAAATCCCCCAATGAATTGAACTAGCTCAAAGGGTATACCAAGGGTCCGTAAACCACAGTTTGTAGAAAATAGAGTACCGCAGGATAATATGGTATAAATAGATGGATAAATTGAGTCTAGAGGTAGGCTAAGTATTGGATAAGGCTTGATACAAATTTGTGGATATTTTGTTTCAATTGTCTAGGTAAGGGATCCTACTCGATATGTGTGCGGAAACCCTGAGTCCTGTTGTGTGCAGATCTCGCTGGCTGTGTGCGCAGGTTGGTAATTAGAGTCTTTGAATTGGATCTGAACATGAATGGATGATAAAACTATTTTGTGATAGTTGAAGTTTCTTCATGTTACGAATATTGGCTGCACTTTATGTTATTTCTCGGGGTTAGATCTGTTTGTTGAATACTATTGATTATTGATACGCACGTGGATGCGATACTATAAGGAGGGAATAATTGCATAGATATGGTTATGATTAGACACCTTGCTTCTGTTTGCATGTTATCTGATGGCTTATAAGCTTTTCTTAAGTTATTTTGAAAATATAATGCTAAGGGTTTCTATGTTAGTGCTTCTCCAATGCAAATCTGTTTGATCTGAAGGGACCCACCTTAATTAACTTTCTCTCTCTTAGGGTGTGGAAACTTGGTTCCAGCACCCTCCCATACTACTTTGGGTGAGACCTTGACCTGTGAAAGCAGGCCATTTTCAAAAGGGAAAGTAGGACAAGGGTTTTTTGGTAAACCTTAAAGCCGAACCTAGGTCAAGACCACTCAAACCAACAAATATTTCTGTTGCTAGGACTAGGAGCATTTTGAAAGAGAGATCGGGTAATTCCAGGAGGTCATTGGTAGCCGTTGAAGCCTAAGCTTGAATATTGTTTTGAAAAGAAGATTCAGGAGTTTGCCCTAAAACAGAATAGAAGTAAGAAGTTGTCTTTCGAAGAGTGGAAGAACAAGTACATTTTTATAGAAGTGCACAATTTTTTCTTCGTAACCTTTGCACACGAACTACAGGAGTATTTGGTAAGTTTGGTGGAGTTCCAGACCTATTGGAAAGACGATCAGGTCACATAGTGGACCCTTGAATTGATTCAATAGTTGGAGAAGTCTGATAACGAGATCACCTGGATTGTAGATGACTCGGTGGATAATGTTTTCGGAGGATTTTTAACTGAGTTTGTAGTCGATTAGTTTTTTTCCTACTCTGAAGTTGATCAAAGGTTTTTCAAAGGATTTAGAGGTAAGTTCTTGGAAACATTTCTGCTGCTAATTAAGATGCTATTGTGTGAAAAGGGTCTCCTGTGCAGTCACACCGAGTGAATGACCTCCGACCAGAGTGGCAGCACGACACGAAGTGGTAAATACTACCGAGTTAATCAAGAAGGGGATCGATCAGTATACACTCCTCTGAGGGATTCTCTTGAATTTAACCAGGGTGGGGTTTCACACGTAGAGACCAGTCCCTCATGTATGCCACCGTCAAACTCATGCAAGGGTAATAATTCTCCTACCCCACCTTTTCCACCACCTATAGATGATATGGCTGCGCACATGAAGCTACCCAACTTTAGGGTGTGGGTGATGAGCATATGGATTGATTCTAGTTTGTAGCAAAGTTGGTAAGGACCTCACAAAATATTAATAATGATGTTGTAAATGTTATAGGTCAATTTCGGCATCATTCCAAATGACCTGGTTAACTGGGCATCATCTCCATGACCCATGTATAGGGTATATCATCCCCTAACATTTCAATTGCTATATGCCCTAAGAAAAAGAACAAGACAGATCAATCAAGGACTTTCATCTACAAAGGTTTCCAAGGTTTGAGGATTATAATATATCATATGAGAGCTCATCAATGCTACCTCTAAAGGGACTAAGTGCATTGCATATGCAGGTAGCCCCATGCAAGGCTTCTCTGTAAAGAACTCTTTGACATCTATGGGTGCGTTGGTCACGTTCGGAGTGAAATTATCATTGTTCCGGAATCTCCACTTAGAGAGTGCCTTATAGAAGAGTTCACATGTGTCAAAATTCAAATGCATGTGTCTATTTGACATCTACAATATTGGGAAGATGTCTTGCCTATTATTGGAAAGTCATTGATTGTAAAACTACCTCATCCTCTCTATAAATTGAGCACAAATCTTAGTGTTTGATAAGGAATAATTTTTGTAGAGAAATGCTGGTGGATTGTGCATTAAGGAGATTGATTTGAGTGACAATTTTCTAGAGATATCTGCATTGTGATGAGGTTGGGATGCTGCTGGAGATGGTGACACAAAATCAGTCATTTGGTTGTAACCTCCCCTTCTGTCATTAATAAAGAATACAACTTGCTTTTCCCTATATGAATCTTCATTGGCTTTGATTTTCCATATTGCAAGATCTTAGTTGATGTATATGGTTTATGCTTTACTGATTTAGAAAAATAAATTGAATAGACATCTGTATTATTTCTATCTTCTGATGTTTAGTGTCAATTCTTGCAGGAAACATTTTTCACAGCTGGCTAGAATTTGAAGCTACAACGGAAGTGACAGAAGGAATCATTTGGAAGTTCTTGGAATCCAATAAAGCATCTAATACATTCCATGTGTTTTTTCTTAGTTAGGAAAAGTAGTCGTATAGTCTTTAACTTGTTGTTCTAGATTATCACCTGTCTAGGGAAGCGTGTTTTATCAGTAATTCACAATTATGTCCAACAAATTGGTGACTCCGCTAGGGAAATTACTCTTTACCCTAGGTGTTTTAACCTCTGATTTTCTCTCTTTATTAAACCATTAGTTGTTACTCAAAAATCTTAGACTTTTTAAGATCCAAATTTGCAAAAGAAGTGTGTTAAACAACTGTGTTTTTCTTTCTACACTGCGCCCAACGCACTCTTCGACAGGACATAGTGCTTTTCATAGCACTGTCTCTCTTTCAGGCCTGCATTGCAAAGCACTATCTCTCTTTAGAGACTGCATTGCCTCCTGAAGCCATCCAAATTCCCTTGAATTTGTCTTTGTATTTTGTTTCAGTTTGTTTGATGATGTGTTTTGAAAAGCCTGAGCCTCATATTGACCAGTGAATTCATCTACCTCTTCCTCCTTTGAAAGAAAATTTGTTCAATGTTTGTTTAAAGAATTTTCCTTTATCATTGGCAAGTTTATTTCAAAGTATTTTTATTGTCGCATTAGATCCATTTTCTTTTGAAAAAAAGTTGTCATAAAATCTTCGTTTCTTGATAGGAGAAATTGTTGTTTCATTCCTCATTTTTCCTTCAAAAGAGAAATTGTTGTTTACACTCCTCATTTCTCAAAAGTAAAAGGCATTTGATTTTGTTGATTTAGTGCACTTAGTTTCTTTTCTACATTCATAACATTTAAGGAACTGAAAAGAAAAAACTGCATTTGCATGTAGTGGTTTGTGTAATTTTCAAGAAGGAACAATTAGGAAATCTGCATTTAGTTTGTGTTCTTTGGTTTTTTTGCTCGCAAATTGATTTCTCTTTCTCTCTAGTAGAAAGGATTTTCATTGAAAGAAATAAAAGTGAAATATTGCTTATGATTCATAGTTGCATTTTAGGAATTTTCCAATACATCATTATGGTGAACCTTTGAAAGATAAATTGTTAAGCAAGATCAACATAAAATTAATCTCAATTTACCTAACAAAGCATTGGAACCATAACGATAACATTGAGAGGGTCTAGGATAAAGACGTGTTTCGGCATCATAAAACATAGCAACTGTCGTTACCTTGTTTGCGATACATTCCGAGTGTGATACCTCACTCAACATACGTAAGTATATTGTAGCTCGTCCACATACTTTCAGGTATATCGGGCAGTGTTACAGTATGATAAGTATAAAGGGGTGCTCTCACTATGAAGTTTCACATCAGATAGCGCTAATATAGACTTGGGCCTAAATGTACCTTTGGGTATATTCTGGAGAACAAATTTTAGGTGTTATCCATCCATAGTGAACTGAGTCGGCCACCTTGTAAATTGTGATACACCAAACATATGATTCGGGGAGATTTCTTGCTCGTACTTCTAGGTTCACCAAGAGGTGTTTTGCAGTTCACAGTTTCTTGGTAAACACTTTTTCCTATAATTACCCTTTTAATTTGTTTATTTTTTTTTTGTTAAAATAAATCCGTAATCATGGAAGAAAAAAATCCTTTCCCCCGTCGTTCACGTAGACTTGCGTTAAAACCACCTTTACCACGAGAAGTTACTTTTGGTAGGCGAAGGTGATCACGATCTGCTGAATCAAGTGCAATTCGTACCTCTGGCGAGACATCATTTTCCATAAACTAGAGCTAGCTCAAGTTGTTTCTACACATCCTGGTTCGTCTACTAATGTTGAAACAGAGTCCTCACAGCTACCCATGGTCATGATCCATCCAATCAGTGAGACCATTCCTCCTGGACTCGATGTTGTTCAACCAGAAGTTGATCCAGATTGCATTATGCTTTAGGGGGCCATTGTTATTAGCCAAACTAGAAATAATCCCCATGACCAATGAAATAGGGTCTATCATCCCCTTATATTTCCGTTTCTATATTCCCTAAGTGGAGACAATCTTGATCCTGAAGTCAAACAGCCAGAAGTTGTTCCTGTATTAGTCACTCCAAAATCTATTGTAGCCATTGAGTCCCCCATATCGCGCAGTAAACCACTTGAAATATACTTCGGGCTAGACGAAAAAGTTCTTCCACCTGGTTTGATTTTGATTGAAGAAATAGAACAAGACGAGACACCTTTAACTCAACTCATTTTCAGTAGGAGCTTTACCTGTACGAGTATTTTCCTCAATCACCTTCCTCTTCTTTTGTTGATCCTGTTTCACTTCGAGTTCCCATAGATTCTATAGGGTATACATTGGGTCATTTGACTGTGGCTGAGATAACATCCCAGACTAAACCATCTATTTCAGCTACGACAACATCTATTGTTGCTTCACTTTCGATGTTTTGTCCATTGACTTCACCCATGTCATCATCAGGAATCTTATCTGGTTCCTCCCTTATGAGTACTAAATGGTTTGATCCTTTATTCAAATCTTCAGTGAAATATGAAGCTGATCCCATTAGTTATTATCCTTGGTGGCCGATGATACCACAGAAATTACCCTCTAAAATTCAAAAATTCAATGGAAACCCTAGAGAAGACCCGTCAATGCATGTTATAACTTATCATTTGTGATGTTCATCAAACTCCTTAAATTATGACTCCGTTAGACTATGTCTTTTCCAGAACACACTCCCTAGTTCAACTGCACAATGAGGATGGTTATTTTTACTGTGTCAACGTCGTTAAAAAATGAAAGAGGTTATGAGGATGGTTCTTTTATTATGTCAACCTTGGTAAAAAATGAAATAGGTTATGAAGATAATTCTTTTTTCTTGTGTCAACCTCATTAAAAAATGAAACAAGTGCCTATGAGAATAGTTCTTTTTTCTTGTGTCAACCTCGTTAAAAAATGAAACAAGTTCCTAAGAGGATAGTTCTTTTTTCTTGTGTAAACCTCATTAAAAAATGAAATAAGTGCCTTTGAGGAAAGTTCTTTTACTGTGTCAACCTTGTTAAAAAATGAAATAGGTCATGATCATAGTTATTTTCCTATGTCAAGCTCATTAAAAAATGAAACAAATCCTCCCCTATAATGAACCTTCATTCCATCCATCTATTAGTAACTAGTAATCTACTTAGATGAATGAAATGAAGCTTGGGGGGCACCTACTCTTGCAAGGGGCATTCTACATGTGCTCTTGTAGGGGGTATTCAAAACATTCTTAATAATTGCACGCAATCAACTACTGAATTTTGGGGGGAAAATCAGGTTCAGAGCTCCAAAATGAAAGTAGTAACTATGGAATGGTAAAAATGAATAGTAAAACTCTTTTTAATAGTCATTTAATTTTTTTCAAATCATATTTATTGCTATGACTATGGTTTTATTATTTTTTTATCATGAAACATGTATCTTTAATCCATTTGATGTTGTTTTGAATAGGTCTTACAACTAATGAATAGATCAGTCGTGCATATTTATTTCAAGAATGATTTGACCACAAAGCATACTTTTTCTCCTTATTTTTTGAGCTTTGTTAAAAACAAAAAATGATTTAAAGCAAACTTTTATCTTTTTTTCGAGCTTTGATAATAGCGAAAAAGGAACCCCTAAAGTCTTCTTTCAGCTCTTTTCAGACATCGATAATGTGAAAAGATTGCTAAGCACTTGTCTTTTTGAGCTCGTAAATGTAAATGAACTGATATCTACTCATTATAAGTTTAACCCTTTTCCAGACTGAGGTAGATTATTTAAGAAAAAGGAATACCTTGGTTGAACATGATTAAAGAGGTTCTCTCAGATATTATTTTACACTTTTTCGGATCTGAGTGACAAATTTATGAAAAAGTACTTATGGAGTTTTCTTTCGTCCACTTTTTAAAAATCTCTAAATATGAAAAAGGACCAGGCTATCACTGTCGTTAAGCTCGTTAAAACATAAAATAGCGACAAGTTTGTTGATCATGGCAAGAATTGAGTTTCATTCATCATTAGACTCATTAAATTGTTAAATAGTGATACTTTATTCACCCGAAGGGTTGAATTATAGATCAAGAAAAATTTATTCTATTCAAGCTTGTTAAAAAATAAAGAGGCACTAGTCAACAAATGACCGGGGAAAATTTGGGAAAAGTGAGCAAAATTCTTTATGGTAGCAAGTCGCTCTTGAACATGATACTTCCTTCACTCCTTGTCTGTGACTATTTGGGTTGGGTAATCATCTTGATGGTTCATTCATAGCTATGGTTCATCATACCTTCACTTTGGTTTTGGGTCAATGGTGCCAACTCATTATAGTGTCGCCGATATATTCAATAGAAGTCATCCAATGAATAAACTCATCCTTCTGCAATACTCATAAACCTTTATTATCATGACCGTCATCCCTAAAAATTGCTATATCAAGTCATACCCTTGTCTCTGAAATCGGTAACTCCCGTTTCACAATAAAGTGGCTTCCTATTGAAAACAAATAATTATCCAGGAATTTCACTTAGACACATCATATTCCAGTATCATGATGCTTCTTACAACATCGACAAGATCCTCACTTCTGGACCTTCGACCGAAATATTTTGTTTGGCGTTCAACATCAAATCATCTATTCATGCCTTAGAAAATGTACTGCAGTACCTTGAGGGAAATTTTCATTAATGGTGATTCTCTTGCATTTGTTAACAACTCACATCATTGGTTGGTAATCAAACGATGTATTTCTAGGTTCGACGACAAATCATATATTCTCATGGCTAGACTTGTACCCAAATGATCGAGTGAGCGAGATAAGAAGACCCTAGATCTATTTTTAGCCATTCAGGCTGCGATTTCAGGATTCTTGTACACATCATCTATATGGTGACCTTACATAAAAATCATCATCCAAACATGGGCCTATATCTGTAGGCATGTCTGCATTGGGAAACATTCCAATGTCGACGACTTTCTGAATTATGTACATCTTATTAGATTGTTTATGTGCTAAACATGGGAATGCCTACCCTCAGTAATTATGATCAAAAGGATATATCATGATGTAATGTATTGTATGATTGATGCAGGTCACCACTCTGCTTCATCTCCAACTCATCACAGTGTAAATCATATCAATCAAAATGTTGTTGTTATTATTCTGACTTCATGCTTTAGGGGAGAATTGTTATAGGTCAATTTGGGCATCATTCCCAATGATTTGTTTAACTGGGCATCATCTCCAGGACTAATGTATAGGGTCTATCATCCCCTAACATTTCAATTGCTATATGCCCTAAGACAAAGAAGAAGACAGATCAATCAAGGACTTTCATCTGCAAAGGTTTCCAAGGTTTGAAGTTTATAATATATCATATGAGAGCTCATCAATGGTGCCTCTAAAGGGACTAAGTGCATTGCATATTCAGGTAGCCCCATGCAAGGCTGCTCTACAAAGCACTTCCCAACATCTATCGGTGTTTTGGTCACATTGGAAGCGAAATTCTCATTGTTCTAGAATCTCCACTTGGCTAGTGCCTTCTAGAAGAATTCACATGTGTCAAACTTCGAATCAATGTGTCCATTTGACATCTACAATATTGGGAACATGTATTTCCTATTATTGGAAAGTCATTTATTGTAAAACTACCTCAGCCTCTCTATAAATTGAGCATAGATATTAGTCTTTGACAAGGAAGAATTTGTGTAGAGAAATGCTGGTGGATTTTGAAATGAGGAGATTGATTTGAGTGACAGTTTTTTTGGAGATATCTACATTTTGATGAGGTTGGGATACTGCTGGATATTGTGACACGAAATCAATCATTTGGTTGTAATCTCCCCTTCTATCATTAATAAATAATACAACTTTCTTTTCCCTATATGCATTTGTATTGGCTTTGATTTTCCATATTGCAAGATCTTAGTTGATGTATATGGTTTATGCTTTACTGATTTAGAAAACTAACTTGAATAGATATCTATATTATTTCTATCTTCTGTTGTTTAGTGTTCATTCTTGGAGGAAATATTTTTCATAGCTGGCTAGAATTTGAAGCTACAATGGAAGAGACAGAAGGAATTGTTTGGAAGCGCTTGGATTCAAAGTAAGCATCTAATCCATTTTGTGTGTTTGTTTTTAGTTAGGAAATGTAGTCGTATAGTCTTTAAACTATTGTTCTAGATTAGAACCTATCTAGGGAAGTGTGTTTTATCCATAAATCAGAATTATGTCCAACAGTAAAGAGAGCGCAACTATTGACAGCCTTCGAAGGAAGGGCTTTCGACTGGTTCATGGGATATATTGGTTAGCATGCTAATCCCACAATACAGGATATTAAGGATGCCTTGAAGTAGAAGTTCCAGAAGCCTAAGTCTTATGATCAATGTTTTGTAGAGCTAAAAGATATTAAGTAGGTACCTACAGAGTCCATTTGGGAAGTTTACCAATGATTGAAGAAAGTCATCAGCAATGGAGGATTTGTCTATGAGGAAACAAATCATAAAGAGTGGTTTTTTTCCATGCTATTATGACATCTGCATGGACCTATGGGTTAGAAGAAGATCTATTAGCGGGAAGAGGCTTTGCAGATCGCCGTGAAATTGGAAGTTATGCCAAGGGATGATGCTCAATTTGGGGTGATGCAGATCCAAAACTAGTTGGAAGCAATGCACTTGGAAATTCATAATATAAGAATTGATCAAGGAAAAGAAGTTGGCGCAAAGGTCTAGTGCATACGTTGTAGGGTATTAGGCCACACTAAATATCAGTTCCATCTACTTTCAGATTATATGCAGGGTGGAGGACTAGGTTCGTTGCACCCTAGAGATATGGTTGGACTAGGTACCCCCATGATGTGGTGCACTGACTTTCAGGTAGAAGGAAGACATGTAACATATCATTGCTTGTGAATAGGTGCCTATGTCCCAGAATTGAAGAAACAATGATGCAAATTCTTTTCATCCATAGGTCATGACGAGCACAACTGTTGAACATTCAACTTAATGGTTGAAAGGGGAAATTTATACAGAGTACAAGATGACCCTTTGTCACCACTATCTCCCTCTTGGTAGGGAGTACCCCCTCCAAGAGGATGGGGAGGGGTGAGAGGTGAAGGCACAGGTCGACGAAGAGGGCAGCTGATCTGCTACAATTGTGGGGATGTGTGACATTATGAAAGAGACTACACGAACCCTGCGTGCCAATCTTGCAGATATTGCACACAGTTCGACCATGTGATTGAAGACTGCTCGTTACTGATAGCTAAGATGTAGAAGAAACAATAGACACCAATGCAGAATGTACAATGGGTTAAGGTGGAGCCTCGAGACGATGGGCTAAGTATCAATGTAATTACGTGCAGTGGCATTGCCACCTGAGGTGCTGAGGAAAAATATTCGGCTATACCACTGATCAGGAAAGATGCTGATAGAAAGGAAATCATAGATCTGAGAAAAGAGAAAGAAGCTTTCATTGAAGCTCAGAAGGAGATAGGAAAGGAAGAACCATCTACCTGAAGGACTTCAGTAGATCCAAAAGAAGATGAAGCAGCCAAACCATTCCTTCAGGCATGTATGAAGTTGTTTCACAATCAGAAGGCGGTGGATAATATCCAAGCACTAATAGACAGTTGCACAAAAAAAGTTTTCCCACAAATAGAGGTCAAAGTTTTGAATAAGATTTATAGGAAAAAAAGAAGTACTGGTCGGGAGATGTGTATGATTGCACATATTGGAGACTATGAAATGGATCAATTCATGCTCGACTTAGGATCAGATGCGAACGTCCTACACAAGAAAACTTGGTGAAGGATGGGAGAATCCAATATAGAGTGGTCACTATTCAGTTACGAATGGATAACCAGAAGAATATTATTCCACTAGGTAGGCTACCAAAGGTTGTGGTAGACATTGCAGGAGTTAAATTTTATGCAGAATTTGAAGTAATCCAGATCATGGATGATGCAGAACCTTATCCTGTGCTCTTAGGTCTAGATTAGGTTATCAAAATGTGGGTTATCATCAATATTAAAAGAAGAAATATGGTCTTTGAGAATGAAGGAACGTGGATAATAATTCCCCTAGATCCAGCAAAAGGTAAACGATATACAAAACTGATACACACAGAAGAGGATGTTGATCACATTTATAAACTGACTACTTGGGATGATGACTTTATCAACCCCATGAATGATGGCATGTTGTTTTTAGATTGCACGACATAACTGCGCTATGGTGCCTTAAGATCACAAATAGATTTCGATGTATCTCCTTAGAGGTAAGAGAACTGACCTTCTTTGATGGTTCTAGTAGTGTTAAGGACTTTCTTAAAGCATTTGAGGCAGTTGTCCCTGAAGAACAGAGGTTTTGGGCACTTGAATTAGCTATGCGCATGACCCCTGGGCGGTGGTGGGAAACCCATAAGAAGGTTTTCCAGGATTGGGAGGAATGCAAAAAAATTATTATTCTATCATTGGATCCTTCGGTTAACCCACCCACGAAACTCTTCTCTAGTCGTGGGGACCTGTGCAAGCACCTAGCTATTTGGATGGAGGTCTGGAACAAAAAAAATTGCAATGAATGGGTCCACATGTTTATCCATGCTTTAGGACCAATCCCCGCTACCTGGTATTTATATGCAGAGCTACACCAGCGCACTCACCACTAGGGTAAAATGATGAAGGATTTCATGGTAATGTTTGGGTTAGAATGAGGGGTGGAGAAACTAGATGAAACTTTGTAAGGTATAGATGCTCTGGTATTTGTTGAGTCCTTATCTAGGAAATAATGTGTTGCGTTGGCTTGGGATGCGCAGATGCAGGATATTGTCAACTGTTGAAATTTGTCAATAGAAGAATGTGATGAGGACCCCAGAAATATCACTATCCCAGAGTCAGAAGGGGAGCACACAGTTGCAGGACCGTTATTACAGATAGTAGATGTGAGCAAACCATTAAAGTTGAAGGAAGTCAACATTTGAATAGAGGAGAAATCCAAGATGGAAAAAATTGGGGATTACTGGGATGAAGATATTGTTGGAAATATTGCGGAGCTACTGACCAAATGTTAGGACCTATTACCTACAAATTTCTTTGAGCTAAAATGGATTTTCGGAGATATGGGAGTTATGAGGATCACCTTGATGCTGGATGCACGCCCTGTCAAACAGCGACCCTATCGGCTAAACCCTGAATATAAACAGAAAGTAAAGGAAGAAATATATAAGATGATGGATGTAGACATCATTGAGCCCATAGAACAATCATATTGGGTAAGCCCTATAGTGTTCCAGGAAAAAAATACTAAGGGAGAGATAAGGATCTGCGTAGACCTGTGCAAGTTGAATGATGCCTGCATACATGATCCTTTCCCTACGTCATTCTCTGATGAAATTTTGGATAATGTGGGAGGTCAAGAAGCAAACTCATGAGCTAATGGGTTTTTGGGGTACCATCAAATCAGAATAGCGCTTGAAGACCACAAAAAGAAAACCTTCGCAACTGAGTGGGGATCTTTCCAGTACACTGTTATGCCTTTTGGGCTAAAGAATGCCCCTCCAATTTGCTCACGCATAGTTGTATCAATATTCAAAGAGTTCATTCACAAGTTTCTAGAGGTCTACTTTTATGATTGGATAGTTTTTGGATTAATTAAGAAGCATGTGATGAACCTGTGCATGATGTCAGATGCTTCCAACTATAGAAATTTGAATAACTGATATGTTATCCACCGAGATTCTCCTAATCACAAACTATTTTATCTTCATGCACAATATAGAATCTCTTCTACCATTGATCATCACATGCAGAAATAAAATCAATTGCATGCACACATTAAAACCATAAAAATTCTCACATATGAACACAGTATGTGATGGGAAAGCTTAAAGTTGAAAACCCCCAACTATCTGTATATGATATATGTCATAGATATCATGTAAAAATCATCATACAAATCTCCTCACAAGCTCTCAGTATAATCTCCACTTTCTACACACTAATCAGGCCCGATCTTGCAAATCCCATGCACCGATCTTTGAGCCTTTAGCCTGCCTCTACTACGCAATCCCTTCTGAAGAATGCCTCTTGATGAGAATTAATTACCCCAGCCTTGCTCATGCAGTATTTACAGGCATCTCTACTGATTTTTGGATGCAAACCATGCATCACGTATAGTCACAACTGATAGTCACACTTGCCCTTTCACCGATCTTTGCACTGGTCTCCACTAAAATGGTCCATGTACTGAAGTTAACTGAAGTATTCTTTAGTTGATTAATAAGTTTATAATTAGTGAATTAATTAATAATTAATTCACACCACTCTCACTAATTTTATCAATCAGTTAAACTAGATACAAATATCTCAACTATGTTTATATTAGTTAAACTGAACACAACTCCATTAACTTCCTCAATCAACTCCACCAAACTCTCTCACATGAGTTCTAACTGAAGTATCCATGCAATAGCTCCACATAACCCTTGAGATAGCCTCATTCATGGCTCTTTGTGCCACATCGTATAGCCAAGTTCTCCAAGAGAATAAGATAATAACAACAGTCCAAATGTGACCAGAGCTAATAATATTCGAGCATATCTATTTTTAAGGCGCTTCGTCAAAAATAGATTACGCTAATATGATAAAAATAGAAATCCATCTATTTTTCCAACTTGACCAAACCATCCATAAATAGCATCCCATGACTTATAGAATATGCTCCATATGTCTAAAAATAGACTTTGCGACAAAAATCACCTGTGTGGCCCCCACCTAGTTTTGGTGATCACTTTCTAACTAGGATCAGGAAAGATGTTTCAGGATGCCTCCTTCACTGTTTCTTGTTGCAATCTTCAACACCAAGAAACACCATATTTCACTAAACATCAAGAAATGCATATTTTGTGTGCCCTTTGGAATTTTGTTGGGGCACGTTGTATGCCAGCAAGGATTGATGGTGGACCATGCCAAGATTGTATTTATCATAAATTAAGTAGTCCCCACCACTGAGAAACAACTGCACTCCATCTTGGTGCACAACGGTTACTATAGGAAGTTTATTCAAGGGTACGCCTTGATTAATACGCCAATGGAGAAGCTGCTTAAGAAGGAAGTATATTTTTTTTTGGATGAGGAGTGTTAGAAAAGTTTTGAGCTACTCAAGGAGAAGATGGTCACCACACCTATCCTCATATTCTAGATTGGGCGAAGGTATTTTATGTACATGTCGATACAATAGGAATATCCCTAGGAGTTGTCTTACCACATCCTAGAGAAGGAGACATTGATCAGCTGATTGCATTTTCTAGCAGGAAACTCTCTAGCGCAGAGCATAAATATTATACTACTGAGCGAGAAGGATTGGAAATAGTGTATGCCCTGTATAAATACATGCACTATATATTGGGCAGACACTTGAAGATGCTCACAGATCATTCAGCTTTAAAATACCTATTCAATAAGCCTATGTGGGGGGTGGGGAGGATTTGTAGGTGGTTACTGTTATTCCAGGAGTATGATTTTGATATCACTGTAAAGCCCGAGAGATTTAATGGCAGACTTGATCACTTGTCTTGGATTGCGAGTGGGGAGGAGCCAACTAATCTAGAGGAAGGGATACCTGATGCATATCTGTTTACTATGAAGGTGGTTGACGAGCACTTTGAAACCATTATTCACTTATTGACCACAGGCATGGCACCTGCTGGTTATTTAGTGTAATAGAAAAAGGAGTTGGTAGCCCATCCAGCTGATTTCACCGAAATTGCTAGTCAATTATACAAGCTAGGAGCAGATGAGGTGTTGTGGAGATATGTATTAGAACACAAAATACGAGATATCTTGGTCGAAGGCCATGGAGGGGTATCAGGAGGTCACTATGTAGGAAACAAAACTACGTAAAAGGTGTTGAGGGTTGGACTGTAGTGGCCCATATTGTATAGAAATTCCCACACATATTGTCGAGCTTGCGATGCATGCTAACAGACAGGAAAACCTTCGTGCAGAGATGAGATTCCCCTACAAACACAAATGGCTCTGCAGGCATTAAAAAAATGGGCCATAGACTTTGTAGGACCCATCAATCCCTCAGGAAAGAAGAAAGTCACATGTTACACAAATACTGCAACTGATTATATGACCAGATTGGCAGAAGCGAAGGATGTAAGGGATTTCACTGCAGATACAACTGCGCACTTCATCTTTGACAATATTTTGACCACGTTTGGCTGCCCAAAGATCTTAATGAGAAATAGAGGTACGCGTTTTCTTAATGAAACTATTGAAGCTTTGACAGAGGAATTTCAGATCCAACATGCGACGAGAACCCCATACCACCCACAAGCGAATGGGGCAGTAGATACCTTCAACAAAATTTTGGAAAATGTGCTAACTAAGATCAGTAATTCCAATTGAAGTGATTAGGACGTGCACATCCCCTCAGTACTCTGGGCCTATAGGACTACATGTAAGAAACTGACTAGAAAAATTCCTTTCAGGATGGTCTATGGGAAGGAGGCCATCATGCCTATGGAATACATCATTCCCAGCATGTGAAATGTAGCTTTTACAAACATGGTAGAACCTGACATCATGGAGGAACGATTGGTGTAGCTAGTGGCCCTGTAAGAGGATTGGTTCATTCCTAAGTTTCACAAGCACGTTCAGAAGGCTCGTGAAAAAGCATGGCATGATCGACATATCCAACAGAAGGTATTCACGGAAGAAAAATTGGTGTTACTTTATGACAGCTGGTTTGTGTGCCACCCAGGAAAGTTCTGTAAGCACTGGTTAGGCCCATATATAGTAAAAGAGATTGTAGATGGTGGTGTGGTTAGGTTGGCTATGCTACGCAGATATTACCTGCCTAGGTACATTAATGGAAGAGGTATGAAACCTTATAGCGACAACTCGACATCTATCGAATGACTATATTGCCCAAGTATCTGTATAAGGAAGGTTGTACACACATAAAAGGCAGCGTGAAGGGAGGTGTGATGGGCATGTAGGGGTTGTCCACAGGTAATGAGGCACGGAAGCATGCGATGGAGGCACAGGTGTAGTGCGCAGCAGGAAAACATAATCATTGGAGCAGTAAAAATGGGTGAAAAATTGATTTTACCATTCAATGGAGTGGGCATTTGGCAATTAATGTAGCGATCTAGGAGGATTTTTTATCTTTTCCTTGATGATAAGTTGCATTTAAGACTAATCTGATTGTTTTTACTCATAGAAGTCTATAAAAAGAGGGATGCAGGTCATAATTAGGCCCTTCACCTTCTGAAATTCTTGTGCCTTGTGCTTTACTGTGAAATTTGTGTATTTTGTGCAATTTCCATATGTATGTCTGGGCGAGCTACCCCCTCTGAAAGTAGCAACCTTGAATTCATCTTATGAGTGAGAATGACTGCTTCTAACCCCACCGAGTGATCGCCTATCACGGCCTCTGTGGAAATTTGGTCTGAAGAGGTATTTGAGGTAACTCTATGTGGAAGAGGTCGTGTTTATGCCGAACAAGGGAAAGGGTAAGGGGAAAGATAAGGGAAAGGAGAAAGGAAAGGAGAAACCCATGAAGTGGGTCATGGTGAAGCCATATACGTCCCCTCGGATTGTGCATTTCCCTCGGCAGGTGCCTAAGGCATGCTCACCCAATCCTTCAAAGAAACTCATGACTGCCCAAGAGAAAGCTCTGTTGGTGACTTCGCTCTCCTGGTTGCCCACATATGTGGTCCGTGAATACTTTCAAATGCCGCTGGTCCCGGAAGAGGTCTCCCTAATTGGTGACATGTTGGGGAGCCTACCCTCTATAAAATTTGATGATAATGATTTAAAAAATGTGGACGCCTTCCCATACTTGGCCCTAGAATTAAATATTGAGAGGGTGATGTATGATAATGTGTCGAAGATGGAGCTGATTCTATGGACACATGGATTGGAAGCCTCAGGGATATTGAATTTTTTGTGCATCCCCCCCAGCCTTTTTGTGCATAAGCTGATGGCATTGATCCACGATGGGTGCTTGTGGATACAAGGCTGCATCTCGATCGGTGTCACGCTAATTCACTGAATCACCAACTTGGCCATGAAATGGCCCCATCCCATGAAGGGCTTCGGCAAGAAATATGAGTAGAAGGTCACTGATGAAGTGCGAGAGAAGTATAAATTTGATCGTGAGAAGAGAGGATTCCTAGCGGAAACCATAGCTAACCCGAGAGTGCGTATGGGTACTCTACTAATCGGCTGTAAATGTTGCGTAGCTATCAGGCATTGGTCATCCCTACTTAAGAGAAAAGGCCAAAAATACCCAGCACGGATGATTTTTTGGGCAGTGGCAAGGTTGGAGAGGTGGCCGCCACAAGCGCCACTATGTTAGGCATTTAGGACTTGCTCGACTTCAACATGGGTGAGGCAACGACAAAGGACAGTATCTACACTGCGACGATAAAGGTCATCGCCGATTAAAAGGTAGCGAGAGGCTTGGTGTCAGATACGTCGTCGAGTCTCATGATCAAGGTGAAGGGTGAACTTTTGGGTTCGGAAGTAAGTAAGGATATCACCGTAGCAAGGATTTTCGGTGGTGATGGAAAACAAATGTTCATCGGGAAGAGCATCATTAATTGGAGTATCTTGCGTCCGGGTAGGCAAATCATAAATGAGTTCAGCTAGGACTAAACCTTTCTTACTTTTTTGGGTGACAAATTCAAGGTCGAATTCTTGGAGAATAATGACGCAATGAGCGTACTTCCCATTGAGGATGCGGCGAATCAATAGGAATGCCATGGGGTTGGAATTAGTCACAATCTTGGTGGAACGCATGAGGATATAATGATGAAATTTTTGGACCAAGAACACAATAGCTAGTGCTAATTTTTCTTCATGCGAGTAGGACACAAGTGGACCGGCAAGGTTCTTACCAACCGAATAGATCACGTGTTCGACACCGTTATCATCCTCCTCGATAAGGACACCAACAACCGAATAGGTGGAAGCGGAGATGTATAGAATGAAATCTCGGTCAAAGTCAGGGGGACGGATCAAGGGAGTGGATGTGAGAGCATGCTTGAGGGCATCAAAAGACTCTTAAGCATATGTATCCCAGACAAAAGGGGTGTGAGATCTAAGAATTCTAAGGAAGCCGTGTGTAGTAGTGGCATAGTCAGGAATGAATCGGCGAAGAAAATTAGCTTTGCCTTGGGGAATTTGTAGCTGGCGTAAGGTACGGGGTAGAGGAAGTTCAAGAATGGCTTGAACCTTCAAAGGGTCGAGATTTATCCCGTCTTTAGACACAATGAAGCCGAGGAGACGACCGACGGGAACACAGAAGACACATTTCAAAGGATTAAGGCGAATGTTATACTTGCGGCATCGAAGAAAAATCGTACGCAGGTCATGAAGGTGTTGGGCCCAATGTTTAGAACGTGAAGTAAGGTCATCTAAATAGGTAAGAATAATATGGGCTAAGTCATGTAAGCAATACGACATGGCTCGTTGAAAGGTGGCGCCGGTGTTTTTAAGGCCAAATGGCATGACTCAGTATGCGAAAGTGCCCAATGGACTAATGAACGCGGTTTTAAGTTGATCAGCACGATGGATAACAATTTGGTTGTATCTAGAGAAGCCATCCATAAAGGAGAGAATCTCGTGCCCTGCACACTCATCGATGATTTGGTCAATAAATGGTGTGGGGAAGTTGTCTTTTGGACAAGCTTTGTTCAAATCACGAAAGTCAGTGCAAACACGAATGGTGCCATGCTTTTTGAGGACGGGAACTGGGTTAGACACCCAAGTGGTATATACAATGGGGTAAATGAAACCAGCCTGCTGGAGCTTGTCAATTTTAGCTTTGATGGCTTCATGTCTAGAAGGATGGATGGGTCTCAACTTTTGACGAACTGGAACGACATCAGGCCATGTGTCGATGTGATGTTCGACAATGGCAGGATCAAGTCCGGGCATATCTGAGTATGACCAGACGAAAACATCACGAAATTATTTGAAGAGTTTCGTGTAGGCTTCAATTTCTTCTGGAGTGCATTGGGCGCCCATGGTGATATGTTATTCAATACTTGGCTTGATAGAAATTTCGATTTTGATGGTGGGAGAGATATTAGCCATATTTCCTTCTTCGAAAGCCTCAGGTGCAGGGATGTGGTTTTTGAACCAATCAACTTTATCAGGAATGAAGTCTTTGGATTAGAGGGCATATTGGTTATGGGATTGATGTGGGAGGAAATATGTATGATGGTGCATATCGTCCCATGGAAAATCAGGGCTGGTCATGGCTTCCATGATGTCTTCATTAGACTGGAAGATGGGAAGAGAGGGTGGAAGAGGTTGACCTGAGGAGGTAGAGGGATGAGACTCTTGATTGTGATGGGAAGGGCTCACAAGTACAATGTAATGTGAGGTGACAGAGTAAGCAGTTGAATGATGAGGCGAAGCATTGTGGGAAGGTACTAAGGGGTTGGTATCTGAGAATCGCGGTGATGAGGAAAGGTATGAAATGGTAGCTAAAGTGTCAGTCATTTCAGTATCAGGAGGAGAAATGGTAATCATGGTAGACAGGGGGTCCAGAGTGAGGGAAGAAGGGTTACGGGCGAGGGAGGTATGTGGCTAAAGATGCATGATACTCGTCAAGGTGGGTGCAAAGGTGGGTATAGTGGAAATGGAAATTGCACAAAGAACAAGGGTGATTGGTGCACAAGTTCTTAAGTTTTGGGATAGAACCCGGTATGGTGACATGGACTTCTGGGATGTCAGATTTTGGAAACGTTTCATTAACCATGGTCTTGAGAGGTGGTAATTCAGGACAGGTATGAGTGGCGTGACCAACAACATCACACAGAGCACAATGGATGGGATGCTTGGGATGCTGAGGAGGGGTAGGGTTGGGCGGGGTAGGTGTGTCTATCGATGCCCCCCTGTGAGCTTTGCCATTTTTACTCGAAGTGGTTGCAACAGGAGGCGGTGCTTGTTGGGGTGACTGAGGTTCCGGTGTAGTAAGAGAAGTCATGGGGATTGGTTGAACCAGGTTCAAGGTAATATATGGTCTAGGTTGACCTCGCGGAGTGGTGGCTGGAGGGTCAAGATACCAGACGGGTATACCCAAGGTCAATTTGGGGAGGGATAGGGTGGCCAAGGTAGGGACCGAATAAGCTCCGGGAGGGGGAGCGAGGAAAGGGATCTGACCAGCATGGAAATGGCCAGGAGGAATGGTGCCAAGGGGGTTGATTTCAGGTGAAATCGACCCATGAGGAGTGGCGGTAGAAGAAGATTCAGAAGGAAGAAGGGTGGCTAACGTGGGCGAACGGTGGCTAACCAAGCAAGGAGGAGTCTTTGTAGACGCCGGGGGAAACACTGGTCAAAGAATCGACATTTTTCTTGTTGGTGACAGTAGAGATGGTGGACTCAGGGGAGGTCTGAGATTTTGGTTCATGGTAAGTCAACTGGTCAATGGTGACAATATTTCCTTTACGAGGGAAGAACAGTTTGTGGTGTACTGCAGATGGGACGGCAGACATGGCATAGGTGTAACTATGCCCCAAAAGGATGTTGTAGTTAAGAGGGGCGTCGATAACTTCAACATCGACACAAATAGTCTTGCCGGCAAAGGTGATAGGATAATTACGAAATAGGCCAATGGGCTGCGAGGCATGGCCATCCCATGCATGAAGGGTGATGGTGGAAGGGGCTAGTTTAGGGGATCCGAGTTGTTTCCAAACCGAAGCGGACATTACGCATGTAGATGCCCCCTCATCAATAATACACTGAGCAACATTGGTGTTTCGGATTTTGACTGGGATTTGGAAAGAAACCAAAGGAGGGAGAGGGGGATGGTTTGACTGATGGGCATCGAAAACAATCAATTGGTAATTGGTAGGATCTACAGTGCCCACGACAGATAGGAGAGATCTCTTTTGAGAAGGACACAACTGGAGAAGTTCCAGTGTTGAAATGGCAACAGGAGATTGGGCCAGATCATCTACTATGCTGTATGAATTGGTAGCCCGACTAGAGGCAAAATTTCAGCGTAATGGTCCCTTAGGAGTCTTGGGATGAACCTCGGCTTTGGGTGGAGGGAGTTGCAAGGGAGCATTGGGTGTTGATAGAGGCTCTGTAGGACCTGACGATGGAGACTCGGAGACAAACGGAACACGAGGTGTGGAATACTGACGGGACCGAGTTTGAAGGTTGAGGTCGACGGTGAGAGATGGGTCAGAAGCCATCATAAGAATCTGGTAATCACAGGAACCAGAAGGGGAAGGTTGGGTGTTTATCAGGGCATGAGGTGGTTGAGTGGCCATGAATCCTTATTAAGGGAAAGCATCAGTAAACACAGTAGGTTGAGAAGTCACTGGGGTGGGGGTGACTGTAGGGGAAGAGTGTGGTCCCTGTATGGTGGCCTGAGAATCCCACATCTGCTACATTTGTGGTAATAAGGGACAATCATGAGTGTAATGACCATAAACACCGCAACACGAATAGGGCTTATTGGTGCGAAGTGGCCTGTTCGGCTTGGGCTAAGAACCCTATGGCTAGTTAGCAGTGTGAGGATCAATACTGGGTCCACGATTACCAGGGGAAAATTGATTGCCTTTCTTCTTTCATGGAGAAGGAAGAAAATTAGGTGCCCCTGCTGTGCAAAGACTTGCCCTGGAGGGGGTAATAAGTGCGGTTGCATGGGTGGAAAAGGCAAGGGAGTGGGAGGTCCAAATGCTGGAGGAGCTGGGACAGTAGGTTGCGGATACAGATAAGTAGCAGTGAGGTAAGCAGGAGGGTGGGCAAAAGGAGGAGGCATGCCGTATCCTAAATACATGCTACCAAGAGGGGAAAAAGTGCCGGAGGGGCTGGCCCCTGGAGGGAAACCATTGCCCGGAAGAGATTGGGCAGAGGTACGTGACAAGGCTCCAATGATACCGTAGGCAGAGTGAGATGCCCCCAAGGCATGAGGGCCACTGGGCTTGGGAAGGTCAGGAAGGAAAGTATAAACATAACCAGATTGGGTGTAAATAAGGTCATATTTCAAAGCTATTTGGAGGGCGGCTTCTTTGGTTTGGGGAAAATGGGATGCGACATCCTTGCCAATGGGAGGTAAAAGAGAGCGAAGGAACTAGTCCATATAAACCCGATCTTTAAATGGGGGAGCACGACACAAGCTCCATCTTCTCCGCCATTCCTGGATATGAGCAGAAAGGCGGGTCAAAGAGGATTGGTGGAAAGAAGTTAAGAGTTCAGTGCTAGTGTCGTATCAGAGGGGGAGCCGAAAATAGGATAAAAAGTCTTGGGCAATGGTCGCAAAGGTGGTATGGGAAGAGGTAGCTTGATCAACATACCATTTGGAAGCTTCGCTAGTAAGCATGCATTGGAACAAACGAAGATGGATGGAGTCATCAGTGATGGAATTGGAGGAACACCACATGTGGAAAGATCAGATATGGTTAGAGGGATCTTCACTAGCAAGGCCTTCTAACTTGGGAATGTCAGAGGGGAGCTTGATTGGCATAGCAGGACAACTAACATCATGGCGAATAGGATCATTGATTAGCTGATTGAAGTTGGGGAGACTAAGGCCAGCCATATAAGGGAGAAATGGGGCAGTCGAGGTAGGTCCTGAGGTGGTTCCACTGGAAACAGACCCAACAGTAGTACTGGGGTTGCTGCTAGTAGTAGGCCCTGAATTAGACATGGTAAAAGGGATAGGGGGAGAACCAGGAGTAAGGGGAGAACCCGAACAATCAGAGGAAGAGTCAGAGTGCAGACTCGAGGGAGGAATTACTCAATGACGATGGGAAGGAGGAAGTCGATCAAGCAGAAACTGAGGGTGAAGGCCAAGAAGTCTCCAAGAAAGGCACCTTGGGGGCGCAATGATGATGGGAAGAAGAAAAACTGACAAGGGAAGGGAGAGACAAAATCAAGTGAGGTCAAGGGCAGAAAGGTGCAGTGACAATTGATTTTAAAGTCTTTTCCAGGTAGTGTTAACCAGGCGCTTCTTCACTTAGGGTCAGTGTGTGGCGTGCATTAATTTTAATTGTTTAAACCCAGACATTTTGAGAGTAAAAGAAAAAGTGTGTTGTGTAACTGAAAATAAATCTGTAGTAAATAAGACTAAAAGAACAGAAAATGAACAGCCATCAATGCATCAATCTAACCCCAGAAGGTGGGTCTCTCAAAACTAGTCTATAAGAGGGAAAAAACTAAGAAAAGCACGCTAAAAAGAGGCCAATAGATCAAACGTCGGGAGGGATGGGGATCTAAAGGAGAAATCTGCTGAAAAGTGGTGCAGAGAACAGCAAAGAGGCAGAGGCAAGGTTGCTGCTAAAAAGGAGGAGATCAGCTAAAACTAGAAGAGACAAGGCAGTGGCCTTAGACATGAACCTAAACAAAACTATATGGGGTGATTTGAAAGGGAGAAGAGCTGATCTAAAAGGATCTGAAACGGAGGTATCAGATCTGAGAAAAACAAGGCTGAAACTCTGAAAATTAAGACTGCTGAAACAACAAAGACTCTCCCACAAAAAGTGGAGGGTGCTAGAGCCCTAAGGGGCAAGATTCCCTCTTAGTTGAGTAAAGCAGATCAGAAACAGGTCTAAACGGGTAGAGACAGAGGCTGGAAAACCCTGACAAAAGCTTCAGAAAAACCTAGAAAAAGTGTTGGAAAATTGGCAGAAAAAGGGCAGGTCACAGGTTCTGACCTGATTTCAGTCTAGGTCGCAGGTTTGGGGCTGAAAAGTGCATCCTCAAGCTCAGGTCACACTTTTTGGGCGGATAAATGCGACCTGCAGAGCCAGCTCTCTTGGAGGCAGATTTCAAAAAAAAAATTCGTCTCAGCTACGGCTGATGTCTGTCACCTGCGCAATAAGGCCAGAAACACACGGAAGTTAAAAATTTGACTATTTGAGGGTTTTAGCGGTGAAAAACACCATAAAAATAGGAAAAACAGAAAATGGAAGAGAAACCCTAGGGTTTGAAATAGCTGGATATGCAGGAATATATAAAATGACAGAGGTCGCAAAAGAAAACCCGTGTGGAGTTGCCAATTGTTAGCATGAATTTTTCGTCGTAAAAGATCACTTTAGCTACGCATAAAAAAAATCCCTAACATCGATTATGGCTGCAAAATATCTTTAAGTTTGCTGCACAAATTCAGATCTAAGCACAAAAGACATTAAGCAGATAAAATATAATATGGCTCCATAAATCCAATGGACAAGACAAGAAGAATGTATTTGAAAGAATTTTGTATTATATTAAATAATGGAGCACCTGAGAGGAAAACAAGAAATGTGTCTTCCGGTTCTCCTCAGTGGGATGGGTTCTTGAAAGTCCTCAGTGTTTTAGATCTAACATTTCTCTCTCTTATGGGTGTAAAAAAGAAAACATAGAACTCAATGGAAGTTCACAAAGAAAAATGGAAAATGGTGACCCAGAGTAGATCCAGAGTGATCTAATGCAATGAAGGTGGCTAATGAATGGGGAAAACCCCCCTATTTATAACAAAATATTGGGGCGATCTAGAACTCGGTGCATGAATAAAATATTATTAATCGAATTCTAGAAGCACCTTTTAGGAATATTTTATTATATTTGTTGAAGGGAAAAGGATTCTTGACATGGGTCAATTCCTTTATTTATAAATAATAAATAAATAAATGATTTATTTATCATTTTAGGGGAATGATGGGAATATAATTAAATAAATAATGGTTTATTTAATTATTTATGGATGATTTAGTCAAATTTAACTAAGAATATTATTTAAATAATGATTTAAATAAGTTGTTCTTAGGAAATAAGTGAATAAATAAGGATTTATTTAATTAATTTCCTTGTTTTGGGTTAAATATGACCAAATAAGTTATTTTATATGGTGAAAGAAATTTTACTTAGGTTAAAATTGGTCTTACATGGTGTACTTGGGTTCATCTAATAATAATAGGTTAGATGACCAAAAAAATGGTGTAACAGAATGAGAAGACTGTTTTTTCATAGTTGAAATATCTCTGTGTTATGAATATTGGCTTTGCTCTATGTTATTTCTCGGGGTTAGATCTGTTTCCTGAATATTCTTGATTATTGATGTGCACGTGGATGAAATACTGTAAAGGGGGAATAATTTCATAGATCTCGTTATAATTAATCACCTTTGTTTTTTTCACATGTTATTTGATGGCTTATAAGCTTCGCTTAACTTATTATGCAAATATACTACTAAGGGTTTCTATGTTAGGGCTTCTCTAGCGTAGGTCTATTAGATCTGAAGGGACCAAGCTTAGTTAAATTTCTCTCTTTCAGGGTGTGGAAAACTGGTTCCATCACCCTCCCATACTACTTCGGGTGAGACCTTGACCTATGAAACCAAGCCATTGCCAAAAGGGCCAGTAGTACAGGGGTTTGTTGGTAAACCTTAAAGTCGAACTTTGGTCAAGACCCCTCAAACCATCAAATCAGGTTCCCAAAGGTGAACCTCATGTTGGATGTTATCCTTTAAAGTCCCCATGAAGACATCAATCCTGTGTTCTTTTAGAATATTATTTACCCTTATATTAAATTTTTGGAAGTCCTCAATGTGCTCCACCACTGAACCCTTTTGTTTGACATTTATCACTTGGCTAAAGAAGTTGTTTCTCTTTGTATCCTCATAATGTGCTATCATTTCCTACTTCAAAATTGACTAAGTGAATTTTTTTTGACAGGAGATAAGAAATCAATACCATAAAAATGCATTTTGTTCTAAATATAAAGTTGGAATGCGTACCTTTTGTGTGTTTTGCACATTATTGAGATCAAAATATTGCTCCATCTATAGTATCCATGTTACGGGATCCTTGCAATCAAACTTCATCATATCGATCTTTGGAATATGGGGGTTCTTCAATCCCAAATTAGAGTTTATGAAATCATGATTAACATTTATTTTGTTTTCATCAGGAGATTCCTCTACTATATTTTCACCATTATGAATCATTTCTTGTATCAACTTTGTCAAACCTTCCATGTCTACTTTTAGGTAATTCTTCATGTCTTCCATATTGTCTTTCATTTTCTCCTCTATACCATCAATCCTATCTTCCATGCCATCCATCTTAGATTCCACGCCTTTCTTCAAACCATCCATCTTATCTTATACGGTTTTCTTCCAAACTTCCATTTCATTTTTTGTTTCTCTTTGCGAGAGTAAAATTTGGTGCACTTGCTCTTGTAATTTTGATATATCATGTTGCCCTTCTTCATTTTCATGAGTCATAGTAGAGTATTCTGAGGGCTTAACAAGCTTTTAATTCTCTTTAGGGGGGATTTTAGAACCCAATACCGATATCTATGCTTCAATATGCCCTTGGAATCACTTCAAATTGATTTTTCAAACGAGACTAATGCAATTTGAAAAAAAGTACAGACATTTTTCTTGCTATTGAGGAGCTCGATATTGAAACAGAATTAACTTTCATATTTTGGATCGTCAATATGTAAAATTCAGTCCTGTAGTGGCCCTCTGAATCTTATTTCTAATGCCATAGGTATGACCTGCTTTTGGATGCTTCAAGGCAAAGTTATGCCCAATCTCCCACAATGACCTAATTATGGACTAGTTCAATAGAGCCAAAATGTAGGGTGTGCCACATGTCACTATTTCCTCCTTCAGCTCTGAAATTGATATACATGAAACCAAAGTTCGATTGATTTCGGCCAGTTTTTACAGAATCCAAATCCGATGCTCAAAGAGAGTGTTATGACAATTTTCCCACTGTCACCTCTTTGAAATGAAATTTGCAAGCCTGAAAAAACCCTAACTTCCATATATTAGATCTCTAAACATATTACGAATGAATATCTGAAAGTTTTACATGACGTTCCTCGGGATTTCGGCTTTGTGTGATAATTTTTTTAGCTTTTGCGCATTCATATAAAAAACGTTATAGGAAAAATTCCACAATGACTTGTTTGGAGTAGTGAAACCATAGAATCGAAAGCTCTGATAGAAAATGTTATGAAACCAACTACAAAAATAGAAGAAAAGAGAGATCAACGCCTTAGAAATAAGCCACTTCAAGGGGTAAAACTCCTTTGCATTACATAAATGAACAATTCTTCGATGATACAAATGATAAAACCTCCTTCTATATATAGGACTCCATGGGGTCACAATATAATCCTAGCCGACCTAAAAATAATAATGTAAGGGCACAATAATAATAATATGTGGGTTACACGAGTACAACAATAACAATAAGGGTCTATACTAGCCACAATAAGGGACTACACTAGTAAATTAGGGACCTAGCACTTCATCAGTGGTGTTGGAATAATCCTTAGGATTAGGATGAAGTGGATATTTTTACTTTGGAAATTTTTCATTCCCCTCTTCGTTAGTGGTGCTACCATAATCCTTAGGATTAGGATGGAATGGATATTTTGACTCTGGAAATTTTTCATTCCCCTCTTTATCAGTGGTGCTCGCATAATCCTTAGGACTAGGACGAAGTGGATATTTTGACTCTGTAAATTCTTCATTGCCCTCTCCATCAGTGGTGTTTCCATAATTCTTAGGATTAGGCTGAGGTGGATATCATTCATCCCCACCTTCATCAGTGGTGCCATCATAATCCATAGGATTAGGACGAAGTGAAAATTTTGACTCTAGAAATTCTTCATCATGCCCTTCATCACTAAGGCTTTCATAATCCTTAGGATTAAGAGTAAGTGAAATATCTGGCTCTTGATTTACATAAATTTCTTTTTGTTGTGCTTCATCAATTTTTTTCTCATCATCCTTAGGATTATGACCAAGTCGAATTTTTGACTCTCTATTCATGGTGAACAGACTCCTGTTATATTCATCAATCTGAATAGAGTTGTTGGGTGACGAAGTTGTTGATGTTCAAGAAAGAAAAATTTCGCTATGAGAAGAATCCATGGCTTTCAACAAGCATATGTTGAATGATACAAATGCACTCTCTCCCAATTACAATATATAGCTTAAACACTGAAAATTTCCCTCTAAAATTCCCCCCCAAAAATTATCACTAAAATTTTTGCCTCCAAATTTCCCCCCCAAAAATTTTTGCTAAAAACTTTTCCTCCAAAATTTTTGTTTCAAATATTTCGTACAAAATATTCATCTAAAATGTATTTCAAAACTTTTTAATAAGCTGTTGGTCTTGAAATATTTCACCGTACTTTCTCTTTGAAATATCCACAAAATATTCCTTTCATGCATGCCTTCCAAATGAAAATAAATTTCTTATTTGAATGATTTAACATTGACTAGGTATTATAATAAATTTTAAAAATTTATGTTTTATTTTTTTGTTGACATTGAATAAAATTTAATATTAACCTATAATATTAACTACATGTAAATATTTTTAATTTTATATTTTTATCCCACATTCGCATAACGCTAAACCAATCACACAATATTCGCTATATAATAACAATCATTGTTTTTATTCCTCACATCACATCAATTCTTTTGGGTTTTATTGGAGCAATTTTGAGGAGCTGTTGTGTTGGCATTAGTAATTTTGTGGCTCGGCATTGCCTTCGCATTGGAGTTGTTGCATCAACATTGGTAATTTTTTGAAGGTGTTGCATTCGCATTGGAGACATTGCATTGGCATTGGTAATAGGAGTTTTCCGCATTTCAAAGATTAGTTTTCCTTCTATTTTTTCCACTTAAGATGAGTTTGGGGAAAAAATGTTTTTTTTTTTTTTATTTTTTTTTTTTTTATTTAATTTTTTATTTTTTTTAATCTTCCAAAACTATTTTTATGGTTTTTAGGTTCGAAAACCCTATTTTTATATTTTTTAGCAAAGAAAATGCAAAAAAAAAAACTCAAATTTTAAAGATTTTTAGGAGAAAAATTTATAAAAATTTTATTTTTTAGGGTTGCTAGGTTACTCCACGAAATGAAAAAACCAAAAAACGGCCATGCATCTAAAAAAAGATATATTTATTATATTTTTTTTTTCTAAAAGTGCAATCGAAAAGGTTAAAAAAACAAATTAATTCTTTATTTTCATTTTAAAACAAAAAATTTTATTTTTTAAAATAGCATTAGATATTTTAATGCTATTTGTATTTAAAGGAAAATACAGATTTGTTTTAGTTTATATTAAGCATGTTTTTTTTTATTATAAATATATTTGTAAATTAAAAAACAAATTAATTATAAACTAATTTTAGAATTTTTTTTTTGTTTTTGAAATTTTAATAAAATAAATTTAATTTTAAAAATTTTAAAAACAAATTTGGTGTTTTTATTATTAAAATTGTTTTTCTTTTTTATTTAAAAAAAATATTTATTTAAAGCATATTATTATTTTATTTGTTTTTTTAATATTAACAAAAAATGAATGTTTTTTTTTATTGTTTTTTAAAATTTTTAAATTTAATTAAAAACATTTTAAATTTAATTATTCAATTTTTTTTTCTATTTAAAAAAAATTATTTGTTAATTATTTATTATTATTTTATATGTTATTATAATATTTTAAAATTTATTTTATTATTTTATATAATATTAAAATATTTATTATAAATACGTTGTTTTATTTTTGAATTTAAAATTGTTTTATTTGAAATGAAAATAAAATAAAATATCAATTTGGTTGCCCATTGGGGGCCAGAGGTGCTGGGAATCCCTCCACAATGCCACTCAGCTGGCCTCTAACCCTCAGTGGGAAAAAAATTGATATTTTATTTTTTATTTTTTAGTTCTTTAAAAATAAATTATAATATTTGAGAGTGCAAGATTATGTGATCCATAACATTTTAAATTCTAAATCTTCTGAGAAATCACATGAGAAATTTTGGAACCGATGCATTTTGAACTACCAACTATAGTTCATCATCAGGATAATGAAGATTGGCTGATCAGAGTATCCATTTATATACCATGAAGAGAGAAGCAACGGTCAAAAACCCAAAGACAATTAAAAATGTTAAAAACGCTCAAAAATAAAATAAAAACGTTCAAAAATAACATAAAATAAATAAATGTATAAAATAAATAAAAAAAATACAAATCCCTCAACCTTAAAAGCTACAAATTAGCCCAGAAAAATTAAATAAGGACCCAGTCAAAAAATAAAAATATAAAACCACAAATAAAATCTAAAAAGCAACTACCCCTAAGAAATAAAAATGAAAATAAAACAAGAATTAAATTCAAAAAAGTAAAAAAGTCAAAAGTTAATAGCAGTAATAAAAATAAAATAAAATATATATAATATAAAATAACTAAAAAAATAAAATATATGAAATAAAATAAAATAAATAGCTAAATAAAATAAAATAAAATATACTAAAACTAAAATAAAATATAAATACAAAATAAAAATAACTATAATAGTAATAATAATAATAGAATAAAAGGAAACATAATCATAAATATACAAAAAGATAAATAGATAAATTTTATATAAAAAAAATAAAAAAAATAATAATAATAATAATAAAATAAATAAATAAATAAATTTAAAAAAAAAGGAGACATATTAGAGGAACGACCATTATAAGGAGTGAAGAGAAGGGATCCAACAACTGCTGACCTTCCATCCGTCATCCCTATTCAATATGCAGGACCTCTTCTCAATCTCAATCGCCTCCCTAAATTTACGATGATGGAAATGATCAACCCTAGCAAGGACTCTAGCATCTTCCATACAAATGTGATGCTTTGTCTTCTTTGCATGCTCAGCTAGAGCAGAGGACTTAGTTCTACCATGCCTAATATTTGCAGAATGCTGTTGGATCCTTTTATTAATTGACCGACCAGTTTCACTAATGTAGGGAATCCCACAAGAAACTGGGATCAAATAAACCCCTTTCATGCTTTTTGGGTCCAAAGGATCTTTTACCGATTTAAGGGAACTTTTAATGGTGTTCAAAGGTTTAAAAGAGGAAGAGATCTTATGCTTTCTTAAAATCTGAGCGATCTTGTCAGTGGTACCTTGAATAAAAGGTAGATGAACCCTACCAACAACATCATCCTTTAACTTTTTCTGATTAGGACCTTTGCTAGCAATCATGAAAGCCCTCAAACTCTTATTTTTGTTATAACCATTTTCTCTGAAGACCTTAAGGAGATGGGCCTTTTCTTCATCCAAATGATCATTATCAGATATTCTAAGGGCTCTGATACACATCGGTTCCAAAATTTCTCATGTGATTTCCTGGAAGATTTAGAATTTAAAAAATTATAATATATAATTTAAAAAAAATTTAAAAATATATATAATTTTTAATATATAATTTAAACTAAAAATTTTAATATATAAATTATAATATAATTATAATATAATTTAAAATTTTAAAATATATTTTACATTTAAAATTTTAAAATATAATAAAATTTTAAAATTTATATTTACAACTTTTAAAATTTAAAAAATATTTTATATTTAAATATTTTAACATAAAATTTTAAAATTTTAAAATAAAATCTTAAAATTTCAAATATAACGTAAAATTTCAAATTTCAAATTTTATAATATAATCTTTAATTATACTAACTATATTTTAAATTTTAAAATTTGATTTAATAGTTTTATATTTAAAAAAAATAAAACAATTAATATTAAAAAAATTAAGATTTTTTTTTTTTTTTAACTTTTAAAAAATAACTTAATTTTCAAATTGGTTAAAATTAATTTATTTATTTATTCTGAAATTTAAAAAATAAACTTATGTTTCAAATTAATTTTTGTTTTATTTTTTATTTTTTATAATATATATATATATATATATATATATATATATATATAATTTTTTTAAATGAAAAAATTATATAGATAGTTTTATTTGTTTATTTTCAATTTATATAGTTTTTACAAATAAATTTTATTTTTTTAATTTATTTTGTATATTTTATTTTTCCATTAATTTTAAATTTATATTGGAAAACTTAAAAAAAAATATTGGTTAGTTAATTTATGTGTTTTCTCATTAACTAATATATATTTCTTTTTATCAGGAAGATAACATCAAAAAAGATTTTTGTGAATGTTTCTGCACGTAGGGCAGCAACTACCAATTTTAAAGTTGTAGTTGGATGCACTATGGATACTATTGGACGCAATAAGGACATTGTTGCACACACTATGCATATTATTGAAGAATAAAAAATTGAAAGACATATTAAAAGTCAAGCCATTGGCCCACCAAGTTCATTAAAGCTTTTTTCTGAATGCAAGAACGCAATGGAAATAAATAAAGTTGAGTTTTCATGGTATCTTAAAGACACTGAAACAGAGGATGATATACATATCTATTTGGCTTGTGGTATGATTGACTTAGCTGAATCATATCAGGTGATGAATAGAGTACGAGACATATTTTTGGTTCCGAATACAAAGACTATTTGTGTTCTTACAAGAATGGCTAATAAACGTGACAAGGTTAGATATCATTTATCAAAGGTCAAGTATCACACAAATGAAACATCTATAAAGTTGTCTCCAGAAATCGTAAGCACCATTGAAAATAACATTGTAAGTATGCTTATTTATATTTCTATTATGCATTATTGTAAGGATCATTCAATTTTTTATAAATTATTAATCATTGACATGTTTTGTTTTGTTTTATAATATTTTGTTGTGCCTCTTTCAAAGATGTTTGAGGGTATTTATTATGTGGAGCCAAATGTTATGACTGTGATGAACACTTTCCACACAGACAAATAAGAGGAAAGGAGAATGAAGCAAAGATCAATAGCTTGTGACATTACAATAGTACAAAGAGGGGATCAACCAAGAGTAACTAAGGTGGTTACGTCTAGTAAACCTAAACATGTTTCTTTCGAAGATGTGGAGCATGAAACTGAAAATGATAATAGAATTAGTGAGGAGGATATTAGAATTGTTGTGCAAAAGGAGAAAAAATCAGACACCAAATATAAAAATGGCCAAAGATGCCTCTCTTTTACATGATGATGAAGAGCTTGTTTATAAAAAAAACGATATGTTAACCAATAAGAAGAAGAAATCAAATCTTGGTCGTAAAATTCATGAGCAAAAGTGAAGAACAAATTGAAAGCTCTAAAGGAAGCAGAGATATCATAACACCAGGTGCTAAGTTAGAGGATGGCATTATTAAAACAAAACAAAATGTCATTCGATATGAGTTAAGGAAGAATAAATTAATTTATGGTGGCAAAAAATTTGAGCTTAATGTCAGCCAATTTTATAGGCCATATGAAGGACAATCTCAATATAAAATTAGAAAGACACATCACCTACATGTACATAATCTAAAAACATTTTTCAGGTTCAATCGATATGCTCATGTTGTGGATTATGTGGTTCTTGTTGATCCACGTCAGGTTCCCAACAAACAGGAATTTGACAGAACAAAATGTTTTGATTATAAATATTATGTAATTGGAGGCAACCATTTGGTAGAGGCTAAAAGGAAATTGATTGAGCAATATCCCAATAACTATCTTTTTCTAATAGTGAAATGCATCATATACATTGGTTTAACATAAACATAATCAAAGTTATTGGCATGGGATCATAATGCAGATAATGAGTGCAAAATGAAAATGAATTTCATCCAAATGGTCAGATTTATTTATAATAAATTCATAGAAAAATCTGGTGGGGATAAGGCACAAGTTAGTCTAACATTTAGAATGAAGGTTTAATGGAAATGGGTTATCAAATTGGTGAAAAAATCAAAGCAAAAGATGGAAAAATGCATTGAAATATATTCATAAGCATGGATAAAAAATTTTAGTTGGAATTTAGAACTGGGGAGATATGGGATTTGATTGATGATATTTTTGAGCAGTGGGAGAATATTTCCATAAATAATCCGAAGGTTAAAAAGAGTAAACCCATAATATGTACCAACAGTAAGGCAGTCCTAAAATGAAAAACTTCTAGAGGATATTACTATCACACCTTGGAGAACAATGCAAGGAGCGAAGGATGAGAAACTAGTCAAATCAGTACCATCCCATGTGAAGTTGGGTGAATTATCAATGGATGAAAAATGTGCAGAAATTCAAAAGTAAGTTTCTTGAATTATTTCTTACTTTTATTTCATTATAGTTTTATTTTAAATAAAACATAATGTTGTTGGTAGAATTTGTTATATATGTTACTATATTATTAATTTTAACTTTATTTATTCAATCAGATGATTTATATGAAAATACAAGAACATATGGTGAAAATGTTGAATGAATAAAGTTGGGATGATCTTGTACGCCACTACCTAGAATCAAGTTCTAAAACAACACTTAAAGATTTCTATATTTCATTAAATAAGGTATGTTGATTTATACATTCATTTTATTCATATGTAAACTATTTTTATTTTATTACTTATACATATATATATATTTATGTCATTAAGATGCCGAAGAAGGATGGAAATGGAGTATGAGATTATTTCAAAATATTTATTGAAAAAATTAAGTTGGAATATATGATAAAGAAGCGTCTTATGAATGTTGAACTTGATCCTACTCTTAATCATTTAGCTTGGAATGGGCTCGACAGCATCCAATATCAAATAATACAAGGTGACTGTGAATATATTGCAATACTAATACCTAAAAGGGAATATTTCCCAATTATTGCAGATATTCCTCATGGTTCAACTTCCCAAACATTGAATATGATAGTTAACCATATACTTATCAAGCTTTTAGTAAATTGGTTACGGGTTTTCAAGAAGTCACAACATCACCTCTTTGGAGATTTGCAACATTTGGTTTAGACACACAGTTTTCAATGTTATTAACAAGCTTCAAGGGAAAAACAAACACAGAGATGCAACTTACATGGTAAGACTTTGAAATTGTGTGTTCGACTATTCTTAATTTTTTTTATTTATGTACAATTTAATTGAACATTTACTATTTTATCTTACAGGAAGAAGTCAAATCTTGTTTCTTCCGAAGATCAACTGATTATAAAATATTGTGAGTTCATCCATTTTGAACGTTGGAAAAAAGAAGATAGTTATAAGCATATTCTTATGAATCGAGTAGATGGGAAGAGTCATAGTCAATTATTGGTTCATGATGCAGCTGTAATAAAACTAACATATGAGGATAAAGATGCAAACAGACATATAGTTAACATTTATAAAAAACCACAAGCATTGATTAACCATCTTATATATCTATGTTCAAATGAAGGATATTGGGTTTTGGATTTATTCTTAGGTTTAGGTAAGTTTTATTATACAAATTTGAATTTAAATATTTTATTTTTTTATTTTTTATGTGTTTATACTAATTTTCTTATTTATTTATTTTGTGCTTGATGATGAGGTACAACACTAGCATGTTGCCTACAAAAAGGAAGAAATTGCATTGCCATTGCGAAAGACCCAGTACAATACAAATTTATTAAAAACAGAATTAACGCTCTTCAATTTATTCTAAATGCGAAGAAAGATGTTGGTTAGAGGATAGGGGATTTTAATGAATCGAGTGTGGAAAAAAATAAAAAGAACCTCAACCACCATTATATGGAATGATTGGAAAAGGAAACTTTGGAAGATTTGCAGACATGAAAGATTCATTAGATGATGACAATGACCAAAATGTAGCAGAAAATGTTGCGGAAGAAGACATTAATTATGTCCTAGAAGATGTTGAACATTTATTAGTTGATATTGTTGATGATATTTAATTTATTCTTGCAAATAAAGCTCATTTTTTAGAGCTATTAATTAGTTTCACTTGTAATGTTTATAATTTGATATTTTATGAGAAGAATCCTTATTTTCTGCAAAAAAAACTTGATTACTATTATTTTTTGACACAATTCATAAAAAATGTTATTTTCTTAATTCCTTTTGTTAAGATTTTCCCAAAAAATTACTTTATTTAACATGTCTTTTTAACAAAAATTCTCTAAAAGTGTATTTTTTGCATTCTATTTATATTGAAAATGTGTATTTTTTTTTCATATTGTTCAAAATATTGTTTTTTTAGTGATAAGTATCTGATGTGCATTGAAATATTATTTAAAAATACATAAACATATAGAAAATACAAACTTTAAAATATTGAACCTTTTTAAAAAAAATTCTCTATGTGAAAAAATGAAGATTTCATTACAAATTTTTATTTAAAAAAAATGGTTTTTTCTTTTTAAAACACAAGTACATAAATGTACTTAAAAATAAAAATATTAGGGAAGAAGAAGCCATTAGAAAATGTGTAGTGTCAAAATCAACCCTCTAATAAAAGGTGGGTGATGATACACCACCACTATTCAAAATCCACATGAAAATCATCACATAAAAAAAAATAAAGAAAATTGAAGTGCCAAAAACATGCTCCAAAAAAAAGAGGGTAATTCTGCGTCACCACTCTTCAAAATCGGAAGTTTTGTTTTCTACCTCAAAAACATAAGTACCAGTTAAATTACTTATTTGATCGGTAACTATGTTATTTGCATAAGAATATAGTTTAATTGTGATCTTCTAGTTTTAATCCTACAGTTTAACTCCAGCAGCAGATTAATGCCACTATATGGTTGAACAATGTACACACGGTTCACATGATATTTTTTACCAAGTCCATGATTGGACATGATTACCTGCTAAGCATAATCATTCCTTGTATTAGTTATGCAAATAGAATAAGTAGTTAATGGAGGAGGCCCTTACAACAACAAACTTAGCAAAATAACAAAACTTATTTTTTCAAGTTGAAGATATTGAGAAGTATATTCGTAAATTAGAGGAGCAATTACATAAGGCCAAATCTATTTTACAATATCTTCAACCTACAACTAAATCCCAATACATGTAAATTTCCAAGCTTAATTATGATGTTGATACTTAGTTGCAAGCTTTACTTGCTTCATGCCATGAGAATCCAGTTGTATAAGAAACAACCCAATTTGTTGAGAAAGTTCCTACCTTTCGCAATTCCTATAATATTGAAATGGATGATTACAATAGTTTTAAAGCTCAATATCTATAAGTAGTTCGTGAGTTGGATCCTCTATTTGAAAGAGGAGCATCAACACAAGGAGATAGCACATAAAAAATATTCATGCAATCAAATGAAGGACCAAGTATGAAAAAAAATGATTAAATCAAGGGAAAGTTAATATATTGTGGTCAGGGCCTACTAGGTCCTTCGTTTTTGGAGAAATTTTCATCAAGCTTTTCCAGAAAACAACAATATAGATTAGAATTAAAGAAAGAAGAGTAATTGGTAAAATAGGTCAGAAAGTGGGAACACAAGTAAGAAATCAGAAAGCAGAGAGAAATAAATTACATTAGAACTCGCTAAGGCTGTAGAAGGAGCGAGATGAAAATTTTGAAGGAATCAAGTGAAAACGGTCCAAATCAGTTGTATCTCATCAAAGGTTAAGTTGGACCAAATAAAGTGACTATGGATTAGATCATAAGGAAAAATATATATAAATACATATAGATTGAGAAGTAGGTGGTGATATAGATAGATAGGCTAACATGTTGTTAGAATGAAATTTGAAGTCCCTGTGTATAATTTGATGTAATTTAGTTTTGTTTATTCCTGAACGAATTTTGAAAATATTATACACAGTCTTTGTAGATCTTCATTATAATAGCTTCATATTTTGAAGTAATATAAAGAAGAGTGTCATGGGCACTCATTTCTATGCGTTTATGATTGAATGATGATGTGTTATATACCCCTTTAAAAAAATTTAGGTTATTTATTGATTCTCTATTATGAATCTATATATATTGTGTAATGATTGATTGAAGGTTTGTGAATGATTATGGAGTTGATGCATGATTTATCCAATTAAATGAATCATGTCACCATACAAACTCCCCGCATAACACTTCCATTTCCAGACACACCTTGGATGATACTTTTCTTCCTTTTGGAGGAATGAAAATGTCAGCATTGTGCTAGACCATGACAGTCTATTTTCTTAGAACACTGCAGTCAAACCCTATGTCTATACATTAAAAAAATTTCCAATAGGTCATTCATTCCCATAATTGAATTTAATAGTTATTATTTCATTGATGCAAGTGTGGTGTGTTTATTTTTTGTGATGTTTCCTAATTTCACTACAAGTAAAAGACCCTCTAGTGGAGGTAGTAAAGGAGGTTTTTAGTGTTATAAAATTTTCCAAAATTTTCAAAAAAAAATTTGCTACAACATTTGTTTTTGGTAATGGAGGTTTCGGAAAATATTTTAACATAATTTCAACATAACTAAAAAACCTGGGCAGTCGGAGGATATTGCGAATGCTTTTTTCATCTGTGTTGATTAGGAGATCATGTCCAAGTTAAAAAATTGTTCAAAAATGGAAGTGCTCAAAATGGTTGGAATTTGAACAACCAGAAAGGTCTCGTCGCTTCCATTCTGGCACCATGGATAGTTCTCAAAACTGAGGTCGTATGTGAAAGTTATGAAGGTTTGAAGTCTCCAGTAAACTCTGTTTTTCAGTTGACCAAGTTTGAATTTTCTGAGTTTGGAAAAATGAAAAAAGAATATTCCAAGGAATATTCCTTAAAATATTCCAAGCAAGCTAATGACATGTAGACAAGTGGCATTCTATGATTCGTTTGTGGTATAAATTCATTGAGATATGGCTAATCAGAGGCTGCCACGTGGCAGGCTCGGAGGTCACCACGTGGCCTAGGAACAATGTTAAAAATTTTTATAAAGGTTTGGGGATTCGAACACCCAACCTCTCCTCTACAAAGCCAGCAGTCGACCAACCCGCATATTGGTTGTTACTTAACATAGCATTTGCAAAAGGCGTAGTTAAAGTTTGATGTAAGTTTGGATGGGCGGAAAAGGGGCCCAGCCCCCATACTCCACGCGACCATGCCATAGAATCGGGCCTTAAGGCCTTTATTCAGTGGTCATGATCACATATTATGCTGGTGGGTTTGGCCACGTGGCCGCACAACACCATTCCAATTTAATGTTATAGGATGGAGGCAGATAAGATAGCGGCTAACCTGACGGTCAGCACGGCGGTGATCACATGTGACCCAGCCCCACTTGAAATTAAATGCCATGTTTAACAGTTCTACCAGTTTTGGTGCCTGCCCACTAATTTCATAGATTCCGTCTTTTTAGTCAAGTTAACTGGAGTTCCTCTAGTTTTGGAGGAGGAATTTGGGGGACACTGGGCAAAAATTTGTTTTTGCCATAACTTTCTTAATTTTTGACCAAATTGGATGAAATTTTAGTCAATTTTGGGTTTCTTCAGTATTTTGAAGAGAGTGGAATAGGTTTCAGAGCGAACAAAGCTGATATACAGTAGCTTTTTCCTTAGGGAAGAGGAAGGAGCCATAATGGCCATCATGCAGAAGGCACTATATTGGGTTGTATTTCACTATTTAAGGTGAAACAAAAGCCATTTCTAGATATTATATATTTTCTGAAGTCTAATTTTTAGTTTTTTTCCTGTTTAGGCATATTTTTCACTGTATAACCATTTTGAGCATATTAATAGAGCAAGGACATGCCATTGAGGAGCCTTGGACCAGCAGATGTAGCCCAGGAGGGGTGAACTACCTGAACAATTTGTTTGTTATGTTATGGTGAATTTTACGTGCTGTGTATTTCTACTATGATATGTTAAACAGTAAATTTAACTAACAAATCCTCGCACGTAAAACTCAGAAACAAACCAAAACTACTTTGTTTAACTTGCAAGTCATGGAGAACACTTTTCACACTAAATTCTTTGAGAATGGATACTTTGCATAGCATTGAAAATAGTTCCATTTTCAAATCAGCGGGTATTAGAGCTAGAGTTTTACTCTGAATTTGTTCTTGTGAAAAGATATAGTTGACTGTTTGCAAGTTTTGATGCTTACTATGCTTAAGCTCAAGAGAGGGGAAGGACAATTGGTTAGAGCTCAAAATAATCCTCAACCAAGGAGGGCCAGAGTGCCATTAACTCCACCTTCTAATTCACCTCCAAGAGCCACAGAAGAATTCTTAAGCATGTCTTCAAGAGAACGAGAAGTTCCCGAAGACATTGATCCCAAAGAAGAAGAACAGGTGTTCCGAAAGGCGTTCTTGGACATGACTATGATGGTGAGGATACTCTACCAAGAAATGAATGAAAGGCTTGAAGGAGAAGGGTCAAACCACCACAAGGAAGGAGAGGGTTCTTCAGGACGAAATAAAAGTGATGACAAGTCAAAGCAAGGACACGGAGGAAATGGTGATCCACCATCCCCATCTTCATCATCTTCCTCTACATCGTCATCCTCTACTTTGGTGAATCAATCTCACAAGTCCAAAACCACTGGAAAAATTCCATTTTTAAAGCTTGACGTTAAGTTTGAGTAGCCTATGTTTAATGGTGAGGTCAATGCAGAGAAACTTGGTAATTAAATAAGGCAGTTGGCAGTTTATTTGAGGATACAAAACCTTCATGATGACAGCACCAAGATTCAGTTAGCCTCTTTGAGAATGGATGGAGCAGCATTGGTATGGTGCGAAGCCAAGACCAACATGAAATTAAAAAACATGGTAAGATCACTTTATCATGGGCTAAATTATTTCTGCAATTAAGTAACAATTTAATCCATTCGCTCATTTACAAAAGGCTATCATGGATTGGAAAAGTTTTAGATAACTTAAGGGACAAAATGTACAAGATTACACCCAAGAGTTTAGACGAAGATATCTTTTGTTAGGAATTTATTTGCATAGCCAAGAAACTTTGCTAAAATATATAGGTGGTTTACACAACTATCTTATACATACTATCCTTATGTTCAATCCTACTATTCTAGACAAGGTTTGTGTCCAAGCCACACATTTAGAGGCTACAGGTAAACAATATTTTGATGGGAATGAGGATAGTGAATTTAAAGGCAAAGGGAGAAAGAGAAATGCAAATTCTAGGAAAGAGAAAGGAAAATTATTTTGTAAAAATTGTTTGAAAACAATCCATGATGAAGACCATTGCTGGAAACTTCATCCGGGGTTGAAACTATAAAAATTTAAAACCAAAGATAAGGCGAAAGAAAAGGGCAAGATGGTTGCAATAGCTGAACAAGACTTAGGGTCTGAATCAGGATATGCAACAAAAAGTTTAGATTTGGCACTAAAGAACATAAAGGGGAAAGATATTGTAAATGAAACAAGTCCTAGTTCTAGCACTTTAAAATTTCACATAGAAGCTCCAAATGACAAGAGGAGGATTGAGCTCTTTCATGTGAGGATAATTTCGAAACACACAAAGATAGACACACTATTTGACGGTGGGTCACAAGCGAATCTCATCTTAGAAGACTTAGTAAAGAAGCTGAAAATTGAGACCATTCCACATCCAAAGCCATATCCACTTGGATGGATTTGCAAGGATGCTAATTTACAAGTTTCAAGGAAGTGCATGTTGCGCTTTGCCGTAACGACTCATTATATTGACATGGTTGAATTATATGTGGTACCACTTGACATTACAGGTGTGGTGTAAGGTAGTCCTTACTTATATGATAGAAAAGCGATCTTCCATCACCATGATAACAAGTACCATTTATTCAAGGATGGCAAGGAGTTTATTGTGAGAGCACATCGAAAGAATCTATAATCTTCTTTAGTGAATGCAGGGCAGTTGAAAATTCTTGTCAATGCAAGTCAAAATTTGACTTTGTTGATGATTAAGAAAAAGTAATTTGTACATAATCCTTTTCATGTTTTTGCTAATGTAAATGATGAGATGTTTTAGTCTGAAATAAGGTCGTCTTTGGAAGAAGATGACAAGAAGTTGCAGCAAATGTCTTTGGTGTCAATCGGTGCAGAAAATAGAGTGTCGGTGAAAAGTGGTGCAAAAATACAAGAGAGGGAAAAGCATGCAAGAAAAGAGGGCACAAAGTTTAGCAATAATCATTGTTCGTTTCAGAATGGCAGAGTACTACGGTGAGAAAACTTGTTCAGGAATCGACACAAGTACATGGCTCATTTGACAAAAATTCTCCATAGGGATAGTTGGCGAGGTGAATCTTATTTTCAGTTTCCTTTGATGATAGATGATTGTAGGAAAAATATGATTTCTGCAAATTTTAGTTGCTGTTTAGACAATTTCAAAAAATTTCATCATGACACAGTCAAAATTAGCAACAATCGGTCAATAGATTCAACGAAGAATCTATATTTTTATGAGAAGCTCAATTTGATGAAATCAAGGAAATTTCAATGGTTCAAGGTTGGAAGAGTGGAAAATCAATCTCCTCATCTTCATTTTCTGTAATTCAGAGAGCTTTTGGGATCCAAAAGCTTCCCATTGGGGAGGTGTGATTAGGAGATCATGTCCAAGTTAAAAAATTTCTCAAAAATGGAAGTGCTGAAAAATGGTTGCAATATAAAAGACCAGAAAGGTCTCGTCACTGCAATTCTGGCACCGTAAATGGGTCTCAAAACCGAGGTCGTATGTGAAAGTTATGAAGGTTTTAAGTCTTGAGTAAACTCCATTTTTCAGTTGACCAAGTTTGACTTTTATGAATTTGGAAAAATAAAAAAAATATTCCGAGGAATATTCTGGGAATATTCCTTAGAATATTCCAAGCAAGCTAATGACATGCAGACAAGTGGCATTATGTCATTCATTTATGGTTTGACTTCATTGGGGTATGGCCAATCAAAGGCCGCCACATGGTAGGTCCGGAGGCCACCATGTGGCCTAGGAACAATGTTACAAAATTTTATAGAGGTTTGGGATTCGAACACCCGGCGTCTCCTCTACAAAGCCAGTGCCCAACTGGCCCGCCTGTTAGTTTTTACTTAACATATCATGTGCAAAAGGCGTAGTTAAAGTTTGAATTAAGTTTGGATGGGTGGCAAAGGGGGCCAGCCCCCATACTCCACATGACTGTGCCATAGAACCAGGCCTTAAGGCCTTTATTCAGTGGTCGTGGTCACATATTATGCTGATGGGTTTGGCCATGTGGCCGCACAACACCATTCCAATTTAATGTTATGGGATGGAGGTGGATAAGATAGTGGCTAACCCGACGGTCAGCACGGCGGTGGTCACATGTGACCCTGCCCCACTTGAAATTAAATGCCACGTTTAACAGTTCCACCAGTTTTGGCTCCTACCCACTAATTTCTAAGATTCCACCTTTTTAGTCAAGTTAACTGGAGTTCCTCCAGTTTTGGAGGAGAATTTTTGGGGACACTGGGCAAAAATTTGTTTTTGCCATAACTTTTTCAATTTTCGACGAAATTGGTTGAAAGTTTAGTAAATTTTGGGTTTATTCAACATTATGAAGAGTTTGGGATAGGTTTTAGAGCAAACAGAGGTTATCTACAACAGATTTTTCTTCAGGGAAGAGGAAGGAGCCATCAGGGCCATCATGGAGAAGGCACTGTATTGGGTTGTATTTCACTTCTTAAGGTGAAAAAAAAGCCATTTCTACCTATTTTCTATCTTCTAAAGTTGAATTTTCAGTTGTTTTTTCCTGTTTAGGTATATTTTTCAATGTGTAACCATTTTTAAAAAATTAATAGAGCAAGGACATGCCATTAAGGAGCCTTGGACCAGCAGATGTAGCCCAGGAGGGGTGAACTGCCTAAACTATTTACTCTGTTATGTTATGGTTAATTTTAATTGCTGTGTATTTCTCCTGTGATATGTTAAACAATAAATTTAATTAACAAATCCTCACATATAAAACTCAGTAACAAACCAAAACTACTTTGTTTAACCTGCAAGTCATGGAGAACACTTTGCACACTAAATTCTTTGAGAATGGATACTTTGCATAGCATTACAAATAGTTCCATTTTCAGATCAGGTGCGCTACTAAGGTGTTAAGACACTGGTGCATTTCATATAGACGGTCGGCCCAGGGCGGTCAAAGGTGCATGCACTGGGCCGTAAAGGTCTAAAGCCGCACTGGGTGCACTATAGGTGATACAACGCACAAGACCATTCTAATTGGTATTGGGATTTGTGCAGTGTCCATATGTCGAATCAACACATGGTACGTAGTCTTATAGAAACGCATCGGTGTGCAATATTATATAAATGCACTGATTGTTCTAATTAGTATTGGCATTTGTGTGGTTCCCATAGGTCGTATAAACGCACCCGTGCGTAGTCTCAGATAAACACACTGGTGCGCAGTATCGCACAAATGTACCAAGATTTATAATTGGTATTGGTATTTTTATGGTGCCCATAGGTCATAGAAATGCACCGGCACACTGTCTCATACAAAAGAATCGGTGTTCATTTTGTATTTTTTACAAACATCGACTTGTGACAGTGCAATTATTGTGAATTTTTTAAATTCATTATTCATTAAAAGTCGACACATCTTATAATAGTATTCATATTAATTAATTTTTTATTAATGCATTTAAATGTGATGTTTGGATTAATTTTTTATATCATATCCTAATTATTGTGATTTTTTAAATTCATTATTCATAAAAATACCACCCATATCTTATAAGAGTATTCGTATCAATTAAATTTTTATTAGTGCATTTGAAAGTGATGTTTGGATTAATTTGTTATATCATCTCATCATATTTCACATCTCTTTATTATAATATTTAATCATCCATAAATTTAATCAGTGGCATTACATTTCACAACAACAATGGAGAATATGATAGAATAAATTAAAACATATTTTATTATATAAAATGAGTCTTTGTCATACAAAATTGGACATTTATTTGTATCCCTTTGTCTTTCAATTGGGACATTATTTCCATTACATTAATCAAAATGTTTGATCTCACAGAAAAATATTTCAAAAAATAAAACTCCTTGCTTTGATATCCAAACATAATGATCATCATTCTTCGCTTTAACTGTTGTCATTGCTCAAGCTACTTCCATGACTTGGGTTATTTTTAGGAATGTTTTGTCGACGGTGTTCATTGTTTTCTTCTTCTTCACCTTCCATCTACAAACATAAAAATAATCTGTAACGAGTGTATATACATTGGTGAGAATAATGAAAATTGAAATATTAAATAATATACATCAATGTAAATCGAAAATAAATGACGTGCGATAGCAAAAATTGACTCATGAACTATACACATTCTTTCAAAATCATGTAGTATGCCATATTTCAAGATTTCATGTCTTGGCACAGTTCCATACTTTGTTTCTTACAATATTATACCCCATAACAAATCAATATTTAATATTAAATATTTTTTGTTCTATTAATTATAGACGGAGCTAAGTAAAACAAGATCGATATATTATTACAAATTCCACAATTAATTTCTGATATGCCAACATATACTCACAACCCATATTTAACCCAATTTCAATCAATTCGTCTGATGGTTCTTCTTTGTATCTTAGCACCCGTTTGAAGATATTCACTGATTATTTTTGTAAAACAACTTAAAATATACAAAAATGAAATCTATTTAAGTTGTTATAAGGAAGTAACAATTTCTCAAAAACTTAGATATCAACCCTTTTCTTCCTTGTCATCCTATTTTATTTGCTAAATGGGTTCCATTTTATTTTCTTTTCTGCAAGAAAATACTTGAAAATTAATATTTAATGCTAAATTATTTATTTATTGTACCTAATGATCGAAAAATTCAATGACTACATATTACATTTGAAGCACATTTTTATTGAGATGGATCCTCCTACGCTGCAATTTTGTCGATTTCTTTGACAATCTCCTTGTACACCTTTCTGGACATTCCTACTGGCATATTTCTGATATCATCTCGTTCATCTTTTGATATTTTCATAATATTTCTGAAAATATAACATGACGATAAACTATTTAATTTTTGTATTGATATATGAAAATTAAATATAACAAAACTGATATTTATAAATAATTCTAGAAAAAAGAATTAAAGGAATATTACTTTTTCATTCCTTCTTTTTTGTTTTTGTACGTTTTTGCTATTAAAATTTGGACATGTCTCATTGACCAATTCTCTGGAAACTCTTCATGTAGTTTAGATAAAATTTGGTTCTTGGAATCATTGGATTGATCAAGTGGAAATAATGTCTATACATTCATTCCACTAGATCCCTCAAACTTTTGTAAAAGTTTTTCCCACTTTCGTTAACGTCGAGCACCACTCCAGATGAGCTAAGGAGCAATTAATTTCCATTTTCATGTTCTATTTTTTTCTTCTCTTAGAACAACATTCCTTTTCTGAGTTTTTGGTTGCTATAGAAAATTAAACAGATGTGAATTAATAGATTGTTTGAAACACGTTATCTATTAATTTTAAGCATATTATTAATGAAAAATAAAAAAAGAAACTCATATTGGATCGATAGTATTTTTTCATTCACCTCATTCAGCCTTTTGCAATTTTTTAATCAATATTTTAGGCTCTTTTGGTCCTAGGTAAGAAATAATATGATCAAGCTTCGCCATTTTGTGGCTCTGCATGATACACAGTAAACAATACATATTAGTTCAGCTTACTTATAGTTCAAAAATAATAATTTTTGTAAAGAATTTACAAAGAACTTGCCTTTTTTACTTTTCTTGATGTGTTATCAGTATTTTTGTTACTTGATCTCTTGTCATCCATTTCTTTATCAATATGAAACATGTACCATATCATTCATTAATATATTTTACAAATAAATTATCAAATTTTCAGGTAAAAAAAAATCAAGAAATCGGTGCACTTTTCATCGTGTGCACACCGACGATGGTGCGTCGTGGTCTTATAAACACACCGCAAAAATAGTATAAAACACTGTACAATTCTCTAAGTCAACAAGGAGCTCTGTGTGTTACATGTCAACCACTGCACCGATTAACACAAACAAAATAATTAAAATGGTCTAGTGTTAGTATTTGTAGCTTATGGTGTCGTGGAGGGGGCAGTGCTGCCTATTCTTATAAATGCCCCGCACAAACGAGGGTCCACCATACGATTATATTTGTCAACTAGGAGACTCCATGCGTTATATGTTACATGGCGCACTGATTAACACAAAATAAAAAAGTGGTTTTGCCAAACAGTATGTGAGCGATGCAATATAATGAAATAACACACCGGTGCCCTATTTTACATATGGCACATGGATTAAAAAAATGGTTTTTAAATTTTTTATCAAACAGTACGTGTGTGATGCACTAGGATAAGCCAGTTCACTGGTGCGCTAGGTTACGCAGGGCGCATCGATTAAAAAAAATATGTTTTTTAAAAATTCACGCAAGGCCCGACATGGATTGGGATCTGACAATGCACGTTGTCTTGTGGGTTGGATGTCATATATCTACACACACACACACACACACACACACACACACACACACACACATATATGTATCTAGTCCCTATAAATATAAAATGAAAAGCCCTAGTTCTTAAATCACAGAAATAGGAAGAAGCAAGGGCAGAAAAAAAAGAATAAAGGGTTTAGGGTAAAAGTGGATTTCTTTTATTTCTTGTTTCTGAAAATGAACAAGAAATTGAAATTTTTTACTTAGTGAGTAAAAAATATTGTAGAAAATGTTAAAAAAACAATAAAATTTAATCACTAGATTGTTTGAAATTCTACGCTATAGCGTTTGAATCACCAGAGGTTCAAATTCTGATTATCTAAATAGTTTTGTTTGAAAGTATTTCACTGCTCCACAATGCTCTCGTGCTTTCTTGCTCCAAATATTTCTTGTGCAAATCTATGGCTGAATTTTTTTGTAAAAATAGTGAAATAATGAAAAGTGTTTAGTATTTAAAGAATTGTTTTATGAAATTAGATTTTTGAAAATATTTTTCTGCCCATTTTTTAATTTATCATTTTTTTTCAATTTAAAAAATTAAAGTTGTGCTTTTTTTATTTGCGGCTTTTCGTCATCGGTGCGTCAATTAATAACACCACACTGGTGCATCAGTTAATAACACAATAATGGTGCATAGTAACTAAAACAACACCAGTGCGGTTAACTGTACATAAGCATCAATAACAGTAAATCAATTTTTAAGGCATTGAAATTACTTTTAGGTGTGTACGCTAAAATTTATTGTTGATTTTTATCAAATGCAGGGAGAAAATATCATAATTATATCGAATGGAAAATTCTTCAAAATCCAACTCGTTCCATAATATTTCTGAAAGTCCATCATGGAGTTCTCCCTATCCATCTCAAGACGTAATATTTCTTTCATATTTTATTTATATTTTCATTATTTAATTGCATTTATGTTTTTTATCCATGTCAATCAACTTAATAAAATCTATAATGTATACAAATTTGCAAGTTCATGCATATTCAAAATTGAGTTCAGATGCACAAAATAATCAAACAACTCCAAAACGTCAAAAGCTCTTATCAGGAGCAGCATACCGCAAGGTGCATTTGGCAGATGAAAATGGATAGCCGCTTCACCCTGCCAATTGTAAAAATATTGCATCTTCTAGCCACAATCCCAAGACAATGATGGTAATAATAATTGTTTGGTATATTAATGCAATTATTTCAATGTCAAACAAATTAATCATGCATCGTAAACGTTCTTACTAATTGATATCATAGATTTTGTATTAATCATGTTCAAATATATTTTTTGAAATTATTAGGATTCTAGTGATGATGAGAGACCTACCTACTGTCTTCCGTTGCACCCCACGACAATGTCAAATCGAGAGAAGGCGAAATTAAGAAAAAAAATCAGAGAGGAACAATTCTGAGAATGGTTGAATCAACCACCGATTCAATTCCTGCTACATCCACATTCACCAATTAGGAATGACTACAGAAATAATATTTCTTCACAATTTGAAAATGGCAGTAATCAAACAAAGGTTGGTATGGATGATTGCTTAAGGGATACGATTTCCATGGAGATAATGTTGTTATATGCATTCCAAAGCGATGATCAGCTAGGGGATGATGCTCATATCGCTGACACCTTTTTCGAAAGCCTTAAATTTTCTTCCACCACCCCTCTCTTTAGACTTGATGGTAATTCAAATTCTACCCAGTTGGGGAAAACGATATTACTGTACAACTTGAAAGCAAAGTTTGGCTTTTCGACTAGATGTTTCTTGGAAATTTTGAGGTAATTTACAATAAAGTCCTCCCTTATATAAATTTGAGAAATATAACCACACAATGAACATTACAAATGGTCAATTTTATGAACGTTAATAATTATATAGAAATTAATGTACATCTAATATTTTCCATGATCACCAACTATAGGTTATTCAAAGATAAGGCTATTCCGAGTGATAATGTCTTGCCCAGTAGCTGTGAAGAGGAAATGAAATTATTGAAAATTTTGGGTGTTGAGTACGTATCGTATCATGCATTTCCAAATGATTGTATTCTATATAGAGGAGAATATGCAAAAAACGATATATGTTCGAAATCTGGGCATGACAGGTATGATAAATAAAAAAATAAGGGTAAATCATGTGGCCCTCCTTTTAAGATATTGAGGTACATGCCTATAATCCCGAGGATTCAAAGGCTCAATAACAATATCCCCCCATGGTTTTCCATGAAGAATGAACATATTATGTTGGCTCTCATAGTCCCAGGTAGAAGACAAGTGAAGAATATGGATGTCTTCAAACAACCACTAGTAGATGAATTGAAGGAATTATGGGATGGGATAAATGTATACGATGTATCAAGACCCATCGCAATGGAGAGGAGTTTTATGTTATATGGAATATGTGCTTACACGACATATGATTTTCCAGGCTTAGGATTTTTCTCTGGTAAATTATATTTTTGTTGATTTTTTTATATATGTAACAATATTCCTTCCCATATTAGTTATTTAATTTGTTGTAATTTTTCTAATCTTCATGATATTATTTAACGTGACATGCATATAAATTTTATACAATAATCAAGAAGGTCTTGTAACAAAAGGGTATTTTGGATGTAAATGTCGTGGACCGTCTCTGAAAGCTAGATGGTGCAAGGACCTATGAAAGCAAGTGTATGATTTCTCCAGGGTATTCCAGCCACAAGAGAACCCTTACAGAAGAGAAACATCCGCTCTCAATGGTAAATGAGATAGAACCCAAAGGCCACCAATACTGACACAAGTTGAATGGGTTAGAGCATATGAGAGAGAGAAGGATAAGGAGTTCATAGAAATTTTGGATTAAAATGGGGAGCCTATGTTCAATGATCCAGAATTATTTGACACCTATGTTGAGAAATTTTCCATTTGGATGAAAATGAAATCTATATTTTATAACCTCCCATATTGGGAGGATATTAATATTACCCAATTATTAGATCCCATTCATATATTTAAAAATGTTTCATCTTGGATGTTAGGAAAGATATTATTACTTCAAAAACTAAAAGGAAACATTGGCCAAGATGATTAGAAGTATAAGATCAGAGGCAGGCGTTGGTCCCTCTAATTCATAATATTTCAAAGAAGGTGATGTCCCATGGATTTTTTAAAAAGGTGATCTTGATTTGGCAAAGGAAGTTATAATGGGTGTGAGGGTGCCATCTTCATACGGGTGTTCACTACGTCACTGCTTCACCATGGATGGCCATTTTTCAAGGTTGAAATCTCATGACCATTTGAATTTTATAAGAGTACGTATAATTTCAAAAGCATGATTTTATTATTTTTTATATTAATAAATTTTAGCCCATACAGGGATCATAAAACATAAATAATTTTGTATATTATTGCACGTGTTTATAAATTTGCAGTGTCATTATAATTTTTTCATGCATGGGTGTGTGAAACATGAATTCCCTTAAGACCTAGGACATGACATATCTAAATTAACTACATTTATACATTGGATCACGTCAAAGGAGATTCATGTGGCTAGCATTCCACGGTGGCATCAAGAAATAGTTGAGATTTTTTGTATGTTTGAGAAGGAATTATCGACAAGTTTCATGGAGTTGCAGGTTCATCCTCTAATCCACCTAGCAGATGAGGTTGAATTAGTTGGGGTGGTTTCTTCTCGTTGGATGCTCTTATTAGAGAGGTACATGAAGAAATTGGAAAGTTTTGTTCGAAAAAGGGCAAAACCCAAGGGGTCTATGGCAGACGGGTACATATCATATGAGTATTTCTATTATGCTAGTGAGTACATCAAGCAGATTGAAAACATACAAGGTGTGCGGTGATTTTGGATGATGAAAGGGATGAAGACAACAGAGAAGGGGAGTTGCTCCAAACGAATATAAAAAAGTGCTTGATAAAGAGTAAGCGACTTATAATTTTTCAAATTTGCGCAAAGTAAATATTCATGTTGAACATCTATATAATGTATATTTTGATCTCTATGTACTATATAATTCTGGTTTTATTTCATCAGTGAATGTAGAAATTAAAGCAATCAATAAATTCCTTCTTTCAATTCTAAAGCGACACAACTGTGGGTCGCATTGTTCGAACAAAAGAGGATGAAATGGGATAGTGATAGGAAATAGTTCAGACGGTATAATGGTAGAAGTGTGCCTTATCCCAGTCATTTAAAAGAAAATATGCCAAAAATATGCCCCAATAATTGGGTTGTTGACCAAGTTAGAGAGAGATACAGAGAAACTGGTCATTACCCACATGATGAAAAGAATGTGCTAAACGTAGGGATTGGGTGGAGAAACTCAGTAATAATCTATTTAATTTATATGTACATTTGAAACTTAATAATGCACCTTTCAAATTTAATTACATATATATTTCATATTTTAACTGTTGGGTTATTATAAGACACATGACACTATGATTTTTTAACTTTTTTTATAGGTGCATTTGTTCCCATATATGTGGGCATATGGAAACCATTTTCACATAGAAAATGCCGATGATGGACACATCACATAAGACTGTCGAGTGAAAGTTGAGTTCAATCAATCTAATCGATCTAGCCACCGTGATCAATACCTACTACAAGGAACGTTAGGTTACGTCGGAAGTATACAACAGATCATTAAAGTGGAATTCTCTTCTTTCCAATGTGTTATTTTTAGGTGCAAGTGGTGGGACACCTTTGAACAGAATAATATAAAGGAATATCGCGATAGTAAGCTGATATGTATCAACTCTAGAAAGATGTGGGATGAAGCTAAGGAGCCGTATGTTTTCCCCAAACATTGTAACCATGTGTTTTTTTACCTAGATGTGTTGGATAGGGATTGGTGGTTCATATTGAGACATAACCCTAGATAAAATCATATTTTTGAGAACAATAGTGTTATCATGCCATGCGAGGTGGAAGATAATGAGGGTGATCATGAGAACCAAGAGTGATATGGTACATGTGTTATTTAATCAATATTTATACTTTTTAAGATGGGTTTTTATAAATAAGAGGACTTAACTACCTTATAACTTATAAGTTGAATTTTTTTTTGAAACATTATAATATGTATTTTTAATTAATTGGTAATTTGCATGTGTTAATGTTAAAATCAATATTTCACTTGATAATTTGCAATGATGTTGATCTCAAAACCAATATAGAGTTTTTTTTTTGTATGTAAGATCATAATAAAATAATGATAATTCTAAAGTACATGAATTTATTTTCTTTATTTTCTAAACTTTATTATGTTACAAATATTTATATTATTCTAGATTTATTATTTTACAAATTTAAAAATTGAAAAATTTAAGTAAAATCATTTGACATTAATACAATTAAATTTTTCACATTAATACAATTAAAATTTTACAAATATTTTACAGACAATTACAATTAAAATTAGAATTAGAATTAGAATTACAATCACAATTACAATTACAACTTTACAATTTCACATACAATTACAATTAAAATTACAATTACAATTTTAGAATTTTACATACAATTACAATTATAATTACAATCATTTCGCAATAATACAATTAAAATTTTACAAATATTTTACATACAAATACAATTTACAATTACAATTACAATTTTAGAATTTTACATAAAATTTACAATTACAATTACAATTTTGGAATTTTACATACAATTAGAATTAGAATTACAATTTTACAATTTTACATAAGATTTACAATTACAATTACGATTTTAGAATTTTACATACAATTACAATTACAATTACAATTTTATAATTTTACATATATAAAATTAAAATTAAAGTTACAATTACAACCATTTCACAATAAATTATATATTACAATTACAATTAAAATTACAATTACAAATACAATTACAATTTTAGTATTTTACATACAATTAGAATTAGAATTACAATTTTACAATTTGTCATATATAAAACTACAATTAAAATTACAATTACAATCATTTCACAATAAATTAAATATTACAATTAGAATTAAAATTATAATTACAAATACAAATACAATTTTACAATTTTACATACAATTAAAATTTCAATTTCAATTACAATCACGACATCATATTAATAAATATTATGATCATTTAATATTAAATTAAATAAACATCGTGATCATGATAACCATCGTACAAACATCATATTGGAGTAAAAAACACATTCAACTTTGCTAACATCGTCGTGATCATGATCATCTAACAAAACACAATTAGCATTATATAACATCATAACAAACAAACACCAAATATACATCTCATGTCAAATAAATGTTATCCCATACACATCTATCTGCAAGTTGCACATTAAATGAACATGTCTAACATGACCTAACAATATACACATCATGATGATCACCAACATGTAAATTAAGTACAACTACAACATGAACATAAAATACATGGACCTTATATATATAATTGTATAATGTCAAAAATATACAATCGTAATATAAGTGTCAAATATCACCGTGGTACATCATCAATAATAGTACTAGTGGAGGCATGCCGAGTCAATGGTGCAGCCTGACAAGCCTGCGTATACATGTCGAGCATCATGTGTCCGTTGATCCGTTATGGCACCCTCATGTTGATCCTGATCAACCGTCGTTGGTCATCTGCAATGATCGACATGGTCGATTGTCCAAACTTCCCATGATCATGACTAATGTTGGATTCTGCCAGGTCAACACTCGACGTGAACGATGGTCCACTCGTTCTCCATCATGAGTTAGTCGATGTTATAGGTTGCCTCATTCAGCATGGCGAGGCGAGCGACGATCACCCCCATCATGATCATGATATGATGCGTCGCTACTCGTGGACTGTCGACATGTTGCTTCTCAACGACGCCTATAACGTCAAAGGGCCCTCCTCAACTGTGTAACCAAGCTCATGGCTCCTATGACATGTCATATCAAGCTGAACATCTCATGTGACATGCCTCTCCACATCTGTAACAACATAGCATCATCTTGTATATCTCTCATAGTGGCAGGCCTGACTCCCACCTCAACAAAAAAATCACAAAGTTTGTCACCCAACTCTATCCTCAATCTATTGTCAAGCCTACGCCTAGAAAAATTCGGTACCTGTGCACCATGAGGAGCAGGTTTCTCTGCACTAGCCTCATGATCCTCGACATATGCCATATCCTGATCGTCATCAGGATCCATACCTTGATTAGTTGGTGGTGCTGGCATCTCATCGCCATCAAAAGACCCAATGTCTGAAAAAGATATATAAGTACACAACAATAATTAGACATTTCATTAAATAGTTTAATAAAAACAAGTTAAATAACATGTTAGAATAACGTTAAATAAAACAGTAATATTACATCTATCATCTGGCGGCTCATCATTTGTGAAGAGGATGTTGGCACACCCTCGTCACTCTAAACCAGCATAAGGACAGGGGACCATAATGAAGGGATCCTCATCAACACTAGCTAGAAACTCTAGTGCATCATGTGATATCCTCACGTAAAACTCAGTCACACCCCTCTTGGGCATCATCTGCCCCCACATGTGCATCTATACATGTAGCATCAGCCTACAAGGCTGTCGAACAAAAGTAGGCCTCGTCTCTAGAAACCTCTCAAAAAATAAACAAAATATCTCTGAAGAAAAAGGGAAGTTGACCCTCCCTTGTGCATAAGCACGACATCTATATAAAGTTGTACAGAACTAGTGCAAAAAAATGGCATACCACCTCACACGTCATGGCTCCTGTATTAAAGAATAAACATAAAATAGAAGTAGGAAACTAATGTGTTACCCATCTTTGTTGTTGTGTGAAATGGTCGAAATCAGAAGTGAGAGGCACCTCACCTCCTCAGTTTCAAATGAAGCAATACGTAAACGACCTCCAGAGACCTGAAAATATGTAGGAGACAATATATCCATGCTGACTCCCTGCTGCATAGCCAACTGGAAAATCCACCCCTCTTCGATAAGGCAATAATGAAATAGATGTCCTCCTTAGTGCCGCATACCACTGATTACGACTAACCCAGAAAGCCTATAGGTGGGTTTTCAACCTGCAGGTAAGATTTCGCAAAAACACACCATGGCCCTTTAGGGATGTAGCCTCCTCGTAGAACTTGAGGAGGCCTACCTGCGTTAGGAGCCACTCGTTAGCTACTATAATAGGGTGAGGGTACACATCTCTCTTCCTCTCTTGTAAGTCCCACAAGCGAACCATGTTATAATGGTCCGCTTATTATTCTTGTTGTTTCCTCTCTTCTCTCCTTTCACATCATTAAATGAGTGACATATTAAATATAATTTGTTTATTAAACGAGACATGTATTTAGGAACATACATATATATTTTTTTTTGAAAAAAAAAAATTGGTGTGCCACAAAGAATAGGCATGTACCAGTAATGGTGTGTCCTTTTTTTGTTGTGCACCAGAGGCGGTGCACCAGAAAATTTTCAGCACACCGAGGGCGAGCATATGAAAATTTTCAGCGCACTGCCCTCCTAGCATTGTTCCAAAGTAAATGGTGTGGTGGTATAACAAACCGCACCGTTGACTACGGATCAATGTGAGGAGGAATGTGCGCTAACCAAACTATATGCCTTGGGGCATATAGTTTGGTCAGTGCACCGCCCTCCTGACATCACTAAATAGTCAACGATGTGGTGTTTTACCAGGCTGCACCGTTGACCATGTCAATTTCCCAGAATGCGGTGCGGCAACAAAATTACACCCCTCAAGGTGGATATTTCCATCAACGCACTACATTCCCGCTATTCGACTGGTTCAACGGTGTGACTGGGTAACCGACTGCACCACACTTTCTTTAAATTTTAAAAAATCACAGTGCACAATTTTGGTACCGCCTCGGAACTGGTGTAGATACTGTTAGCATTGGTCACACTGTGGGCTGTAAATTTATAGGAAGCACCGCAAATCGGTGCGAGCTGAACGGCTCGAGCACACCGCGCGAGATTTATTTTTTATAAATAAGGTGAATTTTAAGCTATTTTACAAAAATAATCCACCTAAACGTTTAATTCTGGAAAAACAAAGAAAATACCTATACATTTGGCCGTTGAGGAGGCATATCGGTTGTAGAATTTGCAAAATTAAATTTTCCCATCGTTTTACAAAATTCAAAATGAAGATGCTGAGCAATGGACAACAGTAGTTTGTGCAATGGGAACACTCATGGCAGGGCGCCTCACACAAGGTAAAGTTGCACCGGTGCTTGAGGGCTCTGGAGCACTAAAAAGTGAAAAATGCGGATTTTTTTCATAATTTTTTTTATTTAACCCTATTTTGGTGCTCGGGTTTTATAGGCGCACCGATGCGGTTTCAGTTTTAGCATGGGTTTTTAGGACACGCTGGTGTGATGCAGTAATAAGATGGATCAGGCAGGTTTGTACCGAGCGCACGGTGTCCTGGTGTGCCAATTTTTTGTGCGCATCAGTGTTGTCTCTAGTTGAATGCATGAGTGCGGTTTAGGATGATAAACGCACTGGAAGAAAAACATTCACAAAAACCTCCACCTACCAACTTCCTCTAGTAACCTCCATTACAAACAGATGCCTGTGGTATTTTTATAAGGGGTTCCTCAAAAACATCCGCTAGAGGGTCTTTTCGTTGTAGTGTTTTAATCCCAAATTACTAGTAATGGAATGATGATTTAAGGAAAGATGGAAACTTTGAGATATACAAATAAATAAATTGGAGAAAACGGGGTCTTACTACCATGATCAATGTCCAAGTACATCATCATCACCAGCGGTGGTTTAGTTATTTATTTTCATGTAAGGTTATTTCCTTTATGCAAGTGTCTTTAATACTTTCATTTTCCTAAACTTAGTTGTGTTTATGATCGTTCAAAGTAAATAGATATTAAAACAAATCTAATTATGCACATATTTTTTTTGTATTTCACAAGTTTACAAATATCGAATTGATAATTTAATGTAATGGGATATATGCATATCACTTGTAAATATCTATTTAACTCATTATCCTATAGTTAGCCTTTTCTTGGCTTCTAAGCCAAACCATCGGCATGCTCCAGGTAAGTCATTATCTAGAGTCTTTACATCACATGATTGGTTACCCTTCCACTCACATGGGCTATGGTGATACCTCCTATGTCATCACTATGTTTGAATAGCATTATTTAGTCCAAGTTTCTAAGTTCAAATTTGTGACATGGAATTATATGTTCAAGGAAATTACTAGCTACAGTCTACCATCTACAGTCTCATTTTCCCTCTTTTTTCAAGCATCCCAATGTCATTTATGCATTGGAATTCATCATTTATTATCCTTAGTATCATCTCTGTTTTGATTTTGTGTCAATTAATGGGGGATACACCAAGGCTCTTATTTAAATAATCTCATCCCTTTAATACCAACTCAGTATATGGGAAGTGGATCTAGAAACTAGCTAGTATCTTGGATCTTATATTCCTTAGTGGAAAGCTTAATCATCGTTAACAACTTTTTTTCTTCATTGTTCCATGCAAATTGATTTTATTAGTGCTCAACATTATCTCATATATTCATACTCATTATAATGTATTAGTTACCTTAGTAACCATTTTAAGAAATGGTCATCCCTCACATTCAATAATAGGATACCTCAAATCCTAGTAATTAGAACGTCCCTTACATTCTGGGTCTCTACTCAATCATTCACATGTAGTAGTCTCATAAAAATGGGAAACAGTCAGAGACCTTAGGTATTGGGGTTACTTCACTAATGCATGTTACCTCACCCAAGTTGTTATGGAGATTGCATTATGTACATTGAGGGCCATATTTGGGAATTATCACTAGTGTCCAATATCCTCCTAATGTACAATGTGGCATTGATCCATAATGTAACTATTTTTCATGGCTATGATTAACAGTTAATGATATGGATCCACCATCTACTCTATTTTAATGGCTATGATCTTGCATATTATCATGGATACATAATGTTTTCTATTGGAAGCCATGCTTTATTCCTTTGGTACTGAGTACAAGTGTGCCTACCTTAGGGATATTTATCATGTGTATCTTGTTGTTGGATTTAACAAGTATGAATGGATTTTACAACCCTTGGCATGAATGGATTTTACAGCCCTTGGCTCTCTCTTTCTACAACGCTCACTATATTAATTTAATGTATTTCGACCATTAGTTTCTCTTTTGACCTCATACATTCGGGGGCGCATGTTATAGTTAAAAATCACACTCCATAGATTCCATTAGAGAACCAACATAGAAGAAATCCAAAGACGTGACATTTTCCTCATGGAAGCCTTGAGAAAAAATACATTTTCATCCTCCAATGCTCCCAAGACACTATCCTAAATCCTTAAAATTCCCCCATCAATCTCGAAATAAGTTCTAAATTATCTAAACCCCTAGAAAATGAGAGTTTAAGTGGATAGGTCTAAAGAACATTATAATACCAAGATTTATTTTTTAGTTTTTATAATTATTGGGTTAACGATCTGAAGCCACTTTCGTGATTTTTCCTTCTATAGACTTTTATGACTAATAGTTAAATGTATACTAAAATTGGATAGGAAAAAACTTCAACCACTTAAAATATAAAAACATGAGATTTGTGTTGTGTTGAATATTAGTTTAGAAATCTTGCAAGAGATATTCATTATTTTTATAACATCTAATGTCATTCACTTTGTTCTTGTTATAGATTTTTCTTTTTCATCATTCTGTCTATATCTCGAAGTTTTATTTGACTTGTTAGAAATGTTGTGCTTGTTCCATTACATAATGTTATATACATTGTTAAAAATGTTGTGCCCTATTCCATTACATAATGTTATATACATTGGCATAGGAATTATTATTGTAATCGCATTTTTTAACGATTCCACCCTACACCAACTCTTATGGTATTTATAACCTTCTAATGGTTTGCTAGTGCAAACCATATATACTTCTATATCCTCGTTCTCAGTTAAATGAGTCTAAAAATTATAATACAATGATTCATAGTTTTTAATTTTGATGTGGGGTTATTTGATATGGTTTAATTTACATGTTTAAAATTTTGGATCGTTCTATTTCTAGGTGAGAAGGTTGTTTTACCTCCCACGCATCCAGTTTCGCATTGACTCTATCGACGACTTGTATTATTTGTTTCAAATCAAAGGTCCATTTGTAATTATGGTTATAGCAATGGCTTAACTACTTTCTGAAGTTCTTTCTCTCCATTTCATTTTACTCGATTATTTTTCTTGGTCATGATGCTGTCTATAGCTAGGGTTTCATTTGAGTTTCAATGGAACTTGTCATTTTCTTCGAAGAAATAGTAACGTGTATTTTGAATTACCTTCTTGAATGCATGGCCCCCATTTTTCATATGGTGGCAGTTGACTTGGCCAGGAAGGGTTACTTGTCTGATTTCATTTTAAGGCTAATATGAGGTATTATTTTCTTTAAATTTCCTCACACTTAGTTATGTTCCCTGAATTATTTTCTTTCCTATACAATATTCAGTCTACTTACTGATAATTTTGAGTGTTCTTTATTCAGGTTTTTGAGATGGTCATTTGAATTCATGTAGTATTGTCGTTTAGTGAACTTGAAGGAGATAGATTAGCCCTACGAACACGTTAGCAAACAAATCGGGAAGCAAAACTAATTAAATAATTTTCTCCTTTATCATTCAGTAAAGATGTTCTAGGTACGACATTACTCTACTTACTTTCTTTTGTAAATATTTTTCTTACTCACGAGGTTAATCAAATAATTATTTGTGTAGGGTTTCAGTAACAATTACATAAACTTTCCTCTTCAATTGGCTATTTTATGTTGCGATTCACTTACGACAGTTATATTTTCTCGTGCTTGGTTTTTTTTAAAATATTTGTATGTAGAAGTTTGTGCTCACTATACCCTATAAGGATATAGAAAAAATTCCTTCTTTGTCAAACCCTAAGGTTTCCAGGATCAACACAAGGTTCATCTTTTTAACTGTGTATACATTAAAACTTCAGTCTAGAATTGTAAAAGTCGTTTATATTTTCATGTAGTTAATTACTAAACTCAGTCTAGACTTATAAAAGTCGTTTATATTTTCATGTAGTTAATTACGAAAGTTACTTTGTTTTCTCTGTACTGAAAATAATTATTTTTCATTACTTTCAAATCTCTATTTCTGATTTAAGAAATATATCTCCAATTTTTTACTTGTAGGTTATTGTAGATAGTTTATTTACCCTAACCAATTTTAGGGTCACAAAAATCTTGTAGTAACCCTCTCTTGTCATTTATTTTCCACATGAGGACCAAGGCAACCCAATATTTACGCAAGATAATTTTGTTTTGTTTTTACTCCAAATGTAGAGTTTTTAATTCATTCTTTTGAGATAATTTTGTTTTGTTTTTACTCCAAATGTAGAGTTTTTAATTCATTCTTTTGATTTTATGCGTATTCACAGTGACCACCAAAAATTTGTTCTTATTTGTTTCAGGTACTCTCGAGTTCATTTATATTTTGTTTCATGACTCTAAACTACTTATGACAATTGTTCTGGGACTTCTTGAATATTAACATCTAGCTCAATTTTCCTCTCCAGGTTGGGAATACCCCCTTAATACTTCTATATTTTCATAAAAAAGGGTGGATTTGTTTTTATGGAGACCGTAATTGTTGATTTATTAAATTTTCTCTAGTTTTATTATCCTATATGCCATGGAAAAGTACCATTTCCTTGGAAAAAATCTCTTTTGTTTATCAATAGGAATTTGTTCCTTTTTTACGGAAAAGTACATTATTTTTATGAAGAAATTTTCAAAGAAAAGCAATTTACGCGTAAACTATGTTGCTTATATTTATACAATTATGTAGAGACTAATTATTTTTATGAAGAATTTTTCAAAGAAAAACAATTTACGCGTAAACTATGTTGCTTATATATGTTTATAAATTTTTTGTTTGTCTAGTGCATTATCCATATTCATGCATATATATGATTATTCCTTAAATGATTTTCTCGTACTTGTTCTAGTGACTATACATTTATTACTTTTGTATTTTTTTTAACACAATTTTGTTCCTTTTATTCTCTTTGCCATTAATTTAGTTAGTGTTCATTTCCAAGTTCTATACGTCTAACATTTTGATTAAAATCCCAATTCATTAAAATAATAATATATAGTTGAATCTACTTATTCATGAATAGTTATCAAGTTTACTCATAATATTAAAGGAATACACTTCGTTTCTAGTTTGCAGCCTTTGTTTACACATTTTTGCATATTTTGCATATTTTTTCTTCTATTCCTCTCCTATCTGACAACACATACTATCGTAATTCCATGCATGTTAAAATTATTCACTACTATGAACTAGCATTCTTTATTATCTTTATTATTTCAACCATTGTTAATTTAATTTAACAATGTTAAATTGTAGCTCTACGAGAAATATCTTTTTCATTTCTAGTTATATTCAGTTTTCTTCAGTAATATTCAAATATGAGAATAAAATATAAAGAAAGATACTTCATAAATTATACAATTAAATCATTTATTAAAAATTTAAATTCATAATAAAATAAATGATTTTCATGATAAAATAAAGTTAGAAACATTAAATTGAAAATTTTTCCTTGGAAACTAAGAGTCAAGTACTTGGGTTTTCCTAACCTTGACACACCTGAACAACTAGGCCTACAATTCATTTTTTTTATTCTCCTTATGCTTCTCTTTAGTCTCTAGAGTTCTCCTATGAGGAAAGTTCTCAAAAATCTAGAAATTACAAAGATATTATCCATATGCCATTCTTTGGGTGGCTATTAACTACCTCCACCTCACTAACAAGTAGCAGATAGTTATTCATTAATTTGAGTTATTGTTGTTCACTTCTGAAGATAACTCCCTATCTTCTACGAAACATTAAATTGGACAATATAATAATATAATAATTAAATCTACAGACCTAGATTAGATGACTACGACTTTCTAATGGATAATAATAATAATAATAATTTAAAAAAAAAATCATCCTCCTTCCTATTTCATCCATTTTTACTTCAACCACTCATTTCCCACCTTTTTCTTTACTCATGAGATAAAACATAATTACAATTCTACAACAACATCTTATCATGAGTTATTATCACTTATTATCAGTAAATTAATAATAATTAAATTTATATGTGTATTTTAATATAACACACTAAATTAAAGTTAAGCTTATACATATTTTAATTAAAATAAAATCTTTAAGGTGAGGGATATCACATCCTAAGTCGCTTAGATTTGACACCATCCTAGTGTCCCAATCAATACTTTATTTTGGAAACCATTTCAAAATTTGAACCATAGAAGGATACACTTCCTTGAAAGCATCCTCGAATTTACGAATTATTTTCTTTGGAGTGTAATGTTTCCATTTAACCTTCAACACTACCAAATATCACTTTTGAAGTGTAAGAACTGTCTAATCTAGAATACATGGTGATTTTACTAGGAACTTTCCCTATGGTTCCACATGTAAATCATGCCAATAATTTACATGAGACAGATCATGTACACATTTTTTCAATAATGAAACATGAAACACATTGTTAATGTTAATTTTGGTTGGTAGGACTAGTTGGTAAGCAACATGTCCAACTCTAGCTAATACTTCAAAGGGTCCACAATATCTAGGAGATAGCGTATCACAACTACCAAGTCTGAGTGTAATTTTCATTGGCTTGACATTCAAATATACATGATCTCTCATAATTAATTCTTTATCAGTTCTTTTCAAGTCTGCATATGTTTTCTGACAATCTTGTATTATTTTCAATTTTGTTTGACTTGCTTAACTATTTCTTCCATTTCTTTTAACATGTCTAGACCTAGTATCAATCTTTCCACATGATGATCACCAATCACTGGTACCTTGCATCTTCTTCCACATATGAATTCAAAAGGACTCATTTTTATATAGTATTGATAACCATTGTAGTAGGAAAATTTAGCTAGATACAAATAGACTTCCCATTTAGTTTTCTTATCCTTCACATTCATTTTAAACATATCCTCTAATATATGATTAGTCCTTTCTGTTTGACAATAATTTTGTGGATGATATGATGTGCTAAATTTTAAATTGGTTCCATGTTTTCAAACAATCCCTTCCAAAAATTGGAGGTAAACTTTGCATATTTATTTGGAATTACAACCTTAGGTACCCCATGAAGCCTGAAAAATTCAATCATAAATTTTTATGCAATGTTTACAACCTTAAATGTAGATTTGATTGGAAGGATGTGTGCTTCTTTATTAAGCTCATTACAACCTTAATGGCATCATGTTGTTTTGTCCTCCTTGGTATCCCAATAATAAAATCCATTGAAATTATTTTCCATTTCCACTCTAGAATGGGTAATTGTTGTAACAATCAAGTAGGGTGTTAATGAGGTGCCTTGACTTGTCCGCATTTTAGACATCTTGCTACATATTAAAATTTCTCGTTTTTCATATTTGGATAATAAAATTCCTTTATTAACATAGTGATCAACTTTATATAACCTATATGAACAAATGCGGGCCTCTTATGCATCCAATCTAGGACAAAAATTTTAAAATTTATTTCATTTGGTATGTAAATTTTTTCTCCAGAAAGTGATAAACTTTTACTCTTAACTGAAAAAACAACCTCCTATCCTTCCAGTTTATCATTTTTTTCACCTTTTCATTAGTTTTCAAATATTTTAAATCACATTTTCTAGTTTCTTGACCCTTTCTATCAAATATGTTGACCAATTGATTCCTGTTGTATTGTAAATTTGATTAAATTTTCTACTTAAAGAATCATCTATCCTATTTTATTTCCCTTTTATCTATGTGATCTCAAAATCATACTCATTGATAGATGATAACCCACTTGATTTTATAGCATTTAAATTAGGCTAATTAAATAAATAATTGATACCAACATTATGTATCCTTAGCTAAAATATTCTCCCTATTAAGTAGTGTCTCCACATTTCAAATGCATGAATTATTGTTACTAATTCCAGGTTAGGTGTAGCATAATTATTTTCACATTCTTCCAATTTTCTAGATGAATAAAAAACAACATGACCATCCTCCATTAAAAATCCTCCTAGACATTCTTTACTTGCATATGTAGACACCACAAATTTGTTATTGGGATCACTTAGTTTTAGAATTGGATTTTCAGTCAAAATTTCTTTCACTTTGTCAAAAATTCCTTGACATTTCTAACTCCATTCAGATCATATCCACTTCTTTTGTAGATTGGCGATTGGATAAGAAACTTTCTAGAAAACCTCTACTAGTCTCCTATAATATCCTATGATTCCCATAAAGGATTTGATTTCTTCCACATTTTTACACATTGACCACTCCACATTTTTTTCTATCTTCTCAAGGTCTACAACAATTCCTTCTTCTGATATTACATGTGCTAGATAATGAATTTGGTAATAGTAAAATGAATATTTTCTATATTTAGCATATATTTCATTGTCTCTTAGATTTTGGAGGACCATTTTCAGACCTTTTTCATGCTCTTCCTTACTCTTTGAGTATACCAAAATATTGTCTATGAAGACAATAACAGATTTATCTAGGAATTTCCTTAGTACATTGTTTATGATACACGTGAATGTAGCAGGTGCATTAGTCAACCCAAAAAGTAGTACTACAAATTGATAATACCTATAACATGTACAGAGAGTTTTCTTGTTTATGTATTCATCCTTAATCCTAATTTGATGGTATCGTGACCCCATATAAATTTTAGAGAATATGGAAGCTCCTAAAACTTGATCAAATAATTCATCTATTCTTGGTATGGGGTACTTATTTTTTATATTTATCTTATTCAAGTGTCTGTAATTTATGCACTATCTTAATGTTACATATTTATTTTTCACAAATAACACAAGTGTTTCCCAAGGAGACACAGTTGGTATTATGTACTTTTTTATCAATAATTATTGCAATCGAATATTCAACTACATTAATTTAGGAATAGTCACTTTATATCAGGCCTTGGAAATTGGATTAACACAAAGTATAAGATCAATGGTAAATTCAATGTCCCTCCTTGGAGGAAGTCTTGGTATTTCTTTTGGAAATACAACCTTGAATTCTTCTAATACATTATTTTGTATTAATGATGGTTGTTGTCGATTTTCAAACAGATATTTCACTTGGAAAATGGACAGTTGGTAACCTTTCCTAACATATTTCTTTGTTTGCACAATAGAATTTTTTTTGACATAAATTTTCCTTGGAATTCATTGAACCATGCAAGCTTTTCCTTCATCATCAACACTACTAAAGGATTTCTCTATGTGGGTTAATACCACTTTATGTGCTTCTAACCAGTCCATTCCTATCAGGATATCGTAGGATCCTAATGGAAAAATATTCATATTAAGGACATTTTGCATTCCATTAAGATCTAAGGTGAAAATCCTACTTATTTATATTACTTTTCTTTTAATTCTTATGGCCAATTGTACCAACCAAGGTTTATGTTAATTTTCCTTTCTAATTTTATACTTCCTCACTAAAATAGGGGAGACATAACTCAAGGTGGATCCTGGATATATAAGTAAAGATACAATTTTATCAGAAATATTACCTTGTACTTCAACCATAGTTTAATGATGATCTTAATTTCTTCCATCCAGTGCAGCTTTGATTTTGGATATATTACAGGCTACATCATTTATTATTGATGCTTCTTGAATCTGATTTAATATTGTGTTCTTTCTTAATGGGTTCTTTGGATAGTCTCTCCATGGGTGATTTTCAACACAACCCTGACATTTAATGGGTGGTATAGCAGATTCACTAAATTTTTTATTGCCCACAATAGATCCTCCTTTAAGTCCAATATTTTTCTATTAATTAAAAATCCTATTGTAACTTCCTTCTTGTGCACTTTTTGTAGAAGTGGGATTTTTAAACCCATTTCTTTTGTTATTAAAATTTTCAGGTTTATTTAACACCATCCTTTCCCCTTTTTCTTTATTTGGTTAAAACACAAATTTTCTTTTCTAATGGTCTCATCCATATTTTTTGGATGATGAAATTAAATTCTTTCTCTGTATGAGAAAGTTAGGCAACTAACAAATTTTTGGATTTTTTCTTTGTCTTCTTTCAAGTATGGAACATATCTCAACAAACTTATGAATTTTTTAACAAATTAATCCATAGTAATTTTTCCCTACTCAAACTCATGAAACTCCCTATCCTTTTCATCAAAATATCTCTCAGTTAAATACTTATTTTTGAAAAAAAACTCTAAACAATTTCCAAGTTAAATTTTTTCTTTTGATCCTTTTAACCTGTTTATTTTGTTCCAACTATAATTCTTCCTTACCCATTAATTGGTAGGTGGTCATCCTTGCCTTAAGATTACTTGGATAATTGTATACTACAAAGTATTTAGACATATTAAAGAGCCATTCCTTTGCTCCTACTTAACATTCAACATCGAAATTCGGTGGTCTAATGTTCTTAAAATGTACCTATAACTGGGAATATAATCTTATTTTTCTAGGTAGGGAAGTGATACTACTTCTTTTTCGTATGTCTTGATCACTATATTCATTTAAGGTCCCTATAATACTAGTGTACCCCTTATTGTTATTGTTAGTGTAGCCCCTTTCATAATGTTATATCATTTAAACTCAGCCATAAAAAAAACCTACCTATTTTCAAAAAAGTAAGGGAAACCCTATTAAGAAATGAAATTATTTTTTCACCTATACCTGGCTTCTCATCTCTGTTTTCCTTTTTGACAAAACTTAGATGTTATTACCCACATTAAGGCTGAGAAATGGATGGCTAATGACTCGGATAAAAAACTCATAAAGCTAAAAAATCTTGGCCATAGGACGCAAGCTAGATCGATTAAATTAAACAACCAGAATGAAATTACACTGGACTCTGAAAATAGAAATGTCCAACAACTAAAATCTCAAAATATAAGAATTCTTAAATCCTAAAAATCGAACAATGTCTCTTTCGCACATAGTCATGCTGAGAAACCCTATGTGATTTATGCTTCCCATCAAGCTAATTGACTCCTCACAGTTGAATCACTATCTTCTCATTCTATCTCGTCTCAGCTCCATATGCACCCACCCAGCCACCACACCCCACCACCTCTCCCCCGATTTTTCGACGACATCTCCAAGAATGTTAAAACATATGATCTTCTAAACCACGTCCCTCAACATTTCGACCAACCCATACTCATAGCCACCATGATGTAGGGGAATTAGGCTCAAGACAACCTTTGTACATAAAATAAATATAAAGTGGGGTCTCATGTTTTGTTTCCCTATGAAATTATCCATAGTTGAGTTAATCTTAGTTAATTTGTGGAGAAAAATGTAACTGCCTGAATGATTAGTGGGCATAGGAAGAGATATTTTGTTTCATTCTCTCAGAGGGTTAAGCTAAAATTAGGACTGTGAGCATTTCAGAGTTTTGTTGAATGTAAGGGAAGATGAATCAATTACTGTTAGTTGTATAAATAAACCCCTGTGGCATAGTCTAGGGGACCTGCATAGAGAGCTTCATAGCGCTGCATAGAGTTGTAGGGGAATCTGAAAAAGATTGGTTGTGGAAGGGTCAATTTATTGAAAATATGGCCAAGCCGGCGCTGTAAGTTACTTCAATGTATAATGAAGAATTGGTTTCAGTATTTATGTGCATCTGCTGGCTGATTTTTGTGTGAGGAAGGCTTGAAGCTTCATACGTTGAGTAAGAGTAGTATTTTTAAGTTGTATTAAGAACCTACATGTATATTTGTATGTGATAGAATCCTATGTTAAAAATATGATGTCTGAATGGTATGCGTGAAGAGTACCCTAAATATTTGAGAGAAAGTGTATAAGAACATGTGCGGGAGTTCTGTATAAAAGGGTTAATAGTACTCTGTACCTAATAGGGAAATTAATGGTATTTCCAGCTATAGAATATGTTTAGAGGGTAGATCAAACACCTACCTTGGTATGAAACGTGGTAAAGGTGACTATAATATATAGGAGCCGATTTTAATGACCTCAGAGTTTAATTTGAAGTTTGGATTTGCGTTGAACTGAACCGATTGAAACAGATTAGAATCGATTTCTCATTCTCAGTGCTTAACCTATGTAAACAGTTCAATACAAGGTTCATTGGATTGTGACCTTCACTTATGAAGGACGGAGTTTGGTTATAATTTTGAGTTGAATACGTATTGGAACCCAGTGCCATGGAGCAGAAAATGGAACCTGGAGCATGGAAGTAACAAAACCAAAATGTGAACGTGAAACCGAAGGTAATAGTCGGGTGGTTTTGTGAGCAAACCTACCTATTTCACACCACCATTGCCCGGAGGTGAAACCACAAGAAAAAAACCTGATTCTATTGGATTGTGCCATGTTGTTGGGGCAATACCGCCCTCATCGCATGAATTTGATGTGCTAAAGTTCGGCATCAAAAATAATGTGAAACTCCACTCTTCTCGTTGGATCGCCCTCATCAATGTGATACTACTCTAGCCATTGGATGTGAGAGGATCGTTAAGAGGTGGGCCTGAATGTTATAGGGACGTTGGCCTTATAGTTAGGTCTGGGATATATATATGGCGGACATTCATGCATAATGGTGATTTAATGAATATGTGAAAGTGTCTATGGTATCTTTGGTTGATGTCCAACATGGCGTTATTAAAATTAAGGTACGTCGTGATCCCATATTAATGATCTAATCACATGATATGACTTGGGGTTTTAATTCTAAGGTCTGGTCAATGCTTATTAAACATAAGTCTGTTGTGAGACTTTCAGAAGGGTGTTATATTTGTTATTGCTTGGGGTTATGGTCTAGGAAGTTCGAACATCAAAATATAATGAGAGGATGAGAATTAAAAGATAAGATGCCTAGAAATATAAGAAGAAGGCTGTAATATACGTAGTGATATATTATAGGGCACATCTAATGGTAGTGGACCCTACAAAAAGAAAACCATGGTTGCGGGTTATGACAATAATATGTTTGATCTTATTATATGTGGAAAGGTTTTATTAACCCTTGAGGAATAGAAAAAAGCTTCTGCCTTATAAATTCCAAGAAGAGGTGTGGTTTCATAACCAAAGTGAGGATTTAGTTTAATATCTCAATCTCAGATTGAGATATTAAAGTACACAGACTTAGTTAAATTTTCAGTTCAATTATTTAGAACAGTGTGAGTTTTCCATAGTGTGGATTTGATTAGGAAAGGAAATTTTGGATGAAATTTATATACAGCTAGAAATTGAAATTTTGAGAAAACCGGGACTATGGGTTTTACCCCCATCATAGTGGTATTAGAGCTTGAATTGAAATAGCTCTTTGAAAGTTTATTTTTAAATGCACATGTACTGAAACAGTGATGAGAATTTTGGCTTTTAAATCTGACTAACAGAATTACAGATTTGATTAGATATGCAGTGAAGGTATCCAGATGTGCAGGATCTGCAGTTGAAGACAAAAGATTACATCAGATAGAGATGCAGTGCAGGTGAAATAAGAAGCAAGATAATTCAGGGATCTTGAGAGGTGAGTGGAGGAGCCTTATTTGACTCTCGTTTGAAGGTATTGTTTGCAGAATGTAGAGTGCAAGAAATTGAGGAAATAATCTGAGCAAAAGCGGATCACAGCTTTGAGAGCAGTGATAAGAAGAGTCCAGAAAGGGATTCTTAGTGCAGAAAGAGCGTGGTAGAACCTAAAAAATTCCCAATAGAGGTTTTATGAAAGAATAAAAGAGGTGTTCTTGAGAGAAGTTGCAGAGTGAAGCCTAGAGAGAAAAAAAGAGTGCTCAGAAGGTTCCAGCAGATAGGGGACCAATACTTGCCAAAAGCTGGATCCAGAGGAAGGGATTGGTGAGGTGAGTTACAGTAAGAGAGCTTTCTATTGCAGAAGCTTAGTGCAGCTTGTGAGTGAAGAACTCCTGGAGGAGAAAATGGCTACTGTTAGCCATAGCAGAGATTGCAGAGGTTCTCAGAGAGGCCACAATAGAAGAGTGAGGGAAGATGCCAAAGCAAATGGCATGAGGAAGTGACTCACTGATGAAGAATATTGGAAAGAGATGGCTGAGATCAATAAGAAGCTTGATGAACTGGAGAGGATGATAGAGGAAAACCAGAGAGGTGTTTGGCTCATGAAGAAGAAGGTAAAGTGGCAGAGGCCACAAAGGAAGAAAGCGCAGATGATAAATGCTCAACAGGAAGAAGAAATGCTCAGAATGATTGAGTATTTGGAGAAGAACTTGGAGACTAAAGCTTCAAGTGGGACCAAGGGGTCTAAGAGCCTTACATATGACATATTTTGTATGTTTGCAGGAAAACAACGTGGAGATGAGAAAAATGCTGATGTTGTCACTGAGAAGGAAAATGGAGCAGGTACATGTTTTGAAGATGTCCTTGCATAGTTAGAGAAAGATTCTACTTTCCAACATATTGGAAGTAGAGAAGATTTAGTTTTTGATACTTTCCAAAAGCTGGAGGTTGAACAAATTAAGGAGACTAAAGAGGAGACCATTGAAGAATCTCTGAAGAGCATGGAAGACTTGGAACAACAGGAAGATTTGGTGATAAAATCATCAAATGAGACCATGAGGTCTTATATTTTTGCATCTTACAAGTTGTGTGAATGTAGGTGTTAAAGAAGGCAGTTCATAAGATGGAACTGTGGCAAATGAAGCTGATTGTTGCCAAGCAAGATATGATGAGTATCTTTCAGATGAAGATCATATTGTGTTATTGCAGTAGAAGGAATTCATTAATTCCTTATTTTATAGAAGTGATTGTTTCAATAAGGTTGGAAATGATGAGTTTGTCATTAATGCTAATAATGACAAATTTCTTTTGTTAAATGGCCAAATGAAGAGTGATGGATAGATAGCTAAAGTTATTACAGAGACGGAAGATCAGAATTCTATTATGATGGAGGATGAGAAGATAGTGACAGCAGGAAACTTGTCTTGTGATAGAAAGGAAGATTGTGAAGATGTTTTCTCTGATGAGATGAGAGGATTGTGTCATAAGTTGAATGCTCCAGAACAGAGGACAAAACCACAGAGGGAAGGTGTTCAAATTGTAAGGGCAGAGATGATTGAAGATGAGAGAGTTCGTTTTTATGAACTAGCGTAGAGAGAAATCCTTGCAGAGGATGTTGCAGAAGGGAGACTAGCTGACAGTCTGAAGAATTGTTTGAAGGATTGGAATCAGCACACTGATGTGCTCATGGAGAAGTAGAGAATTGTAGGACAACATACTGAGATGCTGACAGAAGAGAGAAAGGCTCTTAGGCCTTATGAATTTTGTTTTGATAATTGTTTGATGAATTCAGATCCTGTTGATGATGGATTAACGGCATTGGGTAGTCAATTGAAAGAGATGAGGATGATGACTGGCAATTCAAATACCAATATGAAAATTTGCTGAAGACAGAGAGCAGAGAACTTGTCATGGGTGACAATCAAGAAATTTTTTACTGTTTCAGAGAGCATGAGGGTATGGATGATTTGGTGGTGAATAGGGAAGCAGTAAATACTGAACAAATAAAATTTTAGCAAGAAAAAGCTCAACAAATAAAATCTGGAGCTATAGCAGAAGATCAACAATTGAAAGTAAGAGTAAGAACTGAAGAAATAAGAGTGCAACAAACATAAGCAAGATTTTAGCAGTTAGAGGAAATATTAGACAGAGAAATAGCATTGATAAGAGGACTGATGATGAAGGTGATTGAGAAGAAGACAACAGCAAAGAAACAAAGAAATAGCAGCAAAAGAAAACGAGAAGGAGGATATAAAAGTGCAGCTAGTGGAAAGCTACATCACAAAGTATGGAAGCTAGGAAGAATACAAAGGAAGAACACTGCAACAAATGACCAATTGCAGAACAAGGTGTGGGATGTAGGAAGATGAAGATGAAAGCACATGATCAGGAGATCATGGACTATTTTAGCCTGGGGATTTTGTTGCAGGGGCATTAGGCTCAAGAAAACTGTGTACATAAATAAATATAAAGGGGGGTCTCATGTTTTGTTTCCCTATGAAATTATCCATAGTTGAGTTAATTTTAGTTAATTTGTGGAGGAAAATGTAACTGCCCGAATGATTAGTGGGTATAGGAAGAGATAGTTCGTTTCATTCTGTCAGAGGGTTAGGTTAAAATTAGGACTGTAGGAATTTCAGAGTTTTGTTAAACGTAAGGGAAGATGAAGAAATTACTGTTAGTTGTATAAATAAACCCCTGTGGCATAGTCTAGGGGGCCTACATAGAGAGCTGCATAGGGCTGCATAGAGTTGTAGGGGAATATGCAGAAGATTGGTTGTAGAAGGGTCAATTTATTGAAAATTTGGCTGAGCCAGAGCTGTAAGTTACTTCACTGTATAATGAAGAATTGGTTTCAGTATTTATGGGCATCTACTAGTTGATTTCTATGTGAGGAAGGCTTGAACCTTCGTACGTTGAGTAAGAGTAGTCTATGTAAGTTGTATTAAGAACTTGTATGTATATTCGTATGTGATAGAATCATGTCTTAAAAATATGATGTTTGAATGGTATGTGTGAAGAGTACCCTAAATATATGAGAGAAAGTGTATAATAACATGTGTGGAAGTTCTGTATAAATGGATGAATGGTACTCTTTATCTGATAGGAAAATCGATGGTATTTCTAGCTATAGAATATGTTTAGAGGGTAGATCGAACCCTTGCCTTGGTATGAAACCTGGTAAAGGTGACTATAATACAAAGGAGCTTATTTTAATGGCCTCAGAATTTAATTTGCAATTTGGATCTGCTTTGAACCGAATCGATTGAAATAGATTGGAATCAATTCCTCATTTTCAGTGCTTAACCTATGTAAAGAGTTCAATACGAAGTTCGTTGCATTGTGACCTTCAATTATGAAGGAAGGAGTTTGGTTATAATTGTGAGTTGAAGACGTATTGGAACCCAGGGCCATGGAGAAAAAGATGGAACCTAGAGCATGGAAGTAACGGAACCAAGAGGTGAACGTGAAACTGGAGGTTATAGTCGGGTGGTTTTGTGAACAAACCCGCCTATTTCGCACCGCCCTTTCCCGGAGGTGAAATTACAAGAAAAAAACCTGATCTTATTGGATCGTGCCACGTCGTTGGGGCAATATTGCCCTCATCGCGTGAATTTGACGTGCTAAAGTTTGGCATAAAAAAAAAATGTGAAACTCCACCCTGCTCATTGGATTGCCCTCATCAACGCGATACTACTCCAGCCATCGGATGTGAGAGGATTATTAAGAGGTGGGCCCGAACATTATATGGGCATTGGCCTTATAGTTAGGTCCAAGATATATATATCGTGGACATTCATGCATAATGGTGATTTAATGAATATGTGAAAGTGTCTATGGTATCGTTGGTTGATGTCAACCGTGACGTTATTAAAATTAATGTACGTCGTTAGCCCATATTAATGATCTAATGACATGATACGACTTGGGGTTTTAATTCTAAGGTCTCATAAATGCTTATTAAACATAAGTCCGTTGTAAGACTTTCATAAGGGCGCTATATTTGTTATTTCTTGGGGTTATGGTCTAAGAAGTTCGAACATCAAAATATAATGAGAGGATGAGCATTAAGAGATAAGTTGCATGGAAATATAAGAAGAAGGTTGTAATATACATAGTGATATATTATCGGGCGCATCTAATGGTAGTGGACCCTACAAAAAGAAAACCATGGTTGCGGGTTATTACAATAATATGTTTGATCTTATTATATGTAGAAAGGTTTTATTAACCTTTGAGGAAGAGAAAAAAGCTTCCGCCTTATAAATTCCAAGAAGAGGTGTGGTTTCATAACCAAAGTGAGGATTTAGTTTAATATCTCAATCTCAAATTGAGATATTAAAATACACAGACTTAGTTGAATTTCTAGTTCAAGTATTTAGAACAATGTGAGTTTTCCAGAGTGTGGATTTGATTGGGCAAGGAAATTTTGGATGAAATTTATACATTGCTAGAGATTGAAATTTTGAGAAAATCGAGACTGTGGGTTTTACCCCCATCACACTTCCAGCCCAGAAAATGTTGCTCACAACTTATCTCACTCGCGCCATCTATCTTCACATCTCCACAACACTTGCTACCCAATTACCATGCACTCCAGCAATTTACCCTCGCACCTACATAATGCCCCTCGCTCCAAATCGTTAATGGACAACACATATTCACATGACTCAAGCATTCACCTTCCCCATAGTTCCCCTGGGCATTCTAGCCCATACATTGACAGAACTCTTACCTCCATCGATTCCTCACTAATAACTCCCACAAAAGACTCTACAAGCCCATCTAAGTACTCTCTCCCTCTCACACCACTTAATAAAAACACTCAGCCCTCTGAGATCTACGCTTCCCTCACTCACTCTCCTAGCATCGAACCTTCCAAAACTAAAGTATTTATTTTTTCCAGCATCAAAATGTATAGAGGCATTGAGTATCTACTACACAAAGGTCAAAATTTCACCATAGCAACTAATAAAATTCCAATAGATGAAGTCATTTGCAATATTGAGGTTTCCATCAATGAAATTGACTCGATTAAAGCTAAAGAAATATGTTAGGATGTGGCCAAAATCCTCAGAAGCGTTAAACCTCCTCCCTGCAACATAACAAAAGATGAAAAAAGAGCTTTAACAAATCTCAAAAATAATAAATATATTGTAGTGTTAAAAGCATACAAAGGTAAGTCCACAGTAATTATGAATAGAAATAACTATGACGAGAAAATGGAGGAGCAGCTAAACCTGAGCGGCTACTAAAAAATTTTAAACAAGGACCCTCTCAAAGAATTTACTAAGAAAATTAAGCATTGAAAAAATAAAAAACAACTTAAATTGAGATGATGGGTTAAAACTAACTAACACTTAAAAACCATTAATGAAATCTCTATGTAAAACAATTATCCAAATAAAAATAAATGTTTTGAAACTAATATAAACAAGTTCTCTCTAATTTATAACTTCATTTTTTTTTAAATAATTTTAATTTAATAAATAATTAATATATTAAATATAAAAAAAAAGGAAAAAAGTTCAAATAACACAATTATTATTTTAGCTTTAGATTTATTTCAAACAAGTAAAATTTTCTTATTACTCAATTTAAAAAAAAATAGTAATAATTAAAATACATAAACTTCAATATAATTTAAAAGAAAAGTTATAATTATTTTAATTAAATTATTAACCTAATATTGGACCAAGGTTTCTTATTAAAACAGATTATTAATTGATTATTTAAAAAAAATTACATTCAATAATTTAAATTTAATTTAATTCTAGCAAAATTAATTTACTTTAATAATTAAGTAATAAATTATCTTTAGCTTGTTAACTTAAACTTCAACACCAACATTAATTACATTTTTATTGATTAATAACTAATTAAGCTATATAGTTATGGCTCACATAACTAAATCTAATCATTTTAGATTAATAAATTAAAATTATTTAAATAAATAAATAAAATTGATAGAATTAGCCGACCTAATTTTTTTTCCTCTATTTTTTTCTCCTTCTCTTTTATTTATGTATGACCTAGGATCTTTAAAACTCTTGAACCTTCTCCAGAAATTTGTCGCTCCCTTGAATATGGACTCATTTTTGTAGTCTGAAGCATCAGGTTAAAAACTCCTCAACAACTTATTCCATTCCTTTTCAAAAAGGGTTCAATGGCAAAGCACATTGAAGACTTACAGAAAATTAATATTTGGCTAAGTGATATTCTAGAGGAGCATAGGATTGATGTCTTCACAAATACTTTAAAATACAAAATCTAACATGAGGTTCGAATTTCAGAACCTGATTCATTAGAGAAGGCATTTAGGGTGGCAAGAAAAGTTTAAAGAAAAATTATGGCAACAAGTAAGTATACCACTCACAATTATGAAGATTGAAGTGTTTTTTCTCCTAGTCTTGCACAAACTATAAGGGTGACACCACAACAATTGGAGGAAAAAAGAGAAAAAGGGATTTTTTACAGTTGTGATAGAAAATACACTCAAGGTCAGAAGTGTGTTAAGAATAAATTATTCTACATATATTGTGAAGAGGAGGAAGAAAAGGAACAAGAAACATTAAAAGAGGAGGATATACCCCAGGACCTAGACCAAGAGAAAGAAGAGATGAGTTCAACCATGTCATTTAATGCATTGGCAGGAATTACCACTCCTTAAAATCTCAATATAGAAGGATATATCAATAAGAAAAAGGTAATTTTTTTGATTGATTTGGGTAGTACACATAATTTTATTCATTGTAAGATAGTCAAGGAATTGAATTGCTTCCTATGTCCACCACCAGAGAGTACTGATGGTTTCAAATGGAGGAACTATAAATTTACTTGGAAAGTTCCATAATATCAAGCTAACCATGGGTTAATATGTATTGAATAGTCTAATTCTTTCCATTCTGATCTGTGGGTTGATGTTGTACTACGAGTCCAATTTTTACAATATTTGGACACGATAAGTTTTAATTTTCAGGAAAATTTATTGAACTTTTTTTTGGGAAGGAAAGGTAGTTGATTTAATGAGTCTCACAGGTAAACCGGGAAATATAATCAACTGTAATGTCATGGAAAAGTTTTTGAAGAATGAACAATTGGTTGTAATTTCACAATTATGCTCACTAAAGGTTCAAACTTAAAAATCATCTATTTCTCAAGGTCTCCAGAAGGTATTGGACAATCATTCCAAGGTATTTGAGACCCTCAAACGCCTCCCACCTATTTGTGATTATGAGTATTCTATTCATTTGATTTCAACAATTGTTCCTCCAAACTTCATGCCTTATAGATATCCTTGTGCCTAAAAGTGTGAAATTGAACGTATGGTTGCAGAAATTCTAGAGGGTGGAATAATTCAATCTAGTCAAATTTCTTTATTTTCTCTAGTAGTATTGGTACACAAGAAGGATGGATCATGATGTATGTGTCTTAATTATAGGGATCTCAGCCAACTCACTATTAAAGATAAACTTCCCATTCATGTCATTGATGAATTGTTTGATGAATTACATGGAGAAATTTACTTCACCAAGATGGATCTTCGTTCAGGATTTCATCAAATTATAATGAAGGCTAAAGGCATTATGAATACATTATTCAGAACTCATGAGGTCCATTATGAATTTTTGGTAATGCCTTTTGGAATTACTAATGTACCTTCCACGTTTCAATGTTTGTAAATACTACATGCATTACAGAAATGGAAACCTTACCAAATGGGAAGACACTTCAAGTTAAATAAAGATCATCATAGTCTTAAATACTTTTTGGAAAAAATAGTATCTTTAGAAGAGTAAAAAAAATGCGTGACAAAAATGTTGGGTTATAACTTTGAAATCATCTACAAAAAATGGAAGCAAAATTTTGTTGCAAATGCAATCCCAAGAAAGGATGAGGTTGTGTAAGCATGTATTTGTTATTTTTATATTATCCAACCTGAGTGAATAACCAAAGCAAGGGATGTGTTATCCATGATAAAACTTAGGTTTGTATTTGAGTCAATTAGGTTATGTTAGTTAGGGTTATAAGTTCTTCTTCCAAATCATCAAATCTACAAAGGTTATTTCTGTCATAGAATTTGTTTGTGGGGTCATTATGAAGTTTTGTAGGGTGTCATCATAAAGTCAAAATAAAAATAATCCATGTATCTTAGGCTCATTTGGTCATGATTAGCAATTTCACAATTCAACACACTTTCGCAGCAAATTCAGTTATAAAAACAAAGTATTTGCTACGAAAATTCCTGAAACTTATCATGGGGGAGAATAAAAGTAAAAATCTCAGCTTCAGGAGTTCTAATCGCACGATTTTAGCTTAAATAGGTAAGTGAAGTCTCAAAAATTCTAGAAAAATCAGAAAAATATGAGAGGGATGTTTTTTGTAATTTGCTACCAAACTTGCTACCAATTTTTGCTACGAAATTGTTGTAGCATATCATTGATAAAAATGTAAGTGGAATTTTGAGATAAGGGAGTGATCAAAGCATGTGTTTAGCTTATAAACACTAATGAAAATCTCATAACTATTAGAAATATCAGATAGCTTGCAAAAAGGTTTTTCTTGGCACTTGCTACCGAATTTTTTCTACGAAAATTCTATAAATGATTGTTTTAGAAGTCAACTTCAAGCTCACTTTCTGACCAAATTGAAAGGAATTTTGGAAATTGGAAAGAGGTTTTACTTCATCACAAGCTCACATACAGAATCCTCTCTCAGTTATTGCACAAATATCATGGTTTTAAAAATAAATACTTATATTTGAGGCCTATTTTACATTTTTTTCGTAGCCAAATTTATTGCGGAAATTTTAAATTTGATTTGGTGGAGGTCCAGCTCAGTAGGTCAACAGGTCAGGCTCCACGTGGTAGCCAGCACATCAAAAATCCATCAAATTAGCAGTTATTTATATTCGATAAGGAATATTAGAAGAGTTTTTTGAGCTATTTAATGATCAAAGAGTTCTTTTTGTATATGAACTCTAAAAAATAGAAAATATCCCTAACAAGTCTCTATGCTTAGTAATCCAACTAGAACTAGGCATCATAGCTAAAGCATTGAATCTAGTTAAGGTGGAAAAGGATTGTAAATGAGGACTCACTCTATAAAGGAGGTAAATTTTCACTTTGAAGGGGTTTTTGAATGTTATGAGAGAACTACTTATCTAATTTTTATTTATGAGCTAATATACATTTTGCAACAGACTATTTTACAACAAGAGATTCTTCTTGGCTTACGTTTTATTTTTACTTGTTTTTCATATTTTTATTAGCTTCATGGAAATATGATTACTTGGAATTCATGATTAAATGCTCCGACTTCCTTCATTTTTGTGTTTTTGTTGTACGAGTTAATTTATGTCTGAGCCAATTTGCCTCAACTTCCATGAATACAGTTTATGTGTAATTGAATTTCCTTAGTTGACTCCATGCCCAATGGTAGTTGTCATTACACTATTCCACCTACGCAAAATCACATGAATTATAAATAGACTTAGCCATCTGCAAATTTGAATTTGATCTTGAGTATTCCATTGTTTTCCTTGAGAAATCCCTCTTAGACTACAAGGGCTAACTTCCAGTTAAAATTTGGTTGAATTAGTTATGCTAGGTTGCTCATTCACACATCCCAACATGCTCTAGCCTAGTGATAATATTTTGGTGCATCTTTCAAGAGTATAAAATTTTTATTAACCTGGGTGTTTCTTTTTAAGGTAGTTTCACTCTTGAGGGTAGCAGGAGATCGGACATTTCAAGGATGTTCTTCTACCTTGGTGACTCCATTCTTGAATAATTCAGAAATTCATAGCTTCAGACTAACACTACTCAGGAGATGAGGGACTTAGATGCAACTACAATTTATTCAAAGTATGAATGTGTGGAATTTTCAAACATTTGCAAATTTCAAAATCATTTTCCCAAGGATGCATATCTTTTAAGCATTGGTGCTAAATTTTATGGAGAAGATTTATGCTTGATTTTAGAGCATGTATCAAAGTTTCGTGACTTTACCAAGCACCTTAGAGTAAAATAAGAAGATGTATTCATTAGGCTTTTATATGATTAATTTCAAGGAAAGCGTAAAAGTTGGGTGGAAAGGTTACCTTCTATATCTATTAAATTATTTTCAAAATTTTGGCTTATTTTTTTCGAAACATGGATAGAGAAGACAGAGTTTGTAGCAGGCTCTCTTTCCATTCAAGATTTCATAGGATGGAGTGATATGTGCTCTGGTGTAGAAGTTGGTGAGAAATTTTCTTCATCACTATCTTTTTATTTAAATTCATATAAGGAAATCCTAAAAATAAGATCAGATTTTTAGATGAATTGGCTCATGAGATTGAAAAGGATATTAAAGATGTTGAAGTCAAATTCACTCTTATCATTTTCAATATCTTATGCAGTCTTTTGAATGTTTTTTCCACCCAGAACAAGCATAGGATGTATTTTATTTTGACATAAAAAAGGAGAAATGGTTTTTTTTTTTAAATAGATCGGATGACACACAGTTGAAAACATATGATGACATGGAAAGTAAGTGTGAAGTATTCAACTATGAGGATTGATTTGTTTAATATTTTGAAAATATTCATAAAAAAATCATATCTTTATTGATCCTATAACAAATAATATGGAGAGTTTTTTTAGTCTGAGTTTCCATCCATGTTTTCACTGTGAGAAACAAATCCATTATTAGTTGCCATTATATTCCCTAGCTTTGATTTTGTTGATGCATAGTGAAGAAGTCCTTTTATTTCACCAGCTTCTTGAATAGCTTCACTAGGACTGATTTTTGATTTGATTTATCATCTTATTAGCAGTATAGTGTAGGTAGGTGTGTGTGTGAATAAGCTCGGTATTCTGATTATATTTTTAGCATGTAGAGAATTAGTTTAAAACTTGGATTATTGTTTGGTTTGGTTGCAAACAGTTCAAAGTTACAGGAGTAGATGATATCTTCAACAAGTTTGAGCCTGAAGTGAAGGCCATAAGAACTTGGATCTAAGGGTTAAAATGTAAATTTGGGTTATGGGTTACACTTTTTGCCCTTTTTTAAGAAAACAATTTCATTTTTTTCTGTTCTTCAATTTTTTGCAAGCCAACACAATTTCTTAGTTTATAATTTCATTTTGCGATAAAAATAAAAGTTGTAAGAAATTTTATTAGCTTTCTATTACTTATTTTTCGAATTTTTTTATACATATTTGATATGTTAACTTAGCGTTTCTTTAAGTGTATATTTTTTAACAATCAAAGGATTCATAAAAAGTCATGTTAATACGTGCTGGTGTATTCGTCGAAAAATTTGTGTTTTTGAGAAACAAAATGTGTTACAACAATCTAGACAGAGCCTACTTCGATTTCGTTATATTTATGAAACCAATTGATGCATATCATAATTACTAGAATGTTTGAACTAATCCAATATGAAAAAATTGCATATTTCGAATATGTTTCAGGATGCACGAAATTTCTCAACATATAAGTTATAAACTAAAACTCTAAAACCTACCCATTACACAGGATGGACCAATGTAATGCATCATAATCTTTTCAATTTCTTTTACAGTGTATTTTGGAAGATACAAAATATTGATTTCACTGAATCATAATGACCTTCGGAAATTTTTTGCACTTGTTTTATTACAAAGTTAATTAAAATTAGTAAATATTTATGAAGTTCCATAAAAGTTATATTTCTTGAAAGTAGATTGAATTCTGAAAATGGTTGTCTTGGTTCCAAAAGTTGATTCACAAAGTTTCATGGAGTTTAATCAGTCCCAAGTTGAATAAATGTGTTCAGATCACGACTCTGTGTAATTGCAGACGTGTTAGTTCGGCCGAACTTTTAAAAAAAAATCAGTCGAATTGCTTTTTCTCTAGTGGCCTGTCAAGTCTAACGACACAAAAGTTCGGCCGAATTTCTTACAAAAGTTCAGCCAAACATTTAATTGACTTTCCATCGGCCGAAAATTCAATAAAGCCCAGGCTCCAAAAAAACATTTCACGGCAATATAACATGACGTAAACACATTCATTATTTTTTCATAATTTCAGACATTTGTTCATTTGGTCTGATTTTTCAAAGGTTTGATTTTGCAAAGGAGTTTTATGGGTTTAAGGAGTCTTTTTGACATAAAATTCAAAGGAGATTTCTTGGAATTATGTGATACATTTTTTGGATGTTTTTTGGGCTTCATTTTTTTTTAAGGTATTTTGTTTTTAGAGGTTTTGGGCTTAATTTTCATTTTTTTTTTTAAGGTATTTTGTTTTTAGAAGTTTGGGGCTTAATTTTCATTGTTTTTTTGTTTAAGGTATTTTGTTTTTAGAAGTTTTGGACTTAATTTTCATTATTTTTAGAGTTTTTGGGCTTAATTTTGAAAGGATATTTTTTTTGATTTATTTTGTTTTTAGAGGTTTTCGGGCTTAATTTCCAAAATACATCTTTTGGACTTAATTTCGAAAGGACTCTCTTTAGGCTTAATATTCAAATGAATTTTTTTGGAGGTATTTTTTAAAGTGATATTTTTTAGAGGCTTTTTCGAGGTATTTTTTAAAGTGGTATTTTTTAAGAAGTTGGGCTTAATTTTCAATGGAATTTTTTTGGAGGTATTTTTTGAAGTGAAATTTTTTAGAGTACGTGCTTTGGGTTGAAGTAAATATTTTATAATGATTTTTTAAAATGAGTTTTTGTCTAAATTTTTCAATGAATTTTTTTTGCAGGACTTGGAAGGAAATATTTTGAGCTTCATTTCATTTTTATAAGATAATTTTTTCTCGGATTTTTCAAAGTAATTTTTTGGATTGAAGTATGTATTTTTTGAAAAAAATTTAAAAAATATTTCTTTTTTTTTAAATTAAATATTTTGTGATGTTTTTTTTTAATTGATTTTTTGTCTAAATTTTTGAAGAAAATTTTTGAACTTCATACTCTATTATCATGGGAAATTGAAGGAATTGTACAAGAAAATATGATTGAACAAGAGACGCTGAGGAACATAGAGAACAAGGGAGAGAATCTCGCAAAATAAAGAGAGAAGCACTCTCAAATATTGAAAGGGAAAATCAACCTCAACTAGAAGTTGAAGCAGGTACGTAAATGTAAATATTATGAATTTGATATTTAAAATTTTCCTAGTGTAAAATGTGAAGTTTAATTTTGATTTGATGAACTAATTTGGAAAATATTTTGCAATGTAAACAGAGAGAGATATTCCTCAAAACATTGATGATGAGATACAAAATTTTGAAAAAGAAAGTGAAAGAGTTATTTAACCAATGATTGAAGATGGTGAAAATGTTGAAATAAATTCAAGTGAAGAAATTGAATCACAAGGTATGTATATATGTAGATATATGTTGAACACATTTACCTATTATTGAAATTACACATATTTATTAATTTAGTTATTTATTGAATATGTCAATGTCAAAGATGAGATGTTAGAAAATGTTGACACTCACACATATGGAGATAAAAGAGCTGACCATGTTATACGATATTGTGTTAATCGCATTTTTGATACATACATCAGAAGGGAAAATGTGGCAGTTCAACCCCAATTGTTGAAAGCTCTCCTATCATTAAGGAAACTAAAAGAAGCTATGACTTTATTGGGTATTCACAAATCAAAAAAAGATAAAAAAAAATGATGGAAAATGTGATACAAAATATAAAGAGTGCTATAAATTCAATCAGAAGATATAGACAGAAAAATGTTTCAGTTGCACATAGAACAATACATATGGTAGTGGTTCATCAAGTACTAAAGAGAATCGCTTGGTAAAATCTACAGCATGAGCATTAGGAACCGCACGAAAAACTTTACACAAACATCATAAATTACGGTAGAAAATAGATGTAAATGATGAACTCACTTGTTGGAGAGCTATTTGTAGGAAACCATAGAAAGATAGACTTGGATAAAATGCTAAAAGAACAATATATGAATATTGGAAGAAAAATTCACGTGTTTCGCCAAATGCAAGCAATGTGATGAAAAGAAGAATAGCACGAAATCAGTACAAAACACATCCAAAACATTTCTTCGAAACCACTCAGATAGAGTTGTTCAACAATTTCAAAGAAGAGAATCGTGAAATTGAGGTCTCAGTCAGTGCTTTTGTGCAATAAAAACCATGGTATGTAAAACCTATCAATGTACGTGAAACTTTTTATTGTCATTATCATGTGGAATTTCAGTTATATTATGACACATTCCTTAATTTTTGAGAATTTTTTTGAAAGATTCACCTCCTCCTTCCACTATCTGTGATTTCATATCTCAAATTCTGTGGAAGTGAAAGTGATGAATTATTTTATGAAAAGATATGTGTTGGTGGTAAAAAATGCGATGATTGTCAAAATCTGAGTAAATTTCAAAACAAATATCATACTAATATAAATGATCAATAATTTTCCAACATGAAAGTGAAATGGATGAGATATGAATTTATCCATACATTGATTCAAGGTTCAAATATTGCTAAAATAATTGAATTACAAGAAGAAGAAATTTTTGTGATATATTGTTTGAGAAATTTTAAGGCGGAAAAGTATAAATACACCAAGAATTTTCATAGAGCTTGATGGAAGGACTTGCAATTAAAAAAATCCCGTGAATTTTTTCCACCAGGGACCATTTTGTTAGTAATTGATTTTGCATAAAACTACACATTTCTTCCACAAAAATAAATTCAGAGTGAATATTATCATTTTGACCAAGTCTCCATGCTTGTCCATATTCTATATATACATACTGAAAAAACGTTGATCATATAGAAAGCACCAGTGAAAATTGGGATGTTATTAAAGAATATCACTTTAAAATTAGCGACGATCGTACACATGATACATATTTTGTAAAACATTGTTTTAGAAAGATTTATGACTCCTTGAAAACTCGTGGCATAAAATTCAATGAACATTGGATAGGGTCAGATCGATGCATAGGTAAATTCAAATCTTCACAATCATTATTTTCATTGTGTTGTCTTCATAAGAAAACCTGCTTTAAACATTGTTGGAATTTCTTCGAGACTGGTCATGGAAAAGGAGAACATGACGATGCAGGGGCATGCATAAAACGAGCACTTTGAAGATATCAAATTTACCTTTCTGTAAACCAACTTGTGGATGATAAAGAAGCTTTTCAATGGTGCATAGTTGCACTAAGCCGCGAGACTAACTGATCAAGGGAGGTGTGAAGGTACATTCAATTTAATTTTTATTGTATATCCAATTTTAAATAATGTACATTTATCAGAAGGATTATCTCTGATGGTATTTTTATATCATATTTACATTCTTCTTTGAAATTTTCCATATAGGTTTTCTTGGCATATTGGGGTCGAAGATGTAGATAGATCAATTGGAAATGACGTTGAAACAATAAAAGGGACTCGGAAATTACGTTCAATTAAAACAAATTTTTCCACAAATGTGTTTGCATTGGATAAAATAATTTATTTATTTTTTCATGTTTGCATAGACAATACAGAATCTAATGATGTTTTTGAAAACAAAATGTATGTAAAAGATTGGAAACATACAGAGCTAAATACAAAAGGGAAAATGTATGTTGCAATGTTTAAAGAAATGCAATCAGAGGAGACTACAATATCATCTGATGGTGATCGAGTTTCTAATATCATTAGAGAAGGTAACATTTGAATTTCTTTCAAATGATAGAGAACTAGAAATAGATACTAAAATTATTTAAAGTTAATTTTTCATGTTAATTATGATGTAAATTTAAATACATAAGTTTGTTTTATTTTTCAGGAGATGTTTTTGTTGTAATTGCACCTACTATCAATGATGAAAATGTGAAGTATTATTTGATGCGTTGCACTGAATGAAAGATGAAATTATTAGAAATCTATAATGATCATGGGTTTCCATATGATAGAGGGTCTATTATACAAAAATGTTACTCTTTCAGACAAACTAATCAAAGTGGGGATTTTGTTTACTTTGAAGACTACGAACCTAATGTCATAAGTTTATAGTCACTTGGTGTGTAAAACGCACATAAAGTTGATAGAGGTTCAATCAAAGAAAAAAACTAAAATTAAGAAATGGAAAATTTAAAAATCTGATCATGAATGGATCATTGAAGATGGAATTCCATTGGAATTTTTTTGATTGAACTACCCAACAATTTCTTCTCTTTGGATTCATGTTTTAGAACTTCTAGAACTCAACTAAAAAATTAATTGCCCTGTTATGTTATCTGTGCAAGTGTTTTCACATGTACATTGTTTTGGTACATGCACACTAGTATCAACTGAAAGTAGCTTTTCTATGTGTATTGATGAAAAATGTTGCAGATACTAGATATATATGTCCTAGAATATAATTAATTTAAATTAGATTTTCTATGTGCATTCATGAAAAATGTTTCACGTACTGGATATATATGTTATAGAATGAAATTAACTAGAATTAGCTTTTCTATGTGCATGGATGAAAAATGTTACACGTACTGGATATATATGTTCAAGAATGCAATTAACTGAAAGTAGCTTTTCTATGTGCATTGATGAAAAATGTTGCACGTATTGGATATGTATATGTTCTAGAATGCAATTAACTCAAAGTATATTTTCTATGTGCATTGATGAAAATTGTTGCGAGTACTAGATATAAATGTTCTAGAATGCAATTAACTAAAAGTATATTTCTATGTGCAATGACGAAAAATGTTGCACATACTAGATATATATGTTCTAGAATGCAATTAACTGAAAGTATATTTTATATTTGCATTGATGAAAAATGTTGCAAGTACTATATATATATGTTCTAGAATGCAATTAATTGAAAGTAGCTTTTCTATGTACATTGATGAAAAATGTTGCACGTACTGGATATAGACGTTCTAGAATTCAATTAACTGATAGTAGATTTTCTATGTGCATTGATGAAAAATGTTGCACGTACTAAATATATATGTTCTAGAATGAAATTAACTAAAAGTAGCTTTTCTATACATGCATTAATGAAAAATGTTGCACGTATTGGATATATATATACATTATAGAATGCAGTTTTAAAATTTATGATTGTTCGACAAATCTAACAAGACCTAGAATCTTATGATTGTTTATATATATATATATATACACATGTATATATGTATTGTACTTCAATTGTTTTAACATATATATTCAAACATGTACTTAAATCATTTCTACGTGTACATATATTCATGTGAACTTTTTGTTTGTTTGGAAAATGACAACTTGAATTTTAAAAAAAAAACATTATATCATAATCACATGCCAAATGTAGTTCAACCATCCAAAACTTGAGTTTTAAAAACAAAACATTATATCACAACATTGCTTCACATGCCCAATGTAATTCAACTATCCAATAAAAAAAAACATTATATCGTGCAATCACATGCCAAATGTAGTTAACCCATCCAAAATTTGAGTTTTAAGAAAAAAACATTATATCACAACATTACTTCACATGCCAAATGTAGTTCAACCTTCCAAAACTTGAGTTTTAATAACAAAAAATTATATCACAACATTACTAAACATGCCAAATGTAGTTCAACTATCCAATAAAGAAAAAACATTAAATATCCCAATCACATGCCAAATTTAGTTCAACCATCCAAACCTTGAGTTTTAAAATTAAAACAAATTATATCACAACATTAATTCACATGCCAAATGTAGTTCAACTATCCAGTAAAAACAAAACATTATATTGTGCAATCACATGCCAAATGTAGTTCAACCATCCAAAACTTGAGTTTTAAAAACAAAAGAAATTATAACACAACATTACTTCACATGCCAAATGTAGTTCAACCATCCAAAACATGAGTTTAAAAAATAAAACATTATAGATCACAACATTACTTCACATGCCAAATGTACTTCAACTATCGAATAAAAACAAAACATTATATCACATTCACATGTACCAAATGTAGTTCACATAAAATATGTCCAAAATTTGTTTCTCACAGGTATCAAGTATCAAGTTATATATGACTGCATATATATAATATATAAAAAAAAGCAAATTTAAGACTAAATCTATTGAAAATATAATGTTGGACGTGCATGTGAATCATCCATCTGTATTTGATCGATGTAGTGTTTCTCCCAGCAAAGTCACGATCCTCGAGTTATCCTGCGAAGCATGGAGAACCTGTACACAATGTGTACAAACATTAAAATTTAATGTTTTAAAATTGAATGAAAATATATAGAACTTCATGTAAAAAATAAATAAATGTAAAAACAAAAACATGCAATACCTCATGAGGTTCCCTCTCCATTCGTTGTTCATCTACTAAAACTTCCCCCACTGGAACATCTTCAACAGTAAACTGTACAATATATATATATATATATATATATATTAAAAAATTTCAAATGAAAATGCATATATAAACTTATTTTCAATAATATTAAAAAACAATTTAGACAACGTGTTCAAAGGGTTGAAATGGTGTGGATGTTCCTATCTCCATCATACACTCCATCGCTAGAGGCCGTGGAGAAATAAATCCTCTCTAGGAACCTAAAATTAAAAAAAAATAAAAGTATAAAATAACTCAAGATCTAGATCTCAAATTATAATAAAACCATTGAACTTTAATTTATAACTTATAACTTAAAAACATATATTTAAGTGAAAAATTGAATACTTATGCTGGTGGATTTCGCACATCTCCTAAGAGAGGCTCCAAAATAAAATCTCCAAAAACCTAAAATTCAAAAAAATTAAAATAACTCAAGATCTAGATCTCAATTTATAATAAAACTTTTGAACTTCAATTTATAACTTATAAGTTAAAAACATATATATTGAAGTGAAAAATTGAATACTTGTGCTAGTGGATTTCGAAAATCTCCTAAGAGTAGCTCGGAAAGAAAATCTCCAAAAACCTAAAATTTAAAAAATTTAAAATAACTCAAAATCTCGATATCTTATTTTTTAATGGAACTTTTTGAGCTGGAATATATAACTTAAAAACATATTTAAAAGTGAAAAATTGTTCATACTTGTGATGGTGGATTTGGCACATCTCCCAAGGAAGAAGAAGGTATCGCCATCTCAAAAACATCGAATGGAATCGGAATCTATTAAAACATTTTATTATATGTATACATGTACATGTGTGCATAGTTATTTATTTTAAAAATATCTCATCATGTTTCGATATATATAATAGTAGATAAAAAATAATTGTACATCATCATGTTCACTTAAAAAATAATAAAATTTTCCAAAATATCTTGATGGTGAGAACCATCTTGATTGTGTGATTGATGGTGAGACCCATCTTGATTGTTTAAAATAGAGGCTTTGACCATGATATTAACATTTTCTTCATTCATCAAGCGTGACAACTACAAATGGTGTTAACATATAATGATACATTTTTGTTAGATTAATGTATACAAATAAATGTATGTATATGTGTATTTATTACAAATTGTACATGTGTTAAAATAATCACCCTAACCATTAACATGTATCGTTCCCATGCCCTTTTGCTCATGAACAATTAGGTCCTGGCAACCATTGCGACAATTCTTCGCATATGTTCTGATCTATTCAACACTCATGTTGTCAATATCTTCATTTATAATACAAAATATTAGCACATACATTCTCATGTGCTCTTTATCGATTCATAAAAACATCGACTCCACCCAATCCACTATAAATATTGTCAATGTTGGCATCCATTTCTTCTCAACTAATTTCAGAAGTGGCATCTATCCCTGACTGCAAAGTTTCGACATGAAGAGGTCTGTGGTGGTGGATTTGACGCATGGGTATATGAAATTGCACCAGTTTAAGGGGTGTGGTCTACCCCTATAAACTATTGGTCACAGGCAGAAAGTGGTGGAGCTGAAAATAATATAATCTAGAGGAAAAAATATCTGAATGTATGCTCAAAGTAAAATAAAAACTAAAACAAAAATATACAGAAGCTATTGAAGAGAGTAAAAATGATAATAATGAAAATAATGGCTCAAAGGATTCTTCTTATTAAACATTTGAAATGGAGAAAAAAATTTAGGCACTTGGCAAAGGGCCCAGAGGCAATGGCTCTAGGTCTCAATGTAAGGATGTTGGTTTCCAAGCTCTGCCTATGATGCAGACTCCCTGTCTCTCCACTGTGATGGACTAAGATTGTTGGGTCTCCAACAATCGATTCCCCTCTATCTCCAGCTCTGGGTCACATGCTGCTGGTATTGCTTGGGAAATTTTGGCCAGCATAACAACGTGATCACCCTTTCCTAATCTCTTGGTGGCTTTATATAGGGGATTTCAAATCGTCCTTCCCTCCCTTAGTACATGATGGATGGTGACCCAAGGGAGAGGTATGATTCCATTGTGTGCTCCAAATATTCCTTTTTGTGCTCACATAGTGTCTAAGGAGGTGATGGTGGATGTCCTTAGGTGGATTCATATAAGGAGTAACTATCCTTTGCTTTGTGTGGTCCCAGAAAGTGACATTTTTCCATTTCTAGGAATGCACGCTTATCTGGAAAAAAGGCACATAGAAGGTGCTCTTCTCGAAGGATTAAGCATGAAATTTAGCATTTAAGACTAGTTCAAATATGATTTTCTTAGAACCTTATATATTTTAAAAAATTCTTGATTCGATAATGTGTTCCTGCCTTCTAAATCCTTAGGCTTGACATCAATTAATGTCATCTTCTACTGTACCATTTTCCAGTGTTAACAGTTTTCGCCTAATGAGTGAGGTCTAGGAAGGACTGTATAGCCAAAATACATTATATTTTATTTTCTGTATCATGCGCAGAGAGAGAGAGAGAGGCCTACGTGAATCTTGGAATTGACAACACCTTGCACCATTTCCTAGATTACCATGGCCTAAGGGACCCCTGGAAGCAAACAAAATATACAACATATATACAAAATTTCAACAAGGTGGGCATGTCCCATGCTAGTGATGCTATGGCTAGTTAAACAAAATTGACATATACATGTGCTGTCTGTGTCACTACCATGGTAGTGATGTTGGCAGATGTTGACGATGACTGATGACACTCTCAGGGGTGTTTTTCTTTGACGATAGGTGGAATGTGGTACCCATATACATAAAATTGTTATTGCATCTAGTTGCGAAATGTACGCATATGTACTGGCTGGGACCTTCCAATGTAAGAATTGTTGACAGAGACACTTATGGAGGCACGGGTCTTCTACAGATCTTAATCAAAGTGCAATGGTTGTAAGGTATGATACCATATTGACATGAAATATTTTGTCGTAGTCGAATTTCAGGAGGATCGATGAAATATATGGACAATGATTTCTGCCACAGTGCCACCTAAGGATACCCCTTTGCATGGGGAGGGGTGATCCAAGGTACCGCTTCCTTTTTGGAAAATAGGTGTCGAGGTCAACAAAAAGGAAGCCTTAACCAAACCATTGGTCGTCAACCTGAGGGGTTGGGGACCTAGATGTGATGAGTTTTACATAGGAATGTTGGTGAGAAGTGACTCAAAATAGATGATGGGGATTCAGTGGCCCGAGGTTGAAGTATACTTTAGCAACTTGGCGGCAGTCATAGTTATTTCTTAAGGGAAAATCCCTAGAGTTGGTAGGACTTCTAGGGTAGGTGTGAACTGGCTATGAAAGTCATGATGGTGTGTGCTTGGGGATGAAATAATCTGACAAAGGGGAATGAGGGACTGCTTCCATGGGGGAAAATATGAAATATGAGGGTGAAGCGGCGAAGTGCATCGTTTGCGATCTTTGTACTCTTACCAAAAGAATAAAATAATGAGGTTTGGTTTGTACAAAACACAGAGACAGGTACCCCAAAACATGAAAGGGTTCACTCACTGAAGGTGTGAGGACAGTGTTTTTCTGGGGGTAGCGGTCCCATTGGTTGGTCTCATGTGTGGGCTTGATGAAGCGGATGAAGAAGTGTCGTAGATGGGGTTATGTTGATGGAGGTATGGTGGGCCAAATGTGATGCGCGGAGGTGCACTTTCAATATACTTGTACAACTTGGTTTTTTGGGAAGGGGGGTTTGAATTGGAATGGTAAACTTGACTTTATGCATGATGAATGGATGGGCACAAGGTGCTTCCCAGACTGAAATGGTATGGCCATGGCGTCACTTGTGCTGTGATATATGGTCTACTTTGGGTGATGAGCTCCATGGAGGGGAGGCTCTACCAACCAACGTGGACATTTATCATGTGCAGGGTGAGGTGAGGTAAACACGGTTGGGTATGAGGACCCTATGGTTTATTTCTAATGGAGAAATGATGTCAAGATATGCAAAGTTTTCTAGGACTCTATCATGTTGGGGGTATAATGATACCTACTCTAGAACCTTTAGTGGATGGTGTTGTAAGTAGTTTGTGGGTTCTTCCTACAAAAATAACTACCTCAAGTGAAAGAAACTTCTTTTCATCAAACATTATTGAAAGGCATGATATTTTTTTAAGAAAGGAAGATGGGAGGGTGCATACCTGTCGGTGTTGAAAAATTATTTTTCCTGGAAAGGGAATGTGTGGCACCACTTTCGTTCGTCATGGCATACTGATTATAGTGCAACTTACGATTTGTGAAATGGACATTCTGATCTCCTGGTATGGACCTCCAAAGTTCTAGAAAATGGTGATAAATATGGGATTATGGCCCTAATCCTATTCATTTGTACTTGCTGAGTTTCGGGAGATCAGATGTGCTTGCAGAGCCTTTCTTGCCGTTGCGGTCAGCCCGTGTACCAGGGACTAGAGAAATTATGCCGAGGTAACTTTCATGACATCCTACATTGTAATTTCTTTAGTTTGAGGGTGCCAATAGTCGTGAAAATTAGGTTTGTACAACCTCTAAGAGAGTTTTTTCCCTATATTGCACGAGCAATCTAGGCAAAGGATCACCTCCTTTACATGCAATTCGGAGGCACAGGCGTGCGAGGGCATGCTTTTCCCTTATTTTTGCATGTAAAGGTATGCCTGTGAATAATACAGGTGCACAAAGCCCATGATGATAGAAATTTTTTATTTTTTTCTATTTTTGATGCTTTTCTCCGTACTGATGGGTACCTGTGTTGCTGGAAGGTTGGTGTGGAGAGAGAGGGATTGGCATGAGATCCAGACCATTCTTGCTGTTGATGCTGTGGTGCACCGTCAGTTGGTTGCATGGGGTCTTCTGAAATTTGCTGAGAATGAGTTCCTGCAGTCACATGACCATTTGTTACGTTACATTATAAAACATTGCCACAGGAGGCACAACATATTCATGTTGCAGGGGATGAACCTGGTGATCCATCCTAAGATGAATATTTACTTTGTGACTAGGTTACTGCCTCAGGGTGAGGCTCTGAGGTACCCACTCCCTGCTGGGAGAGTGAACCTAGAGAGATTCGAGAGGCGGCATTGCGGTGGTGCACGTCTTACTGAGGGGTGCATCAACATTGCATCAGTGATAGATGTGGCCAAGTGGTTTTCTCTGGCCATTATTGTGCGATTAGCGGGGTCGGTTGCTCTACATCTGGCATCTAGCCTGTAGGTTGGAGTTTTATGCCGATTAAGGGGCGGGCATTTTTTCGATTTCACTCGCTTTTGTTTTGATGGAAAGGTGTTGCAATTGAACAAGTTCCAACATGGATCTAAACCATTTGTGTATGCTAGCATCCTATGCAGCATCATGTACGAGAGGGTGGTGCTACTGAGGCTGGTGGTTGCGGTGCCTATTGGGGGGGGTGTGGGAGCCACGTATGAGGAGGTGGGCTCCGGTGATGCTGCGAGACAACGGTGGCATGGTGGGTGGTTATTGGAATGACACGATAGAGGCCTGGTTTGAGGCCAATCCATAGATGTTCTTGCCATACCTGTATGCAGGGATGGACTTTCGAGGTGACCCAAACATGGGTCTCCCTTTCGGTTATGTTTGGGGACCTCCATGTATGTGTTATATATATATATATATATATATATATATATATATTTGCATTTTTTTTAGTATTTATGTACTTATGTGTTTTTTTAGTGAAACTGACATTATTTCGGTTACTCGTGCAGATGTTGGCAAGGTAGGTTTCCCCGTGGCCTAATTGGTGGGCCACGATCCTCCGCTATGACCTCGAGGTGGTTAGGGGGGAGGTGATGGAGGTGAACCGGGTGGGGATGGTGCTGGCCCTTCTTGTGATGGTAGCAGCTCGGCTACAGCAGAGATTGCAGTCAAGCGATGATCCAGGTGGATATCGGTGGCCTCCCACCTATTCCATTTGGACCCGCAGCATCAATTCTTTCAGTTTTTCAGCTTCAGCACAGCTTACTATTTATAGTAGGTTTTCGGGTCCTGCACACTCGGAGATGTTTTGGGGCATTAATAATCCAGGTGGATATTGGTGGCCACCCATCGAGTCCATTTGAACCCCCACCATCAGTTATTTCAGGTTGTAAGTTTCGGCACAACTTACTATTTTTAGCAGTTTTTCGGGTCTTAAACTTCCAGAGCCGTTTTGAGGCCCTAAACGACGTTTTTTGGGAAAACGGAGAGCAACATTGGTCCATGGACCGATGTTGCTCATTCAAAAATTGAAGTCCTCAGATAGATATTTCTAACAAGCTATTGAGCGCGTCAAATGGAGATCGGATACCAAAGTTACGTCCCCGAGAAGTTGAACCACCAATTTACCCAAACGGGGCCCACAGTTTTGGCGCTTCATCTCCTATGGTTAGGGTTTTGGACGTTTCGAATTCTACATTGTTTCTCAACAATAAATAGGCCCTCGAGCCTCATTGTAAGACAGTTCAGGGGGCTGGGAGCTGATACATCTCTTCTCAGAGATAAGCGCTACCAGTGCCCTAGCTCGCTTGTTCTGATCATGCCTATATTGTAATACAGTTCAGGGGGCTGGGAGCCGACACATATCTTCTCAGAGATAAGCGCGACCAGTGCCCCAGCTCGCCACATCTCTATCATGTCTGCATTGTAACACAGTTCAGGGGCTGGTAGCCGCCACATCTCTTCTCAAGGATAAGCTGCCAGTACCCTAGCTCATCTATTTCCATTATGTCTATAATAGGCCTGCGAGCCTCAATGTAACACAGTTTAGAGGCCTGCATACGCTACATCTCTTCTCAGAGATATGCTACCAGCGCCCTAGCTTATTTCCATTATGTTTCTAAGCTTATTGAAGTCATTATTTTATTAATAAAAAGAAGCATTATTTCCGCTGCATCTCTGTATCTATGGTTATATCTGTATTTTGTTGCGTTCCTGCATAAATCCGGATCAGTCTACCAGTGCCCTAGCTCGCTTGTTCTAATCATGCCTATATTGTAATACAGTTCAGGGGGCTGGGAGCCGACACATCTCTTCTCAGAGATAAGCGCGACCAGTGCCCTAGCTCGCCACATCTCTATCATGTCTGCATTGTAACATAGTTCAGGGGCTGGTAGCCGCCACATCTCTTCTCAGGGATACGCTGCTAGTACCCTAGCTCATCTATTTCCATTATGTCTGTAATAGGCCTGCGAGCCTCAATGTAACACAGTTTAGAGGCCTGCGTACGCTACATCTCTTCTCAGAGATACGCTACCAACGCCCTAGCTTATTTCCATTATGTTTCTAAGCTTATTGCAGTCATTATTTTATTAATAAACAGAAGCATTATTTCCGCTGCATCTCTGTATCTATGGTTATATCTGTATTCTGTTGCGTTCCTGCATAAATCTGGATCAGTGGTATCAGAGCGGGTCTGCTTTTTTCTCTGTTTTTCGTTTCATATCCCCAACGTGGCCAAGGTATAAGGAGTTCAACCTCGCAACGCCGACGACCCTCCATGGCGGAAGAAAAGAAAGACAAGGGAGCAGGAGATCCTATCAAAATCTTGCTCGAGGATGCCCTCGAGAAACAGAGGAATGCGATGATGGACAATTTTTTTTTCAGATCCTTCAATGGCTGCCCACCGGTGGCACATCTAAATCCAACACCAAGTTCAGCAAAATTTTCCCCCCCATGGAGGAACTTAACGCAATGGAGACCATTGCTTCCTAAGGAGGGAGGAATGATCCAGGTGGATATCGGTGGCCTCCCACCTATTCCATTTGGACCCGCAGCATCAATTCTTTCAGTTTTTTAGCTTCAGCACAACTTACTATTTATAGCAGGTTTTCGGGTCCTGCACACTCGGAGCCGTTTTGGGGCATTAATAATCCAGGTGGATATTGGTGGCCACCCATCGAGTCCATTTGAACCCCCACCATCAGTTATTTCAGTTTGTAAGTTTCAGCACAACTTACTATTTTTAGCAGTTTTTCGGGTCTTAAACTTCCGGAGCCATTTTGAGGCCCTAAACGACGTTTTTTGGGAAAACGGAGAGCAACATGGGTCCATGGATCGATGTTGCTCGTTCAAAAATTGTACTCCTCGGATAGATATTTCTAACGAGCTATTGAGCGCGTCAAACGGAGATCGGATGCCAAAGTTACGTCCCCGGGAAGTTGAACCACCAATTTACCCAAACGGGGCCCACAGTTTTGGCGCTTCATCTCCTACGGTTAGGGTTTTGGAAGTTTCGGATTCTCGGAGAGCAAACACTCCTTGATAAATAGGCCCTCGAGCCTCATTTTAAGGCAGGTTCGGGGGGGGGTACAGGGCCGATACATCTCTTCTCGGAGATAAGCGCTACCGATTGCCTAGCTGCGCTTGTTGCGATCATGCCTGTTGTGTCGGAGTTCAGGGGGTTGGGAGCCGACACATCTCTTCTCAGAGATAAGCGCGACCAGTGCCCTAGCTCGCCACATCTCTATCATGTCTACATTGTAACATAGTTCAGGGGCTGGTAGCCGCCACATCTCTTCTTAGGGATACGCTGCCACTACCCTAGCTCATCTATTTCCATTATGTCTGTAATAGGCCTGCGAGCCTCAATGTAACACAGTTTAGAGGCCTGCGTACGCTACATCTCTTCTCAGAAATATGCTACCAGCGCCCTAGCTTATTTCCATTATGTTTCTAAGCTTATTTTAGTCATTTTTTTATTAATAAAAAGAAGCATTATTTCCGCTGCATCTCTGTATCTATGGTTATATCTGTATTTTGTTGCGTTCCTGCATAAATCCGGATCAAGCGAGCTCGTGCTGATGCGGCTGAGGCTCTCAATACAGTACTGGGAGCTCAGGTGGCTGCTCTTGAGGACTTCCGGGGTCGAGTGGACCGCTTGACACGGGGTATGCATGCATGAGGTTTCATGTATGACTTCAAGGAGGTTTGGATAGAGACGGTTATGGCTCGCGAGATAGATTATCGGCCCACTCTATGTCAGGTGGCGATCGCAGTGGCGATAGCGGCTCTGGTGGTGGTACTAGGAGCAGTGGTGGGTATAGGTGCTCCTCTTGAGGGGGCACCACCCTAGAGTATTTTGTATATAAGGAAAACACTCGTTATGAGGATGCTTCCCATATTTCTTGATGAATTTTGCATCTTTGGGTCAGCTACTGGGCCAGAGACACTATATTTTGTACTCAGATACACATATTCTTTGATATATATATGAGAGATATTTCTTTTGATGCTACATCATGTATTACTTGCTTTGTTTTATGTGTTATGTTATGCTGATGGACATCTATATTTTTGGTTTTTATGTATGATGGTTTATTTGAGATGCATTCTAGTCTAGGATATTGTTAGCTATGTGATCAGCTGCTTGGTTTTGATTCCTTGATACATGTGAAAATGTAATGTAATAAAATTGTCTGCTTAATCCTTTGGCACGCAAATATTTTCTAAACAAGTGTGTGTCTCTGGTCTCAAATGTTTGGTTTAGCTATGACAGTACTAACTGGGAATCGAGGTAGATATGCATACGACGAATGCCTCAATGGAGGGCGTTGCACATAAGTCCAATGATGGCGTCATATTCTGCCTGATTTTTTATTGCTGGACTGATACATACGCCATTTGAACATAATGGTGATCGGTCAAGGTGGTAAATTAACCAGGCAGTGGCAGCTAAATTTTGGGACCATCTTTATGCTCCATCAGTAAATACGAATGTGGTTCGTTTTGGCGATCCATGTTGATACTTTGAGAAATTTTAACTAAGTATTTGGGTCAAAATATTTGAGTGGGTGGTTTTTTGAGGGGAAGGGTCATTGGGGCCCTTATGGGTAAAACTTATTGAGGTAAAGGCTTTTGACTAGGTTAGTGAGGCGAGTCTTTTCTGGTTCCATCAATATGTATGCCCCTTGTTAGAGGGAATGATTGATGATGTAGGGTCCTTTCCACAAGGTTTCGAACTTTCATGGCCCTAATGCCTCTTTTGCGACATCATAGCAGAGGACTAATTCTCCCTAGGTGAACGAGCGAGGGGTGATGTGCGAGTCAAATGATGCTTTAACCCTTTTCTTATGGGACTCGTTATGCTGCAGTGACTATTGTCGATTTTCGTTGACAAGCTCTAGTTGTACTAGGTGATGCTCCAAAGGCTGAGTGTCATTAAGGAGTTCAATGGCAGCATGCAAAATTCGAGATTTCCCATTCCATGGGAATCACGGCCTCAACCCCGTATACCAAATGGAAGGGAGTAAAACTAGTGGATGTTTTTACCATCATGCAGTATGCCCATAGAGCTGAAAAGAGCATATGTTGTCGGTTGGTTTTATGGTTATTCACCATGTGTTGTAACATTTTTTTGAGTACTTTTTTAATAGCTTATACCAGTCCATTGGATTGGGGGTATTATGGTGAAGCAAATTCGTGGGTGAATCCGAGGTGATGAGATAGTTCCTGAAACACTTAATTTTCGAAGTTTTTTCAGTGATTAGGAACTAACTCTTTAGGTACGTCGAATCAGGCGATGATGTGGTTAAACATAAATTGGGTGACAGCTTTTGCTGTGTTGTCGTATGTGGGCATGACCTCGGCCCTCTTGGTAAAATAGTCGATAGCCATGATGATGTATTTATGGTTGCCTGATGAGGTAGGGTTTCAAGTCATGAATTCAATCCCCCATTTTTAAAAGGGGCTGGCTACTATGACGGGATGCATAGGAGAAGGGAGTGCTCTTGCCTTATGAGCGAAGCACTAGCATTGTTCACATATTTTAATGGTTGTGATGCAGTTGCAAAACAAGGAGGGCAAAAAATATCCTGCTCGTAGGATTTTCTGGGTGGTATCCATTCCTGATAGATGGCCACCACAAGCACCTCCATGGCTTTCATTAAGGGATTGTTTCGCTTGTTTGTGAGTAAGACATCGACGTAAAATGGTGTTGATGCCTCACCGGTATAAGACATCTCCTAGAAGGAGGTATCGAGGGGATCTCTGGCGCATGCGCCGACGATCATCTCATGTGAGATGAGGTCTGAACTTTTGGGTTCGCAATAATAAGAGGATGTCTCCCTTCCAAGGGTCGTTGGTTGCAACAAAGAAGAGGTGTTTGTCTGGCAGCAAATTGTCTACTTGGGATCCCTTGGAACGTCCTGGGAGGTCCGTAATGAACTCTGCTAAGGCAAGTGCCTTTTTCCTCTTGGGGGAGCGAAACTGTAAGTCATATTCTTGGAGAATGACTATCTAGTGGGCATAATTATGGTTCATTAAGAGGCGTGTGAGCAAGTATTTAATGGGGTTAATATCTGTGACAACCGTAGTGGTTTAAAGATGATATAGTGGCGAATTTTTTGGATTACGTAGATTAATTATAGGGAAATATTTTCTTCGGGTTCATATCTCAATGTTGGTCCTGACAAGGATTCACTGATGTAATATATTACGTGATCCTTTATATCTAGTCCTTCCTGAACCAATACTCTAGGTGGATTTGGCAGCTAATAGATATAGGATATAATCCTTGTCGTAGTCTATGGGACCAATGAGTGGTACTGAGGATAATGTTTTCTTCAATGCATCAAATGATTTTTGGGCGTGGTCATCCCATTTAAAGGGGATGTCTTGGAAGGGACCCACAAGAACCCTTGAGCACAGGTGGCATAGTCTAGGACGAAGCATCTCAAAAAATTGGCCTTTCCTTGTAGACTTTGGAGTTGTCTGAGGGTTCTAGGTAGAGGTACCTCATTGATGGCTTGGACCTTGAGGGGGTCCATGCGAATACCTTGCTGGGACACAATAAAACCTAAGAGTCTTCCTACACTGACACAGAAGACACACTTGAGGGGGTTTCAAGCATAAGTTGTATTGATGGCATCTTTGGAATACCAATCGCAGATCCTTAAGGTGGTCTGAGTGCTTCTTAGAGAGGATTGTCAAGTCGTCTAAGTAGGCAAGGATAAGTTGTGCCAGTTCATGAAATATATAATTCTTGGACCTTTGGAAAGAGCCTCCATCATTTTTTAATCCAAATGACATCACCTTGTATGTGAACGTGCCCCAAGAGGTGGTGAACGTGGTTTTGTACTGGTCCATATGACAGATATGGATTTGATTGTATCTAGAGTATCCATCCATAAAGGATAGAGCCTCGTGCCCAGCACATGCTTCAATGGCCTGGTCAATGAATGGCGTGGGGTAATTGTCTTTGGGAAAAGCTTTGTTGAAATCCAAAAAATCGGTGCAGATGCGTATTGTGCCCTGTTTTTTCATGAAGGGAATAGGGTTGGAAACCCAAGACGTATAGTCGATGGGGTAGATAAACCTTGCTTTGTGAAGCTTTTCGATTTTTTTCTTTGTTGCTTCTACCTTAGATGGGTGCAATTGACGTTTTCTCTAGCATACTGGAGGTACGTCAGAACAAGTTTCAATATGGTGCTCTACTATAGTAGGACTAAGCCTAGGCATTTCTGAGTAGTCCCACGCAAAGATATCTATAAACTCTTGTAATAGTTTGGTGTAAGAGACTATTTCTTCTGGAGAACATGCTGCCCCCAGTGAGATTTCTTCGACCTTGGTCGGATTTTGGGATATATTCACCTTAATGGTAGGTGAAATATTTGACATATTTCCTTCCCCGAATGCATTGGGAATTGGGATGGGGTTTTTTAACCAGTCGACCTTTCCTAATGGCAGGAAGTCTTTTGATTCGATCACATAGATCTCTGGTTTAGTTGTCTTGTTAGGGATGAATGTTTTCTTGGGGAGAAAAAGCGAACCGTGATGCATTTCATCCCATGGGTAATCTTGCTCCATCATGGCTTCTACGATATCCTCATCCGAATGAAACAAGGCCCCGAAGGAGGATTGTTTCTACGTAGGTTTATACTTAATGGGGGTAATCCAGGTGGAGCTATTTGAGAGACACGAAAAATATTCCATCATGGATGTGGTGGAACCAGACGCAGTCGATAGAGTGCAGATAGATTGGGTCTACACTGTCGTAGAGACAACTACTCTTGTAGTTGTAGCTAACTCGACACCTATGGAAGATGAGAAGACAGTTCAAGTCATGGTTCTGATACATGATGACATGAATCGTATATGGTGTGTCATATTGTCGGCACTTGGCAAGGGATGAATCTCCCTAATTGGTCATCCTCTTGATGGCCACGATGGGATGGATCTATTTGTCACATCCTCTTGAGTTGTCATACTATTCATGGATTCTGAGTCTGTGCCATCTTCTTGGGAGAGGTTGACTATTTCTGATCGCATAAATGCTAAGGCTGTGCGAAATCACGGTATATAGTGACAACGACATACTGGGTGGTTGTCACCACATATATGACATGAGTATGGGACGTTCATTTTGTTGCAATATACTATATGGACTGGGTACCATCATTGGAACGTTTCCAAAGCTAGACAGTCAATAATGAAATAATAAAGTTCATCGTAGAGTACGCAGCTTTCGAGGGGTTGGGGGGGGGGGGTGGTCCAGTGGGGAGCCTTTCCGGTGATTTTCGCTCTTCTTGTAGGTATAGGATGATACAAAGTTCTTCCTTCATAGATTGGATGGAGGGATCCTCTTGATATGATCGCTCAACCGCATGTAAGGCATCCATATATCATGGTATCTTTGGACAATGGTGGTTATAGTGCCCATAGGTGCCACAAAGAGCGTATGCGTGATTGGTACACAACGGTTTTCCTTTACCTTTGGTGCTAGGTTCCTTTTGACGGGAACGTGACGTCCAGATGTCTACTTTGGAGCTGAGGATTGGTTTTAACTCGTCCAACTCCGGACGTATGTGGGTAGGGTGGCCTATAACATCACATATGGTGCAGACTGGTGATTCCCTCTCAATGGAGGGGGTCACCATATTCTTTCCTCTCTTTGTGGTTTTCTTCACCAGGATAACCGGTTTCGTAATGGGAACTTCCTTTGTGGGGCCGGTCTCGACCGTTTCTTGGGTAGTTTGGGGCTCCTTAGGACTAAGGGGATTTAACCCTATGGCAGTAACATTGGTGGCTCCTGTTCCAGAAGGGGGAACAAGGTACCAAACTGAGAATTCCAATGATATGCTGGGTAACATGAGTGTTGCCAAAACCTATTGGGAGACGACGCCAACTGGGGTGTAGAGAAAAGGGGTTTGGGAGGCATCGTAGGCTATAGAGGTTGTCGTGGCTGATGCCTCAGTGTCACTACTACTTGAGTGTGTGTCCTAACTAACCTTGGCACTTGATGTGGACATCATGCACACCAGGGTCCCTGTGGCATCGAACGATGCCTTAGGGATAATGGGAGGATCTCCTAGGAATGATCCTAGGATGGACGACGGTTTGAACTGACCAGGGCCATATTCTTGGTACGGTGAAAGACCATTTGCGGCTGTATCTACATAGGGTAGAATTACATCCGTGTTAGTTAGGGGATGCTTCTCACTGTGTGTCAGATGGTCTACAGTAATGATGCGATCCTCATGGGGGAACATCATAATGCAGAATACGGAGGAGGCTATGGTGGAGAAGGCGTACATATAAATCTTCCCAAGGAGTATATTGTAATCCATGTGAGCATCCAGGACATAAATTTCTCTGTGGACCATCTTTCCGGCTAAACAGATTGGGAAATTTTGGTAGAGGCCGACAGGGGTCGAGGGACGAACCCAACTTCTGCTAAACATTTTTTGACCTAATGCATGTTGATGCACCCTTGTCAATGACACATCGATGAATAGTAATATTTTGGATCGATTAGGGTGTCTGGAAGGCAAGCATAGAAGGAAGCCTAGGGGTGGATTTTTCTAAGTCAAAAGTCGTCATGTGTGTATCAGTAAGGTCGATAGCACCTAATGTAGAAAGTAGGGCTTTTTGTTGCTTTGGGCACGACTGCAATACTTCCAATGTGGACATAGGAATGGGTGATTGAGCTAAATCTTCCACGATGCTATAATTATGCGCCGCTTTGGAGTAGTTGCATGCTCGCCTATTAGGTCCCTGTTGTGTAACCAGCTCCAAAAAATAGAAGAAAAGAGATATCAACGCCTTAGAAATAAGGCACTTCGAGGGGGCAACCTCCAACACATTACATAAATGAAGAATTCTTGGATGATACAAT